>OY660878.1:14320000-14861782 GCA_962446985.1 Xyrichtys novacula
ACAGTCAAAAGCACATTAAAAGTCATACTCTTTTTGGGTCACACTGCTCTTTTCTATAAATGAATCAAACCTGTGTCTAATTAAATGAGTTGATGAAGTGGGAGTGGCCCAATTTGATGGTGGAGCAGTACTTTCAGGTATCATAGCACTTGAGCCAAGAACCAAAATTTCACATATCGGTACCACCTGGGTGGGCAAATTCTAGTTGTGATTTTTTTTATTGCTATACATCCCTACAATAAGTTTTTATATGATAGACCTTGGTAACTGGTAGCTTTATTGTAGTTATCACTCATTGAAGTAATAGAGTGCAGCTGTTCAAAAATGAAAAATCGCCTTCCTTCAAAATTAGCTTTCTTTCATTTTAACCTCTCATTTAGGAGTGTTTGAACTATTGGCTAGCCATAGAGACTTGTAATAACCCCCTAAGTAGTATTTCAAGTAATTTATCTAATACAGGTGTGTATATATAAGCTTCAATTAGCCAATTGTAAGGTCTAAATCAAGGTCTAAATTAAGGATATTTTTTTACTTAGAAGTAGAAGTAAAGTAAATGCAGACTAATAGCATTATAATAACACAACTTCAATATGACACTGACATATTTTCAATGCAGGAACTCAATATACAATCATCCTGGCTGGTGCAGGGCAAGAAGACATTAGCAACAAAATAAGATCTACTGATGTATACACTCTATACAATCATCTGAGAAAAACTCAAATTCCTATTCAAAGTCCTATTCTTTCCATAAGGAACAGTGACAGCAAATATGACTGTCAAGTTTTGGCTTAGTACATAATACTGTCACTGAGTCACAGTGGGTCTGTTAACATAGCTCCTTTTGGTCATCATTTATCAATCAACATCAGTAATCGACAGTATCAGTATCTGTATCTTCTTCTACATCTGAGTCTGCCGGTGTGCAAGGGGCTCTTCCTCACTGTATTGGTTGGCACAAGTTTGTAATTTGCACAGGTTTGTGCACTTCAGCCCATTGCTGAGACAGGTGCAGTCTGGTGGTTTGCATGTCCTCACACACTTGCAGGATAGTAACTGCAAGACCGAAGAAGTAAAGTAAATGCAGACTAATAGCATTATAATAACACAACTTTAATATGACACTGACATATTTTCAATGCAGGAACTCAATATACAATCATCCTGGCTGGTGCAGGGCAAGAAGACATTAGCAACAAAATAAGATCTACTGATGTATACACTCTATACATCTTATTTTGTTGCTAATGTCTTCTTGCCCTGCACCAGCCAGGATGATTGTATATTGAGTTCCTGCATTGAAAATATGTCAGTGTCATATCAAAGTTGTGTTATTATAATGCTATTAGTCTGCATTTACTTTACTTCTACTTCTAAGTAAAAAAATATCCTTAATTTAGACCTTGATTTAGACCTTACAATTGGCTAATTGAAGCTTATATATACACACCTGTATTAGATAAATTACTTGAAATACTACTTAGGGGATTAATACAAGTCTCTATGGCTAGCCAATAGTTCAAACACACCTAAATGAGAGGTTAAAATGAAAGAAAGCTAATTTTGAAGGAAGGCGATTTTTCATTTTTGAACAGCTGCACTCTATTACTTCAATGAGTGATAACTACAATAAAGCTACCAGTTACCAAGGTCTATCATATAAAAACTTATTGTAGGGATGTATAGCAATAAAAAAATCACAACTAGAATTTGCCCACCCAGGTGGTACCGATATGTGAAATTTTGGTTCTTGGCTCAAGGACTAAAAGTTAAAAAAAAATAGGCGGAGGTAAAAGCAGGTAAAGGAGAGAAACAATAGTGTTGATGAAACACTGAAAAATAAGGTGATATAACAAGTCCAGACAAAAAAAGTAGAGGCTAAAAGGTAAATGCAGGAACTAGGAATAATAATACTGATAAAATATAATTAAATAAAAGATAATTCATATAATATAGCACAAGCAAAGACCTAGATAAAAGGAAACAACACGAATAAGTGCCACAAACTGAACATCATTACTTCTAACCCAGTGTGACTTTGCAGTGCTAGAGGTATTTTATTTGGTATTCCTCTTTTTTATATTGAATTCATCACTGTCATAATTATCTAAGCATTTTGCTTCTAAGTGCTGAGTTGTTCACAAAGAGCTGCATTGAAAAGTTAATCCATAGCCTTTTAAAGTCAGGTGGTGTAATAGCTACAGTGTATCTAATCTGTGACATAACATCTAGTTGGAAATGGGACTTTGACTTTATGCACATTAGAGCACTAAATCTGCTTAAATCATACTGATATGCAGCAGGCAGGCAGTCAAAAACATCTTTCACTTTTCATTGGACAACTTTCTGTCCTGTTTTACTTTTTTTTGAGCAATTAGGAGCAAAGATTGTGCAATTATTACTTAATAAAAATGATGAACAATATTTGAAACCAAAATAAATTATAAAGAAATGAGAAAATTTCAAGTATTACAAACCCCAGCATAAAACTCTGTTTTAATGTCTTTAGCAAATGCTTAATCAAAGCAGAAATTTTCAGCCTCATACACAGGAGTAAACTCTTCCTCTCACACTCACAGCACTCTTATCAGCTGGCTGTAGCACTAGAGGCCGATACAAATAATCAGACAAATCCAGAATATCAGCTCCAATAATTAGCCTGTATCAATAATCAGTCTGCCCTTCATTTGGAAGAATGTTGCATCACTTCATTCACCTAAATGAAAACGTATGTCCTGTTTTTAGTCTCCCGCAAGCGTAAGAAGAAGAACTGGGAGGACGAGGACTACTATGACAGCGATGATGACACCTTCCTGGATCGAACCGGCACTGTGGAGAAGAAGAGGAAGGAGAGGATGAAGAAAGCCGGGAAGATTGAGGAGCGGCCTGAGACCTATGATTCACTGGTGAATATATCTTACACTTGAATGCGTGACACTAAACTAAGTTTAGGGCATCTGTCGCCTCAGATTTATCTTATTTGTGTTGTATGACATTATGTTTTAAGTATTTGGTCATAAACTATCACCAAAACCACTTGGATCTGTTCACCTTTTGAATCAACTGTGTCAGGAAATGAAAAATTAGGGGATTAGCAAAGATATTGCTGTCATTCCTCAGGAGGAAATAAAAATCAGTTTAAGATTTCTCAGTGATTCAGTCAGTGGTTTTGGGACATGTCACTAAAATGAGAAACACATGGTTGAGCCAGGAAATATCTGGATCCTTCACTATAGTCAGATAAATAAACCACTCCACCAAATTTGATTTCAGTTTATCCAACAATGTTTCGGTCTGGAATCTATTTCTCATGGTCAGATCTCTGTATTTTTGTGTTTTATGTGTCTGTTTGTATGGGTTTATATACAGATACAGGTGTTAATGTATTTATATGTGTATATGTGGACATGTGTTGGTAAATTTATGTGTATGTTTACTAGTGTTGTAGTACTCCAGATCGGTCTTGGTCTCGAGACCATTTTTTGAGGGTCTTGGTGTAGGCACTTACACTTGGTCTTGTCTCGGTCTTGGTCCTCTCTGGTCTCAGTAATGTCTTGGTCTCGGTTGGTGCAGTCTTGACTACAACATTAATGTATACTACATGTAGCATGTCAACGTTTCATACCTAGAAATTTACTAGGATGATGAGCAGATGGCTGGGCTGCAGCTGTTACTTCAACTTATTTTATGCCACTTTAGTCATAGGCGTTGTTGTTTGTTGTTTTTCTTCTTCTACTTCCATTTCTTCTTTGCTAGGATGCATATTATCTAATTTTTGAATTAATTTCTTGTAACAAGGGGTAGACAATTTAAGTTGTCTACCCCTTTTTGTTTTTATGCTTGATAAATGAATGAAATTAACTAAACTAAACCAAGATCCCAGCCATGCCGTATCAGCTATCAGCCTAGTCTCTGTTTTACAGACATTTCTCCAGACTTCTTTGAATGATATCATGTACAGTAGGAAAACCCCCAAAATCTTTGATATTTTTAAAATTGAAGAAGATGGAAGTTTTACAGTTGTTGAACTAGTTTTTCTCCCCTTGTCTCTCCCAGAGTGGTGAACCTTTTCCCATCTCTACTTCTGAGAGTTTCTTTTACATATCTGGTCTTGTTTCTAATATGTAGTAGTTAGTTAGTCCCTGTCCTGATGGTATCAGATTTACGCCAAACATGTTTCCCTTAAAATGATAAAATGATTCATAGTCAAAATTAGATTTGTTGGACACACATCAGATCTAAAAATCTTCAAACTGTCTGCTTTCCTCTAGCTGCAGTATTTGTCCTCTATGAAAACACAATAAAACACACACAGGAGCTGCCTGTTTGTCATCCATCTGTCAGCGGTTGTTGTGGCTCTGGAGACAGCTCTATAGTGTTCGGTGCTTTAAAGTGCACTTATACCCTGATTTTGTGAAACATACTGTATGTTTGTGCTGAAACACTCGTGTGTTTGAATTTCACGTAGGTGGCCAAACTGTCAGAGGTGGAGGAAGAGCTGGCAGAGACACAGAAAAAGCTCAGTGCAGGCAGAGGAGGTGAGTCATGATGGCCTGGGTGTTCACTACCTACAGATGCATGATGCACTCGTGTTATTGTGTGTTTCATCCCTCCTCTCAGACTCCTCCGGCTCCTCCACCGAGGACCCGCTAGACGCCTTCATGACCGCGGTGCGGAGAGACGCAGCGATGGACGCCGTGGAGCGCAGGAAGCTTCATGTGCACGTGGCAGATTTACGGAAAGAAGCTCAGCGGCTGCGAAAGCTGGTGGAGCTCACGCGGCCTGCGCAGATGCCCTCACTGCAGCAGAGGTTGGACACAATGTTACACACCGTGTCACACAAATACTGAAATATTAGCAGGTGTACTCTAAGGATGATCAACACTTTACAGTCTTTGAAACCTTCCCTGAGGTTAGCAGGGATGAATTTAGGGATAAATCTTCAAGTTCAATTAATAAAAATCGATATTGGACAGATATTTTAACGTGTTTTGTTTAACAGTGGAAGCTCAGAGCCAGAGAAGCCTAAAAAGAGCTTACCGCTGTTTGGAGCCATGAAAGGAGGAAGCAAATTCCGACTAAAGACCGGCACCATCGGGGTAAATGTTGTTCACCATCATGTTGGCTCTCTCACTTCTCTGGGAACGTTTCTTTTTCTGTCTTCTCCTCCACCTCTTCCTCTCAATTGATGTCCTCTTCTGTCTTGTAGAAGTTGCCACCTAAGCGGCCCAACTTGCCCGCAGAGCTGTTCAACATGAAAGAGCTCGCACCTGGCAGAGAGGAGGTAGAGGAAGAAGAGGAGGAGGAGGAGGAGGCAGCAGAGAAGAAAGATAAGGGGAATGCCGATGAAGACTGTGAAAATATAACCGACATGAATGTTGACTGTGAGGAGTCTGGTGCATCCATGTCCCGAGACGGATCTTCCACAGGACAGCATCCGGAGAAATCCCAGGAGCAGAGAGGTAAGAGCAGTGAGGACCAAGAAGTGGTTTTTAAAAGTCAACATGAAAAAAAACAAACAAAAAACACAGAAGCAAAAATGTTTTCAGTGTTCAGCTCATCACTTTTTTTGCACCACTGGGTGGCAGTATGTCTTTCATACCAGAAGCAAAGTGTTCACTGTGTAACATGGAGTTTAGTGGAGAAGAAAGTGACCTTCACAGTAATAGAAGTAATGATGTTTAGGCTTTTTGATTCATTCGATGATTCAACACAGCGTCAGATTCATGTTGAAATATGATGACCTAAGAAAGATATTGTTTTGAAAAGTCGCTCAACAAAAGCCTGAAATCATGTGGAGGCCTAACCACTCTTTTAATTCAGCATGTTCAAGTTTCTTCAAGAGACAGATGAGATGGTCTCTTTCAGTTAGTGTATGATTATGTATCAGTGTGTACTTTTATTTCATCGTCCTCTTCCCTCCGCTGATGGTGAGCAGCGATATGCTCTGATCTTCACTCTATGAACTCATGCAGGCCTGTGCAGACTGGCTCTATAAATACATGCGGGACAAAATGATCAAATCAAAAGTGTCAAAGGTCTAAAGGCTTTGGGTAAATTTGCTCATTTAGAAAACAAAAAGTGAGAAGTTATTTTTTTAGTTCAAGTAGTTGAACCAGATCCTTATTATTTTTTGATAAACCAAGCATTTGATGACTCTCACTTTTCTCCTTTTTTAATCTTTATCTATTTGATCGTAGGAAGTGCTTTACAAGTTCGAGATGCTGGCTTTCTATTTATCATGAGCTGTGGACCATTCTTACCTAAAAGCTTCTCAAAGTAGATTCTGAAACTTCGTTTTAATCTGATTGGTTAAAATGCACCTGTAGTACTTTTTCCTGAACAGGCTCTTGAACCTCATGTAAAGTTAGTTCTCCTTCTGGCATTTCCAACCTAGATCATCAGACATCAGGCTCATCCTGTGAAGCTTAAACTGAGTCTGATTGATTCTGTACATCAGCTGTTACTTGGGCTGGACGATATGGGAAAAAGTTTATCACGATACATTTTTATGATATCAGTCGATATCGACATATATCAGGGTATGAAAAAAAATCACTTGTCAATCCTAAATGTTCCCTGTTGCTCTTAAATAAATTGTTACATTGACAGTACTGTCGGCTTCACCTGTTAAAGTGCTATGGTTGCATGTAGCTGCAGCTTGCTACTATGCAGTTGTTTGCTACTTAGTTCGAATTCAGCACATGATTGGTTCAGCACAAAGCAGACTTGGAGCAGCTCCCCTTTTCATCGGCTATTCATAAAGTCTACCAAAACATGGCAGAATGTCGACTATCGAAAAGCATATCGACCATATTTTATATTGATATTAAGAGAAATTAGTTTTTGATAGATATCGTTATCGTTTTGTCGCCCAGCCCTAGCTGGTACTGAGTCAACTTTCCTTGAGACTCTTTTTTAATGGATTTGATTGTATTTTAAGCCTCTTTACTTATATCCCACCAATCTTTGTGATACTAGAGCAAAGCCACAGACGGAGGAGAGGTGACACTTCCACTGAAACAACAGAGGAAGTCCCACAGAGCAGCAACAAGAACAAGGCAATGACCCCGTCCAGCTCAGGTAGGATCTGTGTTTCCAAATCTCTCTGTTTCTCTTCTTTATCAGTGGTAACAACGCCTGAACTGAACCTTACTTTTCCCACGTGTCTGTAGAATCAAAGGCGGCAGACACAGAGACGGCCGTGGAGCCGAAACCCAAAAAGGACACTAAGAAGAAAGTGATTGGCCCCAGCAGAGTAAGCCTGACACACAAATAAGTGTTTGTTTTTATAACTTCAGAGAATAAGCTCATGATCTGTCTCCTCAGCCTCCAGTGCAGCTGTCTGGACAGTATCCAGATGACGACCCTGATTATTGTGTCTGGGTTCCTCCTTCAGGTAATTGACCGATTGTGACACTATCAGACCTGGGACCACCCAACCTTTGAGTATAGAGTACAGTGATGAGGGTTCTAGGGGTCACATTCAGTTATATCTGCATTAAAAGTTTCTCTACTCATTGTTTGCCTGCTGTGCTGATCAGATGTGTGTCAGCATGCTGGGGACATATAGTTCTTTCTAGCAGGTGTTCAAGTGCTTTTTGAACCCAAGATCCCTTTTTTCTCCTACGTGCCGGACGCCACATGAATGCAGGAGAATGTTTTCATCCAATTTAACCCCATAAATCTGCTGTTGGAGGAATTATGTCCCATCTGGGTCGACCACATTCCACTTGAGGGTTGATTAAAAACTCAGGAGACTGTTAGCCATTAGCTCCTTTTGTGGTTTGCAGATTCCAGATTATAAGACACACTATGAAAGCAGACATGAACATGTCCACAGACAGAACTTGCTCAGTGTGATTTCAGCTTTTTTACTGCTGATGCAGGGGAAGATGTCTTATGGGGCACTCACACCAAGTGCAAGTAAAATCATCTACTAGTGATGCGTGAATGAATAGTATTTACTCGCTTCATTCGCGTGTCAGCGGTAATTTCAATGGTATTCCCTGCCAATTCAATCGGCTTGATCAACTGATAGACAAAGGTTTTTTACAATTTACCAGGTAATCTGACCTCCTCACTCATTTGCCTCCAGGAGAGCTCCTTTTTATTCCGGTTTCGGGAATTGAAAGAAAAGGTGTCATATAATTCAGGGCATCCACACACCGACACAATCAGTTTGTCCTCCATTTGAGATACCAGTGAACAACCGTCCGTTTTCATATTTCACCCGGCAACCTTAATGCTGATTAGTTATCACGATGTGAATATTTGCTGCAGTTAAGACCCAATTAATGTCATTCGCGCCGCCAGAGTTGCAGAAGCATCTGATCGCGTCTCTGCGTTGACTTAAGGTAATTTAGTTGTGTGAATGATTTCACTCGCACTTTGAGTGTGGAGACAGTAAGACTTGAAGCACAAAGTTTTGAGTTGTCTTTGAGTTTTGAGTCTAAATGATGCTTCCAATACGCAGCTGGGAATTTTGACTTTTGAGATTGTGGTATACACCATACACAATGTCATTTCCAAACAAGCTGGTTTTAGGTTTTAGGACATTTTGTCTGCAGAAATAGTGGCAAAAGTCTTTTTCCACATCTGTAGACTCAGCCCTGTTTTTATTCAGGACATAGCAGAGCTGACTGTCCCATGGAGAAGTCCTCTGTCGTGGTCAAGTGTGCGCCCTTAACCACATGGCTGTTTGTGGTTGTGGACACTGGTTCTCAAATGCGTCCAAAGTTTTAGACCTGTTGCCCATCTAGGTTTGGTATTTGAAGCAGAATGCCAAACATTTAGAAATGAAATAACAACACAGCAGAAATAAAGTACAACAGAGAAAGTCAAACCTTGATCACAGTCCTAAAATTATGGTGAGTCTGAGTGTTTTTATTCCTTTCTTTGGACATTTTACAGCCTGGGTTTGTAGGGAAATGTCTGAATCTCTTTTCTCTTTACTCGTAGGTCAGAGCGGAGACGGACGCACACACCTCAACGACAAGTACGGCTACTGAGCTGGAGCGTGTGTGCCCTCCGTCAGCTTTTATACCGGAGATAATACCTGCAACACAAAGCCTCCAGTCTTCTTTGCTCTGACCGTAAACCCTCTCCAGCCTTCCCAGTCCCTGTGTGTGTTTGTGGAGCACATCAGAGGACTTGCAAAGACAACCAGACTGCAGGTTTTTTTTCGATCTGTTGGGGGGATTCTGAGAAAGCAAACCATTCCGCTTCACATTAAACTGTCCGGCTCTGGGAATTGCCCCCCTCAGAGCAGACACCGGGCAGTCAGCCTTCTGGCACTTTTCACCCCAGATATTAATAGAGATGAGAAGCTCTTGGATTCAGACGGTTTTATTTGAATTCTATATCGTCCAGGCAGGAAATAGAAGGGGTCCGAGCAGGAGCGACAACTGATGTGGATTCAGCTTCGTGCTCTTTGGCTGCTCCACTCTCAGTTAAGTCCACCCGACATCCAATCTGCATCCCTCCCCTGTTTGGCTTCAGCCGATCGCTGGCATAACCTTATTTTTTCCTCCAAAGGAGAGTGTGTAGTAAGGAGGGAGAGAGAGGGAGAGCATTGAAGCAGCTTTTCTGACCATCTGGCCGCTTGGATGGCTTACTGGATGAAACGCAAGCTGATAATGACTCAAGCTAAGTGGAGTGTGCGTGTATGTCTCCACACACACATACTCGCTCACACACACACCCCAACCTTCTCAAAGTTCTCTTTTTAACAAGATTGTCTTTATGAGCGCGTCAGCTGTGTGTGCGTGTGTGTTTGTGTGAGTGTGTGTGTTTGCCTGGAGCAGGATTCCTCACTCTGTGAAATCCCACTCAGTGCTGTTCTCTTGGTTTACTGCCATACTTTCCACCCTCTTTCCTGTCGTCTTAACCCAAAACACAAAGTAAAGAAATGTATTTTGTGATAAAAATGTGGAATAAAAGTGTCTGTAAATTACCTCAGAGCTGCTCCAACTTTAGATTTTCCAGCTGTCTGTCCTCTCTGGCGTTCGCTCCGGGGGCTTCTTCACACCCAGACCCAGCCTTGACGTCAGAGTTTCTTCCCCTCTTTTTGGAGCTCTCCCTTGCACACAAAGAGCGTTACTCAGGGCATGATCTGGCACAAAGAGCCTTGTGGTCTTGGCTGCAGATCTTTGCTGTGATGTTCTGTGCTGTGACCTACTAATCGCTGGTGGAAAGCATTCCTCTGTGCCCCAAATACATGAGAGGAGTCCTCTGTCCCTCCACCAAGCAAATCCTCCTCATGCTCGACAGATAAGACGATGTTCCACAGATAAGACAGAGGACCATGCACTTTGTCATTCTGTGGTTCTGTATGGACTGTATTGTTAAATCTTAACATTGGATCCACTTACTCCAGCAAAAGGCTTTTGAACCAAGAAAATCCAGATCAAACAAAGTCTCATCCATTTTTAGAATCTGCAAAGATCACATCAGTCATGGGACATTTTAGACAAGTGACCCAGTATATCGGATTGCTCAAAGACGGAAAACAGAAGCTGAAGGAACAACAGATGATATCATGGAGGTTTGAGTGCTTCGTAAACATCCAAAATGAGGGAAAATTAACATCTATCTGATATTTGAAGCAGCTAAGTGACTGAAGGGGTTAAATGAGTCCCAGAGCTGTTTGGAGTTAAACCAAACACCCTGATAATTACAACACGAAGCCTCTGTAGGTACTGTGTTCCGAAAGGAAGACCAGTTCAGGGTTCAAGTGCCACAAGACAGCCTTATATTCCCGAAAGTGTACTTGAATTGTTATCATACTCAATGATGTTTGAGGTTATATTCCTTTAAAACATATTCAGCAGGTGGGAAAGTACAGCTTTACCCCGGTTTGTTGGTTGGTTTGTTTGTTTGTTTGTTTGTTTGGGAACAACTTTATGGAGAAAGTAACTGACGGATTGACCTGAAATTTTCACCAGAGGTGCGTCTCAGCCCCAGGAGGATCCCATTAAATTTTGATGGTGATCCGGATCGCCTTCTGGATCCAGGAAGTTTTTGAAGGATTCTTTATCATTGTGAGATAGGGCACATTTAGGAATTTTTGCATTTAACTCTATAAAAATGGCCAGAGTCTTTAGTAAAAAACTACACAAAAGGATCTCGATGAGTTTTATGAGGTGTCAAAGGTTGATCCTGATCCAGACAAAATTCCGGATACTGTGATCCAAAACACACAAAAATAAGGGTGTCGTTGGAATTTTCAATGCTGAAAGATAACTAATGGGCGGCACAGTGATATAACGGTTAGCACTGTTGCCTCACAACAAGAAGGTCCTCGGTTCGAATCCGGGTCAGGGAATTTCTTGTGTTAGGAACATTATGAACAGTGAATATACCAGTTTAAGCACAAATAAAAGTTAATAAAAGACACGTAACAGTAAAAGTTTTGGTGTGAATCACAATATAAGGGGGGACATGAGCTGCTTGGCGGAGGTCTGCGCTCTCCAAGTGCTTTTCTAGTTATACAGTTGATAGTTACTGTTGATGTATTGAGGTCTTCAAGAGCTGTCCAATATGCTAGTGGAATATTTCACAGCTACTCTTATAACTCTTAGAAGGAGCACAAAAATCAGGGGTAGGAGTGAAAACTAGAACAGGATCGAGCATTTATGACAGAGGACTGAGTTGATGATAAAATGAAATGAAAGAAATGAAGAAAATGACGAGTTCAATATTCACATTTTTCTAGAAACGGTTTGTTTTTGTTGTTACACAAAGTAAATGTGAAAGTGTTCAAAGGATGGGCTTGTTTGGGTTAAAGTGTGGATGAGATACCAGTCAGAGAAACAGAGTGGACACTTGACTATCAACCAGATCCAACACAATTGTGTTGGATCTGGTTGATTTTAATTTTTCATTTTATTAAAGACTATCCTAAACACTAAGGCTGGTATTGGTTTACACACTGAGGCAGCCAAGATTTAGTTTAAGTACTTGCAAAAGAAAATGAAGCTACCGGACACCTACTGAACACGACCCAAATAGCAGATTTCAACATAAGTGTTGAATGGCAAATAGCCAATCACAGTTCAGGATTTCATAGAGGCCAGTCAAATTTTAGAGTTAGGCTTGGCTGTCTTCAGAAAATGTTCCTCACTTTGTTGTTAGGAAGCCCATTTGTTTTCACAAAATTGTATTCCTCCTCCTAAAGCAGCTGATCAGCAAATAAAAGTCCATGATATACGAATCGACTTGACTTTTACCCAGCACTCTGAAGTATTGTATCGTAAATTTGATAGTTCTGTCTGACACAGTTTGACACAGTTTTAAGCAACAGATGCAGTAAATGATCAGACTAGTGAGATAAACATCAAAGATGCTAAGCTACAAGCATTAACTACAGACTACATAGACTGGATCCTTACTAGCGTTCCTTGGCTCGCCTGTTTTGTTGGGAACCCTTGTGCATCATCAGCAGGTATCACAGGGTCACAGGTGTTTCACCCCCTAACCTGTACACCTCGCCTAAGTGGGGCTGCGGAGGCCGGTTAGCCTTTGCCTGCAGAAGGGTTCCAACTTTGGGCCCTCTTCAGCCACAACCATTCCTGAGCTAGACTCTGCCTTCGTAGCTTTTTCCCTGGTGGCTTTCTTTAGCTGTTTGGACTCCAAACCGACTCTCTGGAGGAAGTAGCGCACCGATTTTTCTTGGAACCTATGGCAGCCAACCTCAATAGGAAAAATGGTTGCCTGCCACCCTTTTAGAGCTGCTTTTTCAAACAGATCCTGGTACTTGGCTTTCTTCAGATGGTGGGACGTGGCTAGCCTCTCCTCCCAGGGCACGGTAAGTTCTGCCACAATGATGGTTTTGGTGCTCCTGGATAGGAGGACCATATCTGGTCGGAGGGAGGTTGCCACCACGGCATAAGGGAAGACGAGTTTCCTCTTCAGGTCGAAACTCATCTTGAGTAATAGAAATGGCTGTGGACCTCCCCTTTGACAGCTAACACACAAGGAAATCTGGTTGTGGCGGTGAATCAAAGAGAAGAAATGAGGGACATAAAACCAAAACAAAGAGGTCAAAGGTAGTGAAACACCCCGCACACTAGGCTCACCTGTGTTACAGTTTATACGGTAGACTGATTGAAATAACAATCACCTCCTCAACAAGAGGCCACAGGGCATTTATTGATTCATTTTGTGCAACAATGGACTCCAACTTGTCACAATGTTACATTCACTTCAGCAAAATCTTAGTTACAGTGGTGACATTGTGTTAAATCAACTGATGGGCTCATAGGAAGAGCCCAGAACTCCCTCAAGTTTCATTCAACGCAACAGGAATGTGATTTCAAGGCATAAAGAGATCTTTAGAAAACACTGGGATGTCTCTGATACACCAGTGGTCCTCTTCTACCTAGAAAGTAATGAGGTACAATATTGGAAGAAAAAAAATGGCACACTACAAGTCGGCTATGAAGTCCATAGCACCGGTTACACTTGCCAAATGTGCAGCAAACTATTCTGAAACGTTCGTTATTTCCGCATACCTCTCTTTCTGCAAAGCAGTGGAACTCATGCAAGGAAAGAGGATACAAGAACTTAACTCTGACCTGGACTAAAAGTGACAAGTTCATAAAGAGACACACATCATCAAAGGTCTATTCAACTACATACATGTCATACATGTTTGTTATAGCTCCTCATGACCTGCATATTCAATGACACGTTTGAAAGAAGTTGTTTGACCAGACAGTCTACGTTCATCTCCACAATAACAGGATATCAGCTGACTCACCTTGCCATGTTTAGAGTATAAAGTTACCAAGAACCTGACAGGATTTCCAGTAATCACACCAAAGAAGGAAACCTTGGAACCATTTGATTGTCTTACATGCATTTTTTTTCCCTTGAATATTGATCCAACACAGAATAAATCCAGGTCTCAAAAACCTGTTGGCCTAGTCCCTTTTGAGCCAACTTTTGTCCAGGTTTCTTATTTACTTTTCCTCCAATCACAGCACCCCTTTCAGAAACATGTAGGTAAAACCTGAAGAGTCCTTTTAAAATGTGGTGTTCAGGTAATTTTACTTTCCAAAAGTTCTTTGTTTCGTTTTTATGGAGAGCTATAATCAAGAGTGACAGAGCAGGATTACCTGAGTGTGCAAAAATTCCAACTTCAAACAAAAACAACATTTTGAGCAGTCTAACAGTCACTTCTTGGTCTTGCTGCAGAAGCCGGAAAAAAAGCAGCCATCTGGGGGTCAAAAGGAGGAAGGGGAGATTATCTGGCAGTCGATGGGTCTTTCTTATGAGCAGGGAGGATCCTCAGACGGGGTCAGGGGGCTGCAGGGGGGGACTGTGCTCAGAGAGCGGAAGGCGAAGATGGATGGATCATAGGTGTACCTGGGCGGAGGACGGCTGCCTGTCAGATTCTGGAGACACAGAAAGACAAAGACAAACGGTCAGAGTTTCAACGAGGTGTCTCAGTACTGGAGTTGTCCCAGCGCCACCAAAAGTAATCCATCTTATAAGTCACCCACCTTTCTACAAAATTTGGTCTATTGTCAAGTACGGTTAAGGAGTCCAAAAAGTACCAGTGTGAGGCAAGTGATCACGTGACACTATCTTGAATAAGGCATCCATGAACATGTCAGAAACCAGTTCTTTCATATTGAAAAATTTAAGCTGTTTAAAGTTTAAAACAGTTGAAATCGCTAAACAGAACTCTTGTAAGAAATCTGGCTTTCTCCTGCGTCAAAAAAGTGGCCCCACTCCAGAAACCAATAAGTAACCTCACTGAGATCACATCCTTCTTTATTAAGTTTATGATTTGAAGTCAAGATCCCCAAAGTGTCGTAAACCAGACTGATCAACAATTGAAATCATTACCAGATCCATGCAGGGTCAGTAGTTTAGCTTACATGTAAAAAGCTGTCCTGTTAATGGTCGTATAATCCTTTTATCACACTGGAAACAGAGAGGTACTGGATATCAGCTAATACCAAAGTCCAGATAAGAAAAAGAAACTTTTTTGTGGTTGAGAACAAGCTGCAAACTCCAGTCTAGACAAAAAAATGCAGCAATGCTACAACTGCAGTTCCCTAAGCGTCCACTAGAGGCTGGCTGCAGACACGTAAGAAACCACATCCATAATCATTTAAAAAGACCCATTCATAGAGAAAAAAACAGGGCAAGACTTTATCTCTATACTTGTTTTTAGATGCAAGGAATGACAGTTGGAGTTGGACTTTCAAGTATGCAGCTTCATAACATCACTTCAGAAAGATAACAGCTGACAACATCACTAAGGCTCATTCCAAACAGGTGATGCTACAAAGATATAAACATACTTATATGGAAATGATAGCAAGGACAAAAGGGACAGCAAAATGAGTATTTAAGAAGTGCAGGGACTTTGAGCATGTTTAAAATGATGACCCATTTTCCTTCTAACTTAAAGTTGTAGCTGCCAAACACAGTGAGTGGTCCTGCTGAGCTACAGACCTGTCAGACGGAGGGTTAATCCAGCTTTGTCAGGTGGAAATGGCAGGGATTACCTGCTGTCCTTGAGTTATGGTATAATTGGTCAGTTCACGTCAATGGTGACTTTCTTTAACAGCATTAAAGTCTGGCTGTGTTATAAGACTGCGAGAAAATGGGGCTGACAGCTGTAGGAGAGAGACCACACCTCATTAAAACATTTTCACTTTGTTTGTTTCAGTGTCATAAGAGTTTTTTTCCCATTAAAAAGCAGCCCCCCCACACGCACATTCATTGTCATCTGGGCAGAAACTCAGTCTAAAATTAGCCCTGGTCATTTTCCTCCCAACAGGAAACGACAGGAAATGACTTTGTTGGACTTGGCAGTGAGGCAGCACTTTCTCCAGAGCCCTGCTGAGGGGGAGCGAAGTTTGTGAGAAGGTGGACTGAGAAAGATTAAGACCTTGAGACGGATTCACTTTAATTAGGCAATGCTGATCCAATGGAAAAACTCGAGTGTGTGTTTATATGAGTAGCTTGTAGGTTCTCATTGACAACCATTACCCAACACCTCTGTGGGAACTAAGAGAGATGCATCCTTGTGGCTGCTACTGGAAAGTACCCGCTGACATCATGGCGTATGAAAGAAGGCCCCATTAACAAAGCATTTGAGGCTACAGGTGTTACTATGACTTCAGCTAACATCTTGAGGGATTCAGTTCTGACGACTGTGCTGTGGTAACGCGGCAACAATTCCCAACACTGCTGAGAGCTGTTTTATCCACAAACCTGGAAACTACCCTTGGTTTCATGCATCAATATTTGCACAAACAAGAAGCAAGTCAGAGGTGGGAAAACAAACTACAGTCCAAACTTGATAGATGAGGACTGTCTTAAAATGTTCTCCATATGGTAGCTGCAGTTCGTCCAACTGAGGGGGAGTCGTACATCAGGACGGCTCCCTGTCCGGTTTTGTAATCCCCCCCAGAGTTTCCCTGTGGTCACATCTGCACTATGATGGACATTTAGGGCCTCAGAGGGTCAAACAGAGTACAGGGCCCTGAAGTACACGGCTCTGTTTGTGCAGACATCAAAAGCAACTGTGATACCAGCTGAAGTTGTTAAACAAAAGCGCCCTTCAAGACGGATGGAGACAAGTCAGAAATGTGGTCCTGTTGATAATTAGTTTAAGGCCCAGTTGGCGTGATTGCAGAGTTTCCACACTGGGTTGACACCACTCTGTTAAATGCATTTCTTAACTCTTAGGAAAAAAGGTGTCGGTGCACGGATTGACGACCATTCAATTTAGGCGTAGTATTAAAAACACTGTACAAAGTGTTGACAACATTTCTACTTTGACAGTGACAAGATAAGGCCTTTTGTTGAAAAGTCAAGTATGATTCCTGGTGAAATGTTGTATTAAGGGGGTTACTGCTGCTGGTCTCACAGAGTGAGTGGATTTTATGGTAAGTCAGTGTTCTCCTGTTTGCACCCATGTTATAAAAGTTCGGTTTTATTTGGGGGTGTCTTGATACAACTTTTTGACTTCCGATACAATAACGATATTGTAGCCTTCAATATTAACTGAGGCTGATATTGATCCGATATTGGCACAAAATTGTGCAAAAGTTTTTCACTCAGCTGCAATGTCTTTTTTCGGACAAAAAAATACTGCCACAAGGCCAACATCACTCCTACGCCTTGCTACTTTGTTAGTACCTTAGTACACACTGTTGTTGTGATTTTGTGGGCTCTGCTAGATGGAGGTGCTGGAGCGGAGTCTGGAATGGACTGCATGTATCGGAGTGCTGATATTGGAGATTTTAGATGCAGGCCGATATAGGCTGATATTCGTTTTTTTGCTGATATCAGACCGATATCAATATCGTATCGGGACACCCCTGGTTATATTCAACAGCATCTACCCTAGAATGTTAAATTATCAAATCCCAAATATTAAAGGATGATCCCACTTATATTTTTAGCTGTATTTCAATAAATTAAAAAAACATCTTTTATCCAGGTCCAATCATTGAATAATAATTCCAACTGTATACCTGCCCAAGACTGTTTGTTCTTGTAGAAATCCAAATTTCCTTTATAACCGTACACAGCTGTGGATTAATGTCCCAGTCAGCTGTCTTTCATCTGGAAGGTTAATGGTTTGATCCTGCAGTCCTGTGCAAGAAGTGTCCTTGGGCAAGACACTGAACTCAAAATTGCTTCCAGTGGTGTGTGAATCCATGAGACTGGGAATCTGAATATCTAATGCTGATGGGCTCTGAGCAGCCTCCACTGTCAGTGTATGACTGTGGTGTGAATGCGTTGTCCAGTGTCAAGGTGCTTTGAGTCGGGTTCAGTCCTTTTAGTCTATTTGTCAGTGTCATATTTAACAGTACGACACCAGGGTTATAACAGTATCCTCATCCTACTTTGCATTAAAAGCAAATGAGCTCATCCTCCAAATATTTATTGCCAGTTTTGTTGGGTTCAAACGGAGTCAAAGAGGAACTTGTGCTTTTTCCTTCATTTCCATCTTTCCCAGCCCTCCATAACTGCACCCTCTCCTTCACCTCGATCAATCTTCATCTTTTCTCTGCCTATTCTTTTACAGTGGCTGAAACCAGATGCCATCACTCTGTGCCTGCTGCAGCCTGGGGAGCTCTCATCACTCCACCACCCCCACTCTCCTTTCACCCCCAGACCCATGAGGAGAGGAGGGAGGCCTCCGCAGAGGCCAAAGCTGTGTTTTCCTACTGCTTCAACATACACACACAACTGAGATCACCGACCTCCCCAACTCCTGTAACAACTCTCAAGCTTGAATCAAGGCTCAGAGCTGGGGCCCTCATCCAGATCCAGTGTCTCTTCTGGACCCTGGCCAGGAAACTGAGGAGCTGAGAGTGAAAGAGGGAACAGAGAAAGATTTGGATAGATGGCGGCATAGTGTGAGTGGCTCAAAGAGTGGACACAAGCCTCCAAATGGCTCATCAATCCTCAAACTCGCTGTGTACTCGCTTCAGGAACTCTCTCTGAGCTGGAAAACTCTCAAAACCCACAGACGTCACAGACAGGGACAACAACACTACCAACTACGCCAGCGAGGACAGAGGATAATGAGCAATATCTCTATGTATCAGCGGAGTTGAACAGATAGCAGCCGGCCGAGGCTATAAACGGAAAATGACTTCATCCCTGGAAATACACCACAAGGGAACCGCTCACAACACTCCACCTCCTCTTCCTCCTCTTCAGCTCCATCGCTCATCACAGCTCACTCGTTCGTCCTAAACTACTCTCAAAGATTGTTCACAGTTTTTTTTTTTTTTTTCTGCATTTATACCAATGATGCATACCTATATGGAGAGCTGAAGCAAACTTACAGGCTGCTGCAGTTAGTGTGTGTGTGTGTGTGTGTGTGTGTGTACATAAACAAGAGTGCGATCAGGTTCCACTGACACTTAGCCCACACAACGTGATAATAACGTCACTTTTCTCACCACACTGTGCATCCTTCTGGAGTATAATGCTCCGTGCCAAGATGCCCAGGCTTGTTCCAGCCGCCTCTCCAACATGCTTCCCTTAACCACTACAAACAGAATCACCCCGTACACAGTTACCAGAGCCTGAGTGAGCTGGAGGATGATTACTGGAGACGGCGTTTTGAAAAACCACCTTACAGGGAGATCAGACAGGACATGGTCTTGGGAAAATACCTTGTGTGAGCTATTTAGGTGAGTAAATGTGGACTAATGGGACGAGAGGAAAGCTCGGCTGTTTGAAGTTGTTGAGGGAGATAAAAAATGCAAACAAAAAAAAGTGGTGTGTGGGGGGGCCACATTTTTCTGCAGTCAATAATGATCTGCAGTCGCACTATGATGCTGCAATGGCTGGACAACACGAAAGTCCCTTGGAGGATCATGATGAATATAATAACAAGAAGGACAAACTTAAGACATGATGATTCTCAATATTTGAAGTGGTTTCAAACTTAAAAACAATCATTTGTCCTGCAGTTTTCAGCCTGTGAGCCTCACATTCAAACTCACACGGTTCAGCTCTTTCAAACTGTATCAAGTCGCCTTCTTTTAGATAACCCCTCCAATGTAAACCAAGCCTACCATATCTCTGAAATCTTTTAGCTTTGACTCTTTGACCCAAACTTACTCCAACAGCACCAAGCCTGATCGAGTCCTGCACCTAGTCAAGACCTAGTCTTGTCATGCGCGTGTGCAAGTACAAATTTGCCAAGTAAGACACTCCCTGCCCACTCTCTGCTACAATCGAAATATCTGTAAAAGGGATACACGACACCACCCAAAAGAAAATCCAACAAATAGTGAAAACTTGAAAATTCAGTGTTGATGGCAGAACATAAAAGAAAAGTCTGTAGTCATTATTAATAGCACTGTTATCCTTTATATATTTGGAGAAGTCCCCCACTTTTCATCTTAGAGAACATCGACTGCGCCTTTGACAGGATAAAAATCAATGCGGTCATTATCATGAGGACATGGAAAAAAAACAAGCTAAAAAAACAGCCTCCATTTGCCTAAGCCTGCTAAAGTTTAAAGATACAGAAAAGTGAAACTGCATCACTAATTGTTTTCTTAAATATCTTATCAAACAGGCAGCAGTATCATGAAAATGTTCGGATAAAGATACCGATAAAATAACTGAAAGCCTTTTTCCATATCCTCCATTTACACACAGTTTTGTCAGATTCTCAGGCATCTCAGGAACTGTTGCTAGCAGAGCTTGGGAACAAATGCTGTAGCCAGATGCTGTCCCAGTGTGCAGTTGGATAGACATCAAGGTGCTGGCGATGGGACAGACCGGGCTGTTCATGGGAGGCCGAGCAACCCTGCAACCTTATCGCTGCTGTAATGAGCAGCCTGATCTACTACAACCCCTATCACAGGTCTCCATATAAGGCATGGCTTTCTGCACACATCTGTGTAAGTGGATTATAGTTAAACCAACTTTTCTTTTTGACATATAATGAAACGTGTGCACTCCTAAACCAGAATCAAACATGGGGGATTGGACTGTTAACTGTGGAAACTGGAGTGAAAATGAACTCACCCGAATCTTTATAGTCCGTGTTTTCCCTCCACAGTTCTTTTTCAGCAGCATTTTCTGTGGAGAAAGGGGTGATGATGCACAATGAAATACACATCGACAGCTATGGAAAATGTATGACAATGACAGGCAAAACATGGAGTATGAGTTGCATTCCCTGCACATTTGGAAAATTTTTCAAGGTTTTATAAATAATCTTTATCAATTGAGCTATCAGTTCCTGCAGCTTCAGCTTGCTATGTTCAGAATTTCATTGTTTTAAAGTGCATTGTTTGTTTTTTGAGGCCACAAAAGCTGTTTTGTAATTGCATTTGAGTGTCATTTTCTTATTGTCAATGTGTTTCCTGCAGATTCAGAATATGTAAATGTTGATTGTAGTGAAATGTGTGCACTGCATCTTGTACAATCTGCTAAATTTTACAGGCTAAATAGAGAAGGTACTTAAGTGCATTTTAATCAGGATACATTCACTGCAAACATCTCTAAAATGTGTCTATTTTAAAACAGTTGGTCTGGGATTACAGCAGCAAAATCTGACGTGACAAAAACCAAGAGGAAGTGAGACCAATCCAGCTGTCTCACTAAACTAAACAGTCGGTCAATGAGGCTTATGCAATATCCTGTCTCCCACTCCCCTCCATGTCCACGCAACTCCACTATTCTGAAAAAAAAAAAAAAAAACAGTGGGGGTGGAGGGACCACACAATCATGGAATTGTCTGGAGTCGGGGAGGTAGCTTTCTAAGGGGGAAGGGAGCACAGGAAAGAAAGGAAACACAAGACTCCTGCTGCTGTGATGAGGCAGAGCTGGGGTGCACTTGCCCTAATGCTCACCTCCTGCTGGCTCTTATCTTTTCTTTCTCATCTGTGATACTGCGGTCTATGTGGCTGCAAAAAAACTGGACACTTCACGAGAAACGCAGTTTTGCTTTTGTAACCCAGCCTCACATAACTTTTTTTTTTAATCTGTTTGTTTATGAAGTGACTCATCTTAAATGATTTTAAACACTGCTTGGCATGTCTTAACCCACTTAACTCTTCTTTAGGAGCATTTTATACTATTTATTACGATGAATAAAGTTTATCTTTCATCCTAAAGCCCTACCAAACTCCCCTCTCCTCCTAAACCACACACACTCACATCCAACAGGTCCTGACTTGCCAGCAGGCTAACTCTTTTGTCTGAGTTTAGTGAAAAGAGTACGTTTTCTCAATGATACTCTGAGAAGTGTTTTATTTTAGCAGGTTAAGAGCATGCTGGCTCATGCTTAAATGAAGTTAGCTGTCGTAGTTTTAGTTAATTATACTACTTTCCAGTGTATAATGCTGTTGTGTTTGTCTAATCTTGCTTTTTTAATGGCTTTGTTTGTTGTTGTTTTTCTCACATGCATCCTTATTTTGCTTTAACAGGGACCTGAGGGCAAAACTTTGTTCCACCTCATGTGACAGCACACGCTGAAAAACAAAAATAATCCTTAAATCATGTACGCGGGATAACAAGACAGTTCTTGGTAAAAGCTAATGTCTTTATTGTTAATGTCTCAGTATTTACACTCTTTTTAGATGCTGAAGTTTGTCTGTTGTTTTGTTTTGCATGTGAAACTATTTTTGCTGCTGACTAGGCCAAAACTTCCTTAAAATGGAAGCATTTCTGGTCAAATTAAAGTTAATCAATTACAAATAAATGAGTACACAGCAGTCTATTCATGATGGAGTATTATGACCACATAAGAATAAAATTGAGATTTAAAGATAAAAGCGATTGTGTTCCAAGAAAACGTTGAACAAAAATGTTTTGAGATATACACTGAACAAAAGTATAAACCCAACACCTTTGTTTTTGCTCCCATTTTTATTGAGCTTAACTCTTATTGTGGCCAGTCTAAGGCACACCTGTGCAATAATCATGCTGTCTAATCAGCATCTTGATATGCCACACCTGTGAGGTAAATGGATTATCTCAGCAAAGGAGAAGTGTTCACTAACACACATTTAGACAATTTGTCAACAATATATAAGAGAAATAGGTCTTTTGTGTACAGAGAAAAAGTCTTAGATTTAAGTTTAGCTCATGAAAAACAGGAGCAAAAACAAAAGAGTTGTGTTTATATTTGCATCTATATTTTTGTTCAGTGTAACTATGAGAACAAAGCTATGATAAAGTCACACTGTTAAGAGAATAAAGCCGAAATAATTAATTTTAAGAATATTGCCATATTTCTTAAAATCTTTCAAAGAAAAAAAATAATGTGGGCCAAATGTCACAGTCATATATTTATACTACAACTGAGATTTTTTTAAAATTAAGCTCAGCTCTCGTTTACAATAAGCTGAACTTTCAATATTTAATATTCATGGTAGAGGTTGATCGGTATTGTTTCATTGAGGCCTAAATAAGGGATCATGAGACTGATGATCAATATCTGGGACCGACACGCCTTGACTCCAAAAATGAAAATCCTTCCATCAAAATTAAAAATTTGGAACATGAAAAACTCCAATTCATGTAATACTTTTGGCAAATGTTTAAACAGAGCTGAAACTTTCACCACCTGATACAGGAGTCAACAGACAACCAGTTTCACCAGCAGTGCAGTTTCATCATATGGCTGTGTGAGGTCTAGCCATCAGATGATGTTGTGGGCGGGACATTACATGTGACAAAGTGGTGCAATAAAACACACCCAGGGGGAAAGACACACCAACTGTGGAGAACAAAGAAGTGCACTTTTTTAATGATCCATTTTATCATCCATCTATGAAACTAAAGGCTGAAACAGATAATCGGTCAAATGCCAACTATTGGTACCGATAATCAACCGTTACCAGTTATAAGTCTAACCTGTTTGATTAAAGGCATAGACATGTTCAAAACAAGTCGTACTTTAAGTTTTGAAGCCTGATATAAGAAAGGAATCAAACTAGGGACATCACAATGAACAGGTTTGTACACAGAGGGGTAAAACTTTGTTTTTTTGGTCTCAGGTTTTTGTGGTTGGGTTCCTGTGTTGGCGGGTTATCACGGGTTCTTATGATGTCTTTGTTTTTAATGTCTTCATTTTAATGACGTCTCATTTCATGTGACACTCACGACAAGCTTTTATGTCTTCCACTGATTTTTATTTTTATTTTATTTCTTTATTGTCAATAATGTCAGATTAGGACATGTAGTCTGGGTTTTTAGTCTTGTCATGTTTTTTTTCCACCCCAAGTGCTCTCTTGTTGTTGTTCCGATGTTTTTATCTTTCTTTGTTTTCCTGCATGTTAAAGCACTTTGTAAACTCTTGTTTTTTAAAGTGCTATATAAATAAAGTTATTATTATTATCATCATATCTGCCTCACAAACTGTTCTGTTAAAAAAGTCAAGCTAAAAAGAGCCACACTGCCTCATCTGAGCATTTATATTCATGAGAGAGACTAAAAGAAAACAACCTCAAACCTTTTTACCCCTTCTTGGGGATAATTGTGAGACATAACATCAATCTAATGTAGGTCACACAGGGAATCCGTAGACCTGAATGACACTCACTCACTTGAGACAGGATCAGTGTTGTTTTAATCCAAGTTTTGACTTTTCTTTAAACAGAAGATGTATTCATAAATTAGGAAGAATATTTATCTCCTTTTTATTAATGTAGGCAAGGCAAATCAACACTTCGGTCATCCTGATGAAACACTTTCTTCAAAGACAAGACGTTTTTGAGTTCTTACCATCAAAAACAGACACTTTCTTACACTTCTTCATCCCTAAAGTGGCGCAATTTTTGCATTTTGCAAAGCCACTCACTTGACACAAAACTGCTTTTATTACTAGCTTGTCAGTATCCCATTTTCTAGATGCACTCACTGCACTTCTACTCACTGCACCTTTAAGAGTGAATAACTTTTATTCTAACAAACAGAAATCCAAGATACTGCTCTTGGTTTCACTGTGTTGTTCCTTTTAAGCCTGCATTGGTCTCCAAAACAGTGAGATCTGATTTCAACACCTTTGAATATCCCTTCAGAGGACCAGCACAGACATATTTCTTTATGGGATGTAAACTCCAGAACAACACGTGTGAAAGACATTACATGCTGATGGTTTCGGGGTTGAGGCAGACTTCATGAATGGAAGTTGTCCAGCTAAGGGTTAATAGGAGACGAGAGCTGTGTCTGCAGACTACCTCTGTAGGCCCCCTATTGTATTCCCTACAGCACCTCCCATTCCACTTGACTGAGTGCACACACACACACACACACACACACACACACACACACACACACACACACACACACACACACACACACACACACACACTCATACAGCAACAAACTCACAGACAGGAGGATGCACACATGCAGACACAAAAAGACAGGCAGGATGATGGACGCGTACCCCAGCCGCACACACACACACACACACACACACACACACACACACACACACACACACACACACGCTCTCTCCTCCACTATTTTTTCTCCTCACCCCTCTCATCGCTGCCCGCTGTCTCTCATCATCTGTTCTTTCCCTCTAAAAACCCCATGGACATATGGACCCCTGAAACCTGCAGCTCCTCTCTCTGCAATCACACACACACACACTCACACACACACACACATAGATAACACACACACCCTTTCCCATCCATAGTGTGGGCCAACAAGTCTATTGGATTTTAATGATTAGTGGACCAGCTTCTCCATGACTCATTAGTGGCTGTCGTTTTTCTGTTGTTTATTTAATCCTCTCCTTCTGCCTCCACCCCTCCATCGTTTCCCCTCGCTTGCCAGCCTTTGTCAGAAACGAGGGCGGACATCTGCCGTCCGTGCCTCCCTCTCCTTCATCTCTCTCCAGCCAGACCACCGAGGTGGCGAGCGTCCGGCTATGGAGAGGAAGACTTTGTTTGCTCGTGCGAGCGTGCACGTTTCAGAGTGTGTGCAGGATAGTCAGTTAGACTGCAGGGACATGATTGTATTTTTGGATCAAATCCTCTGCCTCATTGAGTTTTTTTTAAGGTGGGGGGAGTGTGAGGCTCATCTGCTATTTGGTACTAATAAATACGAATACTGCTGCAGACAAATCCTAAATCAAATCACATCATAACTTATCCAAATACAAAGAGAATAAGTGTGATGTACTTTAACATGTTATGAAACAGTAATGTTAGGGTCATTCTGGAGAGAAGAACAGACTCTGCTTTAACTGAGGAGCAACCAAAGGACCAGTAAAGTGTCCTGTAACTTCCCCTAAGTAATTCCAATTACTCCAGCGTCTAAGCTCACCACATTTACAGCTGTAAGAACTTCAGAGCTTTAACCATTATGACTCCACAGGTATCATCATGCAACACTTAATCCAGCTACAGTTTTTCTTTGTGCACAATCGACTAATGTGTTATAAAAGTTATTAATTTGCCTGAGTAGATTTCTAAGGGCTTTGCTTCGGAATGTTACTTCTTCTATCCTCTATTTTATGGCATGCGGCCTGCAGCATGAAAAGATGATTGTCATCTATACTGGTACACTGTGACAGACCTTCAAGGGATCTTTGCTTTTGAATTGGACACATTTTAAAAATATTGACAATGGGGAAAAATATCACCTTCACTTTGGTCCTATATCTTGGCCCCAGAACTACACTGAAGCCATTTTAGTCCATTTGGCATCTGCTGACTAAGCACCCTACTGGAGTAGATATAACACTTGATATCAGAGGTAGACTGTCCACGTGGTTGATGAAGACAGTAATGTTTGCAGACACTGCAGGCAGTTGCATCAGTGATACTGCTGATGAGTGATAATAAGGTTAGATTAGAATAAGTTAGATTTGAGCTCTGTACCTTCACTTCCACTGACATGTACTTTTACTTAAAATAATTTTTCCATCCTTAACAACAGCATATTGTTACTAAAACAGTAACCGGCCAGTCTTAAATATCAATTCTAACATCATTTTGATCAATTTGACACCTCCCAATAGTCCCAGGTTATAAAGTGAAAGAAATAAGCTTGATGTCGATATCTTTTCTCACAGTTTTTTCTACTCTGAAAGTTTTTGTGTTTTTAAGTCACTCTCCATAATGAAAATGTGTACATACCTCAGTTAGGCAGATACTTCACACATTTCATTGTGTATTGCACAATGTATGACTGTGTATGGTCTGTTTTTATGTTGGTGAGTCTCATGGTAAATGATGTTATACAAAAACAAATGCAGTGGGTAACTTTGACACACTGCAGTGTTCATTTCATTTCTGGCTGCAGCTGAATTTTTTTACACAATAGAAAACTGAACATTAAGTTCACCAAAATTGTGATAATCTGCCTGACAGATAATCCTTTAACTCAGACAGCATTTTGGCTCAGGTTTCTTCCACAAAGAAAGAGCTCTTGAGGTATTTGACAAGGCTTGGACCACTAACCTGTTGCATTTTCTCTAAGTCCAGACTGGGCCTCCCAGGCTCTCCGCTGTAACTGTGCCGATACTTTCTGTAAGGTGCTGACTGGTCAAAATGGGTTAAAATGATGGGCCGTGTGACTGGCTGCACCACCTGAAGCTGAAACCTCATGGGGGGCGGCTTGAGGCTACGTGGTGGACTGGAGCTGAAGAGCACAGGGCTGGGGGAGGCAGCCAAGCAAGCACCAGGCTCAATCAGCGGCCTGGCTGACGCAACAGGCGACCCACAGCCACAGAGGTCCCGCACCTCCTCGTCACTGGAGGCGCTGCTGTGGTGGTCACCGTGCCGCTGGGGAAGAGCTGACACCCACTTTCTGTTGTCACCACAGCTGATCCGCTCCAGCTCCTCCTCTGAAGAGTGGCGGTCCAGATTGGCATCTAAAAGGAGGCGGAGGCGACGTAACCGAGCTGGAGAGAGGGGACCCTGGTTGTGCTGCTGGCTGGTGGCCAAGGGGGTGAGGGCACAATTTCTCCGTCTCTCTACAGAAGTCAATAACCAGGAAACCAGATCAGACACGAAGGTGAAGACAAAGTTACAACAAGAAAAGTGCAAGTGCTCTCATCAGCAGCCATCTGTCGACTGGAAACATCTGATTACAGTGCGTGAGAATCAATAAGTGTCGAGGCCCACCATCATTGGTGGTCTCAGGGGGGACTCACCTCTGTCAATCTGTGCAAGCTCCTGGTTCTCCCCCTCTGAGTCATCACTCTCCCCTCCCTCTCCGCTGCCATGGTAGGAGATCTGGGAAAGAAATCAAGTTCGTACTGTAGATTAGATGTGCAACATGGTGGTTCCTCACATATTTAACACTGACAATAGTTAGTTTGATAACATTCATGATTTTTGTTTCTTTAAGTCATGATTGAACTTGACCCAGGATCAGCTATGAAGATTCAAAAGTTCATGAAATGAGAAAGTCTAACCTCAAACATTAAAATGATTTAATCCATGTGGACCAATTTCTTTAATTTTTTTTTATTATTTTAGAAACATTTTGTCTCCATGACCTCGTCACAGATCATGATGTACCAGAACAAAACTGCAGTGCAATTTACCAATTATTGCAGAATCACTGCAGCATGACAGCATTGTTATTGCAGACTGTGTATTAAGTGTAACACCCCAAATTCTTCCACAACTACCATCCCCTTAAACTGCACAGAAATTTCTCTGTGTCTTATTAAAATGACAATAACCAGACAAAGTATTAGGACAATATTTAAGAAACATAATGATTTGAGTCTTATAACTTGGGAACTTTACCACGACTCTATTCTCACATTGACATGATTTTATACTCATAATATTCTCTGTCTTGAAATCTAACTGGTATTTTATGCTGTTTTATAATTTTGTAGTACTCAAAGTGCAAATGCTTTGAAAACTTTGGACAAGAAACCATTCAGCTATCATCTTTGCTGGATCTTAAATTAACGTAGTTTGCTTGGCTGGGAAAAACTTAGCTAGGAAATGCAGCTCAGCTTGATCAGCTTTAAAACTACTGCAAACAAAAGCACTATATCACGCCACTCATTAATGAGTAGATTTTTTGCAAGTTTAAGGAGCCTTCCTTGAACAATTCTGTATACGAGTCCCTGGCTGCATGCACTGAACTCATTTTTCACCTCAATTTTAGCCAGACTTGCATTAGGAGTTAGTGCTGATTAGGGATGTTCCGATCTGATATTAATATCAGATATCGGTCCGATATCAGCAGATATAATCTCCAATATCGCAGCTGAGTCCAAAACTTGTCATGCACAAGGTTGTGCCAATATCGGAACGGTACAGGTATCGGCCAATACTTAAGACTCCAGTATCAGCATCATATCAGAAGTAAAAAAGTTTGATCGGGACACACCTAGTGCTGATGTTCATGTAACCTGCTGAAATTTTACACACCACCAAGCTAACTTCTTTTCTGTTCACAGGCATCTTCCCCCCACCTGAAGCTTAATTCTGCATGAAGTTGATACAAAGGTAAAAATAAGTTATCAAATGCAGCTTCAACTTCCTCTTGTTACAAGTGTGTGAAAGCAACAATAGCTGACCCTTCTCATTTTTTAAAGACATTTTCAGGAGTGCATCTGTAAAAAAAAAGTATTATCTTTGTTTTTCATGAGTGTAGAACTCCACCCGTAGAAAGTTAGCACTGGGCTTTCCAGACAAACGCACAAGCCAGCGCTTGGCAGGGCTGTATCTACAGCTGTATGTTAATGGGGATGTTAGTAGATGATTTACTTGTCAATAGGAATAGTTACTTAAGCAGAAAAAAGAGCAAAAACTGCTGTTTTGCACTTTTAAACTGCATCATTCCTCATATCTTCAAAAGTGCATTTCAGGCTTCCTCTGGAAACTTCAAAAATTCTTAACAACTTTCACAAAAGCGGGTGAGTTATGACTTAAAGTTTCATTCCAGGAAGATTTCTTTGTTTTTTTTTACCCATAACCTGAACCAGCCTGTCTCTTTAAAATCAACCCTCGTCTCCACCAGAAACAACAATACAGAAACCCTGCCGACTGCAACGCTAAGAGTTAAGTAATGCGCCTCACACTCAGTAATTACCACTCAGAGGCCTCGCTGAGCAGCTGCCATCTGTGCTTGTGCGTCTGTGTATGTATGCTTACACACATCCACGCAAACATTCACTGTGTCTTTCCTGCTACTCTCTACAACACACACACATATACACATGCATACACACACACAAACATGCACACGCACACACCTCCTCTTCTTTTTGAGGCTTTTCAAAAAGAGGGAAAAGGGCCAGGAGAAAGGAGCCAGGGCCTCTGAGTCCAATAAGTGCAGACAGTGTTCAATTAAGGTGAAGTGTGAATTCCACTGTTTAATTTCACAGACTGCTCTCTGTGTAATTTGTTCCAATTGAAAATCAAAAGGCTTCAAACACACGCGCTGTGAATCTCAATCTGTGTGGAAAATCAAAATTGTAAATGCACAAAGTCCTCAGTAGCTCTGATACAAAGAGTTTCTTAATGATGCAGATCTTATACAGAGTTGTTCTGATGTTACTTGTTTGGGGGGGTGGTGGCTGTGAGCTGAGCTGCCGCATGTGTTAGCCATAGCTTACTTCAGCTGATCAGTATTTATTACTCACAAAGTATTTTACACACACAGATATTGAAATAGCTCAACACTCTAATCAGAATTACTTATTTATTCAATAAATTACCAATATTGTTTTGTTATAGTTGGCCAGAAATCTAAACTTCCTGGGGCAGTACCTCTGATTAATGCTTGTCTATGGTCAAGCTCTACCCGGATGTAAACGAGCACAGCTGACTGAGCAGCTTGAGGAACCACAGGCACAGGTTGGATAAATTTTGAGGCTAAGTCTTACATAGGCTGTGTTTAATTAAAGTAAGGCGGAAACTTCAGCCTTGAGAAATGCAGCCAAAGCAAAAATCGCAGTGTCTGCTTGAGCACCACAAGGCTCATGCACACCCAATAAAAAAAGCCCACCTTGTTTACATTGTAAGGTATCAGCAGCACAATCAAAGATCAAAATCCAACTTCCTTTAGTTTTAGGTTTGAGTATTGACAGAGTTAGAGACATCCAGAAGAGTTAGAGACATCCAGAAGAGGCCTGAGTGCAGCTTTCTTGCTTTTCAAACATACACGAGCTGTGGGACAGATTCTCAATGAACAGGCTCAGAGCCAGCGGACTGCATAGAAAAAAATGTTGGCTCTTGAGGAGTCTCAAATTAAACAGCTTCACTTCATGAACTCCACAGGAAAATTACGACGAGGAATAACTGTGGGAAGAAAATATATTTTGGCAAGAAGCTGGCTCTGGGCCTCGGCTACACCGAACACTCTAGTGAGTTATTGTTGGGCAGCCTCCATCAAACAGCTGAAGTCTTTTTTAAAGTTACTGCTGCAGGACACTGAGTATTTAGAAATGCTGGCTGCTCATAAAAATCATGTCTTAATTATACTCAGATGAGACGAGAGTTTAGTATGAGACATTTGAATCTGTACTCACGCTAAGTGAGATCATTTGGAAGATAAACATTTTCTTCTACATGTTTTACACCTGAAAGCTCCAGAAATGCACATTATTTTCAATTTTTTTGACTAGAAAGACAAACATTGTTTACACAGAGCATCTTAGAGTATGTAACTACAGCAAAGAGTACTGTCAGTGACAAAACTGATAGTTTTTATATTGAAATTACCTGTATGCAAACAAGCACAGAAAGCATCTATTGGAGCAGCAGAGTTTGGCAGTATTTTGATTTAGAAACGGTGTATGTAGACAGCATCAGAGCTACATTTTGTAACCACTACATGCATAGGGATGCTGAAGGCTGGTGGTGCAAAGCTCTGCTAATGCCCTCCACAGAGTCCAAACCAAAGTGACATTTTCCGCAGATTCTGAGACTAAGTAAAGAGTAGCTGCGACAGAATATCCCTGTTTCTTTCTATTTTTCATATATTTGGAAATGAGGCTGTAGAGAAGTCCATCAAAAGTTGAGCATTTTAACAAAGGGAGTCCAGTCAAACAGGCTTGCAGTAGGTCAGACTAGATGCACGATGGCTGACGGTAAAATGGCTTGATGTCAATTTGGGGTGCATGCCAACAGATCAGACCCTTCAGACTGCCAGCATGAGCAGCAGGTCTTGTATCATCTGACCTTGGCTTGAATAATTTTGATGACCAAGAGTTTGCCAAACGCCCGTTCCTCTCCAGTCCACACTTTTAATCAACAAACCTGACCTTTATGCCCATAGAGCTGCCACAATATTACCAGCAATGACATGTCAGTGACTACTTCCACCTGAGCACAGTACATGGAATTGATTCGCTCAAGTGGTCATTTGTGGAACTGCAGTATTTGCGGCCCACTTTACTGCCTGGATTTTAAACCCTATCGGTTACTAGACGGTCACACTTTTGGCTGTTTTGCACTCACTTCTGTTTGAATTAGTGTCTTTTAAAATTTCACTACTTTCTCACACACTGATAACATGAAGCACTGCTTGAGTAGCTCCCACACTATGAACTTATGCAAAGCAGATCAGCTTCCTCAACCATTTAACACTCACACCAAGCACTGCCTTGAAGCGAAACATGTGCATGCAGGGTATTTGAATAAGTTTCACCCATCTAACTATTTTAGCCTGCCAGTCAAGCGTGAGTTTACACCCAAAGCATTTGGTTTCTCAGGGTTATCTGATATCAGAATTGAGGGAGTTGTTGCCACACATGCTTTCAGCATTTCATGCAGCTTGAGTGTGTTTGTGTGACAGAGAAAGAAAACAGAGTGTGTTTTTATTTTCAGGGAGCAGCATCTGATATGGTTATTGCTTTGGCACAGCTATCAACAACAAATAACTCTGCCTAACTGGTGATCAGTTTATGGTCGGAGAGGATGGCAGGGCTTTCCTGCAAGAGAAATAAAAACAGGGCTCAACTCTAAGACTCTTGGCACAGCTATTCAGAACCAATTTTTTTTTTACAAAGCTGAAGGATGACATAGAAAACAGTAAGTATTTTATTAGGTTAATCAGCTGTTTTTTTAACTGAACAAACCGTATTTTTGCTGAGGCGTATTATCTTTGACTCTCCAGACATGTAGCATGTTCATACTAGAAGAAAACAAGCAAAGGAGAAAGCACATAATGTATGTATGGAGTGGGCAAACACATCATGATCAGATGTTCAGTCATGGCTGCCCACAGTCACACCCACCCCACACACTTATTAGTCATTAGCATCATATTCAGAGAAAACAAATGTGTTAAGCTGAAAACAAGTGGTATTTAAAGAGCTGAATGACCCTCTGCTGCTGCTGCCGAAATATCACTGTAATAAAAAGTCTCTTTGTGACAGAGTGTGTTATAAAATTATCTGTGAATCAATTGCTGGAGACATTTTCATAAACTTCTGTCTTTGGCTCCAGTGCTCATTTGCATTCACATTATGTCTGGGGTCAAGGTTTGGAGAGCAGCACAGGCTCCTGCACCTGAGGCTCAACTCTAAAGGTGTGTGATAGCACAATAACAGAGCTGGGATTAGGACGTGTCCATGAACCGCAAATTCTGAAATATCTGTAGTTCATATCTGTATATGAAAATACGAGGCTTATGTTTCAAGTTTCCCTATGAGTTCTTACTGTGTTGTGACACACTAACAGTAACGTAGCAGTAGACTCTTTGTCTGTCAGTGTTTGGTTACACACATGCAGTGTACTGCAAAAGTGGTAAAGACAAAGACAGCGTGTCACTCTGTTTGAAAAATGAACTCTCACATGCTAGTCACACAAAAATAAATTCAAGTGCAAATTAATTAAAATCTTACTTCTGTCAGGTATGAATCATGCAGGATAAAATTGTGATTATTGAGAGGTGAACTAGCTACCCCAGCAGACTTAACCTGTGTAGGTTTATTCTACTTTTTGGTTATGTTCAGCCTTGATTGGCTGATGAGTTCTTTATCTCTTTCCAGCTATTTACACAGACTTCCATCTCTTTTTTGAATATCATCTTTTTGGGTGGGAATCACTAGTGGCCTTATAACTATTTTCATGACACTTGGGCCATGATTCGATATTATTGTGACTTTAAACATTTTGCAATACAGTTGGTATTGCTATACCATATATTGTGATTAATATATTTTTTTCAACTGTTTAGCTGATTAAGTATTTGTCTTACCCTTGTTTGCCTTATTTACTCAGTATTTTTTTTATGTAGCACTTCTTGCAAACCTCTTGTCGTGTCTATCCCATTTGATCCCTTGAAAGTTGTACGAACTTTCTCCTGCTCTATGAAGTCATCTCTGCCGACCTCACTGGACCAACAACTGATTTTATTTTCCCATTATCATAGATTTGACTTCATATTAGCAATTAATTAAAAAAAATCGATACCTGGTGGATGAGACAATACAATAAATCATCAGACAAAATATCCCAAATTTCGTAAAAATTACGGTTTGATATTTTTGTTTAATCGCCCGCCCCAACTTGGCTCCTCCCAACTTTTTGTTAGTTTCCAATCATCTCTCGCAGCCAATCAAGTCCCTCAGAAAGACTCCAGACCACAAAGAGGATTGATGAGAACCAGAGAACTATGTACTGTATTTGTACTGCATGCATCAGTGAAAATCAAAGTCCATGACATGACTGTAGCATTCAGCTCTTGAAAATACAGACAGTACTGGAGTGGTGCCTTAAATCTTGACCTCTCCAAAGGCCTTGGCCAGCTTAGAAAAAGATGTTTGAATAAAAAAAGCCTATTAGGATGATTGAACACTGCCCTCAAAGTTTAGGTCATCTTCAATGTGGCATGGGGTTCATTTGCTTACTATGAATATGGGGCGGGCTGCTTTTCCTGATGCCTCTTTTGATATACCTCTATTACTATTAATATTACTATTATAGCTTAGGTGAACAATGGATGATACTGCTAATCAGGCAAGCACCCGTCCCTCCTTTACAGCCTCCAAGGGTCAACTTTGGTACCAAAGGGACAAAGACGGCAAAAATGTCTGATTCCAAAACACCCTACAAGTCAATTCCTGACAAACAACATCAACTGTACAAAATATGGAGGAAATTAAATGTATTGCTACCTCCTGTGCATCACATTTTAGAAAAATTCTCTAAAATATAAGTAACGAAGAAAAAATAGCAGGTGTACAGGAACCCTCACTTCAGCACAAGTGCTGAAAACATCATTTATGAGGAAAATGCACAGCCTAATAATAAACATTTTGTCTATTATTGTCTAACACCAGTCATTTCAAACTACTTCTCATCATTCAGAGGAGAAAAGACTCAAAGAGAACGTGAGACTGCACGAATAAAGCATAAAAAACTGCTTTTGTGGAAACATACAAAGACAGACAAAGACTTGTGTGTTTGTGTGTCAAGAACACTTGAATGAAATCCTTGTCAGTCCCCTGCATCGCTGAGCAGCTTGCTAAGCTGGATCAATGGCAATGTCACAGCGTACACACACCGCCCAGTTCACACACATATCAGCTTTGCTCTGTCCTCACACACTGACATGGACACTGTCACACTTCATTCCCCCGCTCATTGAAAACACTCATCACAGGGTTAGTGATGGTCGGTTGTCCTCCTCTCTCACTGCAGTTAATCAGACCCACAGTGTGGCACCAGTAAGTAGTCATGATCAGTGTTTAAGCTCTGGGGATACATGGCCCGAAGAGACATTCAGCCTCTTTTTCAGGATCCCGCAAAGGCCACTCAGTCCTCGATCCGGTGAGCACAGAAACAGACTTCAAACTCAAATATTATCAGAGTGACTTGTGAAAAAGAGAAGGTTAGATAAGTTTCTATTGATCTCTAAAAGGGAAACTTAGGTAACAACAAAGAAGTGGTTACAAACTGACTAAATTTACTTACTTTCAGTTTAATTTAAGGGACATTTATCCGGTTTGAAATCTTCTGTCTATCTAAGGAGGGTGTCTCTTGAAAATTTCCTGCAGTTTCTAGGGGTGCAACTTGGTACAGCTGCAAAATCTGGGCATCCCTTTGGAAACTGGTTTGAGTCAGTCAGTACAATTATTGAATCGAATTCCTATTAATCAGACTAACAAACATGATAACCCTGAACCTGGAGATTAATTTTCTCTGCATGTATACGCTTCAACTGGACCCAAACTGGCCATGGTGTACTGTGCATGCTCCCCAGTGCACATGCCAGGCTTTGACCTGGAAATGGAACAGTATCAGTGTGATGAGGAAGCAGGGTAGTTACCAAAACCTGAACAGAAGACAAAGTGGGGAAAGTAAAAGTTGCAAAGTAGTTTTATCAAACACACAAAAGCTGCAGAGCTGTTAAGTTCCCCTGTTTTTACTTTTGCATATACAACCAGTTAGCTGCTCGCTAACTTGTTCGTCAATTGTTTTGGTAGGTGAGATCAAACAGGAGTCCATCCAGTCTTGTCGCTCACACAGCTTTCAGACCCCTGACTCTGCACCAAATACACCCACTTATAATGACCCATCACACCTTCTGCCTCGCTGATATTCTTCATCAGGGCTGCAAACTCAGCTCCTGTGGCCATCAGCTTCTGAGTTAATGTATTTCTTGTGGTTAAATGATAATTTTTCAAAGGACATTTGCTACTGCCAATGTCTTCATGTCCTCCAGCCAGTCCTATGAGAAATATGTGCACTTCACAGGTTCAAATCAGGACAATTCTGAGCAGAATAGTCAGTCCGGCTATTTCACCTAGCCAGCTTGAAATGAAGGCCAATATCTGGGACAATGATTAATCCTCAGGCTGACTTGTCCTACTACTTGGTTAGATAGGAATGTCTTGGTTATTTTCTTATTGTCAAGACATTAAAAGACATTTTAATGTCATATTGTATTTTTGTTATGTTATATAGTACAGGGTTTCTTATGCGGTGTGTACATTATCCAAAAAGGTGGGCAGAATAAGCTTTAACCTCAGTCAACCCCTTTTCTGATTGGCTAATAATTTATCTGTTCAATTGTGTTTACACTGATTTTCTTTTCTTGATTATTGAGTATCTAAGCTGTATTTGAGCTGTATTTTAGTTTTAGTTCTTTTTCTTGATTATTGAGTATCTAAGTGTAATTTAGTTTTAGTTCTTTTTGTTGATTATTGAGTATCTAAGTGTAATTTAGTTTTTGTACTATTTCTTAATTTGAGTATCTAACTGTATTTTAGTTTTTTTACTTTTTTGGGATTATTGAGTATCTACGCTGTATTTGAGCTGTATTTTAGTTTTAGTTCTTTTTCTTGATTATTGAGTATCTAAGTGTATTTTAGTTTTTGGCTTATGCCCAAAATTAAACTTGCCAAAATAAAAAAAAGACATAAAAATCTATGACAGAACTTATGGCTAGTCAGAAGAATTGATGGGAGACACTCATCTGGTCAGCGGGTTTCACAGTTTAATGTGATGTGCAGGAGTCCACCCCACTGGGTGGACTCCTGCACAGTTATACAGTTACCACAAATTTCAGCTTTTGTTTGCAAACAGGTTTGTATTTTGTCACACTGAAGTATGTTTTTATTTCCAAATCTGCCTTTCTGATGAATAAATCTGCATTCTTTTAATAATTTTCAAGTTTTTCAACACTTCCTATAAATCTGATTTACACCCTTGAAAACATGTTTCACCACAGTGGAACTAAAGTGCAATGAAAAGAGAAAACCACAAATCCTTCACTTCAACATTTCAGATGAGTTTTGTATTTTGCAGATCATCAGATAATGTGATTATGAATCATTCTGAAAGTCCCACCACGATAGTTTGTTTAAAGCACAAACCACAGAAAGTAGTCAAGAGAGTAAGCAGTCAAACACAAACTAGTCACCATTGATTTTTCCATCACACTAACCACATAGAGCAGAAGGAACCACACCAATGAGCAGAGACACAAACAAAGCAACTAAGCAGACAACAGGGATGGCACACTTTGCCCTGCTTCCTCAGACCCTTTTTTTTTTTTTTTGGGGGGGGGGGCAATTTGGCACAAAATGGCTGCCATGCGACTATGCAGTTGGTTGACACTCAATATTGTTGTGGACGGAGTGAGTTAGTGACCCATACAGGATACAATTCACCCCTCGACTCCCTGAATGGAGGCAAAGTGAGCAGGCGGGAACAATTGGGAAGCACTTAGCATGGACTCTGTCTTGGAGGACTGGAGGGTAAAGATGTAGATGCTGGAGCTGGTTAAAAAGTTTACTGCTGTAATGTTTGATCAAATAGTTTAAACAAGTTTTTATTACCAACTATTTTCCACCATAACAACAGCAACAACAACAGCAAAAAGCTACTTTCACTATGAAACTTAAGCTGGCCGGGTGATTAAATGACCCCCCATTAAAAGTAAATTTTAATGACAGAGATAACTTCTGGATAACTTTTACTTCATACATTATATTCAAGTTGGGTATAGTGCAAACATTAGTAAGTCTTTCTGCCTGTATGTGAACTGTATGTTTGACAATATGCCCACTCCCAGCTGCAAGAAATCCTTCCAGCCATTTTCTCCAAAGGAAGAAGTTTAGCTCAGCTAGCAGCCCCCTACAGACTTATAAAACCCACCACATAGCGTTGAAAATAAGATGATTTACATGAAAAACTACTTAAACTTTTCTTTTTTCTTCTGTAAAAGGGAAGAAACCTTGCAGCTCTAAGTAAAACCCTCACAAGCAGTTATTACTGACTGAATCCTGACACTGAAAGAAGCTAACTTAAGCTCAAAGGGGAGAGCTTTTGTGGACAGCAGCTCAGCCTGCAGCCCCTCTTCATGTGTTGTGCTGCTGACAAAAGTTAGGGAAGCACAGAAGCTCAAAGTGACCCTAATTCTGTGACTCAATCTGAAGTTGATAATAAAACAATCTTGTACGATCACACTTCCTCAGTTACAATGATGAGGGATTAATCAGCACCAGTATTACAAGATTGTTAAATTAATCACTATTTTTTTCAATACTGGCCCCAAATCTTTGTCTCTTGTTTATTTCCCTGAAACTGCAGCATTTCTCGAGGGACTGCTAGCTGAGTTACCACTAACCTTATTCTATTTAGCTTGTTTTTAGCTGTTTTTATCTCACTTTACTATCAACAAAAGGTATAGTGTGTAGAAATACTTAGCGATATCTTGAGACCAGACTCTAGATTACAAATGCTACCTTGCTCACCCCTACCATTTAAGAACCAATGGTGGCCTTTGAGGACAAAAAAACTCCTCTTATGCCTGACATACAACTATTTAATGCACTTTCATATTTGTCTTATAACTGGTGCATTTTGCTTAGTCACCCACTCAATCAAAAAACCAAAACAGCCGCTTCTTTTTTGTCCATACTGGAGAAAATGGCCGTACAAGAAGGGTACCTGCACCATGTGTAGTTCCGGAAGGTTCATTTTAGGTTAAATCAGAATAATATTTTGCATTCAGGTGATTTTGCACTATTTAAACATACTTTTGAACATTATGTTCCACTTCTGCCAGTTTTTTTAATGCTGCAAAACACTGACAGCTACAGGTTGAAAGCCAGAACAAATGCCTAGATTGTGTTAAAGATGTGTATTTCTGAGATTTTCTGGCAGACACAGGTTAGAGACATGTGTTATTGTGCAATTGTGGGTGTTTTTTTTTTTTTGTCCAGTGGCAGACTGTTTTATTTCTGTATTGTATTATTATAAACAATGTGGAGTTTTCCTGTTACAGTATCCTGAAGCCTCACAATACCATAATGTGCAGCTTTTGGGCTGAAAAAAAAAGTTTGGATAACAAAATAGAGTTTTATGTTGTTAGTGTTTTGTTTGAATGATGTGACACTCCTATAGATATAGGGGAACATCTTGTTGATCAACAGCTTTTGTGTTGGATTATGCCAGATACTGTAATGAATCAAGTGTCACAACAATATATCACACTAAAACATGTAAAAGTCACTCTAAATCCAAATGTGTTCATCAGAAATAGCTACCACAGGCTGGGAACCTGTACTGTGGCGTCCTATCTGAGTAATAGTGTAATAACTGTGTGTGTTTGCGCGTGTGCGTGTGTAAGGAAAAGAGAAAGAGAAAGAGAGAGAGTGTAATGAACTCACTATAACCCTGTTCAAGCAAGGTTACAGTCTGTAAGCTGCGCAGTCAACTGGCCTTCAAATGAGCAAGTCACAAGACAAAAGTAAAGGCACGCTGTTCACAAACAAGCTCATTTCTTACAGTGTGGACTTCTGGGAATTTAAGTGCAGAGTTTACTGACACAAACACAGCTTACCTGTTTATACAAGACAGAATATTTACAGTATATTACAATTCAATGAGTCAAACTTACCTTGAGTTGGAAAGGATGTATCTCATTGAGTGAGTGTCTTCTCAGTTTTTTCGTGAGCGTCTTTAGCATTTTTTCTGCGTAGTTTATGGCTTATCCCCTACAATTCTTATTACTTGGTGTGAAGTGGCGTTCACTGTTACTTCATGGGCGATTGTACACATTTAAAGAAAGGCACACGGACTATCACTTGACTGCAAACTGCTAACCACTTAAAAAAATTACAATACAAACAGCAACAGGACGAGCAGATGCAGGCTGCAGCTTCAAGTTAGCGTAGTGTCAGAGGAGACAACCCGAAAAGCGTAAAACTGCGTAGATGTGGCTGCTTTTCAGGAGCTCTACGTAGCAAACTTGTTATTTTCGAGTTCATTGGACGCTCCGGACTTGGTTGTAAGTCTGTTTCTTTGCCTCACACCGGTCTGACTCACCGTTACTTCCAACGCTCAATTCAAAGATGTTCGCGAAATTAAAAATAATATCAACTTGTTCGCATTCAGACACGCACACACGCACACTCACACACATACACACATCCAAATGCATACTGACTACACGGACAGACGGAGTGCTCCTCCAGCTTCAGCGTAGCCGGCCTCTGATTGGCTGCGCCGCTGAGTGACGTCATATTTTTCTCTGGAGGAGGAGGGCTGAGAGTTAAAGCCACATTATCTTGTCTGTTTACTTCCTCTTTTTTTCATAGCATGATCGTAATTTAGAATGAGTGAAAACGGCTGCAAATTATGTCTGATTTAATAAGGCAGCCCCTGCTTTGGGTCAAGAGAAATTACAGCATATGTAATCATATTAGACAGTCTGTATTCGTTTGAGTTAGTTGAAGTAGTTGTGTTGTGCTTGTAATGACTCTGCTTGAAGAAATGGTCATTTTAACCACTTGTAATATCAAACGATGGCTATAATGGGTGGTACTATATTACATTTAGGTGCACTTTGGCTTTTGCAGCCATAAAAAGTCAAAGGATATAATCTACTAGTTACTGTGCCCAAAAGTTGTTAGGAGTTGCATACAAGACAGACAGCATAGAAAAAACATTAAAAAAAAAAAAAAAACATACTACAACACATTCAATGATTTGGTAAGTAAATCTAAGTGCTAAACTAAGATGTTGTAGTTTAATAAGTAACTGAGGGCTTATATTAAATGTTAATAGATATAGATAGACTGTTATTAGATATAATAGTCCACAGAGGTTATTGTAGTGTTCTGGTAAATTACAGCTGTATTACTCAGTCTAGTTACCCAATACTTTAATCCCTTGCATCACCTGGTGTTTTACTTTTCAATATAGCTGACCTAATCTTCAGTATTCCAAGCAGCTCCTTAAATCCAAGGAACTTTTTTTGTTGTGCACTCATTATTTTCTTGCAGGAACAAATTATTTCCCTTGTGGACACAGTATTATGTGGTTATTTCAGGCAGGAGTGTTTTTTTTTTTCTTGCACATGAGATAATATCTTGTGGGCATGAGATATTAGCTTGTTTGCATCAATATGAACTTGTTCCCACAAGATAACATTTCTGCACATGCTTGTCACCATATTACACTTATTACACTTATATGGTATGTGCACAATATGAAGCATTTTACTCTTCCGACCTCAAGGCTTCTGCAATATTCATATACTTGGTGGTACTTAAATGTACGCACTGTAGCCGTTATAGTAACTGTATATGTTTGTTTGATGGATCCTCATTTTAAAGAAGCTATTAGAAATCGTTGTGAGATACTGCCCTATTAGTTCAAAGACACATTTTTTTACACATATGTATTTTTAACAATCTAAGCCACCATATGCAACACTGGAGCTTCAGATTTTCAAAGACATGATGGACATAATGTCTTTTTTCTGTTTTTATTGAATAATCTGTCAAAGCAAAGAGCGACCTATGGACACACAATCTTTGTTTATATTACTTCAGGAATAGTTATGAGTGCAACAGTTACCCGACAAGGATCAAAGTTGGTTAAAAGTTAGTTTTTATAGTTTTTACTAGTTTTTAATTAATACATTTTGTGCTAAAGACTTGTGACCCCCTGCCGTATCTCTGTGTGGTGCAAAGCTGCAGACAGCTGCACCCAAGCATTTAAATACTGAGAAAGGCAAGTAATCCTCCTATTCAGGCATTAGCAGTGACAGAATTATCTCAAATGCAGAGCCAAAGGTGCATGTCTGCACTGCAGGCTTGATTTGGCTGGTCTGCAGAAAATTAGCCTATCTACAATGTGTGCATATGTTGCTGTGTTTCCTGCACTGGTGCAAATTAACAGGCTTATCTTACCTGGTTATCTGTCATAATCTCCACAGAGGTCATGCAGCAGCAACAAGATACAGACAACTGCTGACTTTTTACTTTTTTAGCATGGTTTAATTTAAATCCTAACTTCATTTTGATTATGTTTTGATAATCATGAATGAATATGCAGTCTAAAATAATTGAATTCTTCTTTTTTCTTCTTGAGAAATCATACAGAGTCTCACTCTTCAGAGTCTCACAATCCCCAACTTTGGAAACCGCTGTATCAGGACTGAAAAATGTCATTCTTCTTGTGTAAATAGTAGCAGTAAAGTAAAAGACGAGTACTTTATATTTGCACTTACAAATGCATTTATTTGCCTTTTCGGTGATGCAATTCTGAAGATGTTTTCATCATATCATCACTGCAGTTTCATCAAATAAATACAAGAATACATACATGTTTGTATCTGAATGTTTTTAACCACATCTTCTAATCATATAAGAAATAAATGCACAGTGTGTTCATCAGTGCAAAACTGAAGTTATTCCTAGAAAGCAAACATGAACCTTTGGGCTGATTGTGAGCGTTAAGTACGTTATTACAATTAAACGGCAAAACAAATACAGCATTAAATTTAACAAGTATGTAAACACTCTTAATGCTTTAAACACCTGCAGGTGCTACACTTAATGCACAGAAGGTCTTCAAATAACTGAACCATGAGCTACATTACTGTTTGTGCTGCTTTGTGTCACATGGTGTCCTCTTTAAAAAGATGTTTTACAACCTCTGTGTTGCTCCAACAACAATTAGCTTTTTATGAAACTAGAGAGAGACTGAGGGGGAGAAGAAGGAGAGCATGTCAGGTATAATTGCTTTAAGTGAGGCATCCAGTTTCAGTGATGTCATTCTTTGCAAACACAGTTTACTGTGGGATGCTGCTGCACGTGCATATGCCTCATGCATGCCCTGCACCTATGCTGCATTTGTAGTCTCTGAATAAGAAGTGCACACAGGAGATTAAACATATTTGCTACATCCTCCACAATTCATTACTACATGAAATTTCTAAAATATATTATCACACAAACTACAGTTTGCTTTATCTGTGTAGAGTCTATCTCTGCTGATGCACATCTCTGGCATTGCAACATTACATTCTGATTCATTACAGCAACTTAAACTACAGCAAGTTTACCCTAAGCCGACCCCACTGCTGTTAAACACACTTGCAGCCTGCTATACCTTTAAAAGGCTTCTGGCTCACTGGTTTATACGTGAGAGGCTTTCGCACTAACACCTCCGGTCAATGACCTGGTAAACTCACCAAGGAACCTGTAGTTTGGCCTCGGGTCAGGCTCAATGCAAATCCAATTTGTTGCTGAATATAGCCAACAAGTCAGCTGTGCTCACAGCTACTAAACTGGGTGAATGTTTATGTATCTCTCCACACCTACAGCCACCACCTACATCCACAAAAAATGACTCCTTTAATAAATGAAAAAGTTAGTAAAACCAGCAGCACAATCATCCCTTTGGGCTCCTTGACAGCTTATTTAAACAAAACTTTAACAGTTTTGGCCACAAGAGGGCAGCATTTGTCTTCTAGTTGAGGCTGATCACTCTTAGTTTGACACTAATCTACAAGAAATGTCAGCTGCAAATAATGTAGCAAGCCTAGACCACCAATAAAGGATATTTTTCAACTTGAAAAAAAAGCCTGAGCCTGTGTTTCTCAACAGACCTCCACTTTGATTGTAAACAGTAGTTGTGTGCTATGTTGGTTCAACCAAGTGTGAAGAGGAACATTAAATACAACAGATGTCCCAAAGTGTATTAAAAACAATATGAATTAGATGTGGTACAAGTGACGGTGTACAAGTACTCTTAGCTCACAGAAGTTATCTGAGGTCACTTTTCACAATACCAGGTTTAAACCATTCTTTATGATATACAACCATAAACTGAAAAAAATAATTTCCCTTGAGTGTTTGTCTCATCATTAGTTAGATTATCATGTGAAATATCCTGATATAAATAAAATTAAGAATTCAACTGATTGTTATGAGCTGTGGCGTACTTAGATGGGGGACAACTGGGACATTTGCCCCCCTGATGCCCCCCATGTCCAAAAAAATGCTGCAAAAGTACCCTTTGGATGATCCTGGAGCTGGTCAAGTATGATAAAAAGTCTTCGCTGGTGCCCCTCCAGTGGAAAACCTATGAAAAGACACCCCTGCCTATTTCCTTTTTTGCATATAAAACATGAGAAAGTGACCACTGGATACCCTTCTAGTAGAGTTTTGAGCGTTTTGCATATAAAATAAATAAATAAATCCAGGTTAATGTCAATATTCGATAAACCCTCAAAAAATTTGCATGTCTGTGATCCCAATTTTATGACTGTTTGTTGAACAATACAGGAATTAATATATACTTGTGCACCAGAACACCATTTCCATCTATGAAAACTTATATGTTATGTATTAAGTGTTGCTGGGGGGCTCAGACTATCAAATCTTTGCAGTAAGAGCCTGCTGATTTACACTGGAATCCCCATGTGAAGCCAGAACTAAAAGCGGTGTTGTAAAATTGTAATCACTGGCAGCAACATGTGAACACAACTCCAACACAGCTGTTATCTTTTACACACACCTCAAAACTGAACATGCATGTTTCTAATGATATGATCAGACCAATTTGGGAGCAAAAAGTCAGTTCAGAGAGCACAGGTGGTTCAAGTGCCTCCATCTACAATGGAACATACAGAGAGGCAGAATAGTTTGTATGAGAGGTTAGGGTTAGAAGGGGGACAAGGAAGACCAAGCACAATCATTACTGATTGTCCTCCTTCATGGGATGATGGTGAGAGAAGCAGGACAAAGAGTCCAACCCAGTTTGAGCAAATTGTTTGTGGCCATCATCATTATCATGACATTCAGAGAAGAGAGCAGGTAGTTGTTTCTTGTTGTACATTTGACCTACAGAATACTAGTACTGTGTGAGTACTGTGGTACTGGCTGTATATGTTTGTAAGTGCATTTTCCTCTCTGTAGAATTGAAAGATGACCAAATGAGGGTGGAAGGACTGCTCTTTTCTCCCAACAACAAGAAGCACTCATTGTTGACATGGTCCTTCAAAATAATGTCATCTGACTCCATGAAATCCAGCAGAAAGGTACTGAAGAAGATGTCAACTTTGATGGAAACAACAGTGTGTCTCTGTCAACTATTGACCTTGTCCCCCAACACAACAGACTTAGCATGAAACAAGTGCACAGACAGAGTACCCTTTGAACACAACTCTGCCGGAGTCAAAGAACTGAGATATCAGTATGTGCCAGGAAGTGTAAGCTACACACACTTTCAGCACTGATGCTTTCAGTGCAATTCTGAGCTCATAGTGGTCTGTAACTGTGGGTTAGTATTTGTAGTTTATACTTTTACAGTACTGTAAACTATATTGTACTGTATGTAAATCTGGATGTGTACTGTAAAAACACTGTTGCAGAAGTCTGTCTTTCTGTATCACTCACTGTATTACTTTAAACTATGTCTTATTTATTTTTATGGAGAGTGTTTGAACTGGATTTGATGGAAAAGCCCCACGAATACACCAGAGGATTCTTCCCCTGTTGGGAAAATATTGCCTCTGGCTGGACCCCACACAAAGACAAGATGTTGGAGGTTGAATCCCAGTGACTTTAACTATGCAATAATGTGCTTTTCATTTCTTTTGTTTTCTTTTCTTTCTTTTGTGTGTGTGCAGAATTGCTAATATAAGTATCACTTTGACTAAGATATTTTTTTTAGCGAAATACATTTACAATAAACATTTTCTGTTAACCACATGCCCTGGAAGCTGTGTCCTAAATTACTCAAGGAGCGCTGTGGTGAATATATTCTTACTTGTTGTGTGTATGATCTGAACACATTATTTGATTTTGAACACAGGCTAACTGGTTCTGAGGTGATAGTTTGATTGAGATAGACAAGTCTGGGATTTAGTGATGTAGTTTGAATTTTTGGATTTGTGTTGAAGGTTTTGAGAAAATGGGAGGATGTTTCAAGAAAAGTGTTTTAGCAGTCATGGAAAAAGAGTATTTTCTTGCCTAACTTGCACCACCTTTCTGTTCCTACAGCAACTCCAGTGTTTGCTGTGCCTTGTTTGCTCCCTGCTGGCCACTCTGTGCTATAGCACACACTGTCAGTCAAAGCTGAGCTGCTTTTCTGTGTTACTGTACATGAGTTTAAAGAGAGCAGAGGTGAGAAAGCTGTTTGTTTATATTTCTGTTTCACTTCACAAATGTTCTTTGTTTGTTCCTCACTGTGTATCATGATGGTACAATCGCTCTCAGTCAGGGGTCAGGAGAGAAACATAATTCCCTCTGATGTTCAATGGATGTTTAGTAATTTCCTGTACATTATTCCACTGAATGAAGAGGTGTTACACTGAGGGGTCAAAACAAGTTCATCTGATTATTCATCCTGTTTTATTCATGAGGTCTGAGTACACACCAGAGAGTGACTCAGAAAGACGAGATTCACTCTGAGAGATCAGAGAGGAGAGCAGAAAAGATGATGAGAGAAAAAATGATGAGAGAAATAAAAGAGGAAAAAGGTAAGAGAGTAAAAGGGAGGAGATGAAATGAAGACTAAAAGAAAAAAGAGAGAAGAGAAGAAAGAAAAACATGATCAAAAAAGTAAGAGAAGAAAAGAAAAATGAGAAGGAAGGTAGCAGAAAGGAGAGAAGAGACATGAACAAGATGATGGAAAAGGGGCAAGAGAAGAAAACAGGAGAAGAGTGAAAAAGAAAAGACATAAAAAGGAGGCAAAGAGGAGAAAGAAAAGAGGAGATAAAAGAAGAAGAAGAAGAATGAGAGAAAGATATGATTTAAACAAGAGAAAGAAAGTAAGAGTTAAAGAGAGGAAAGGGGAAAGAAAGGATAAAAGTTAGGAAGGGAAGAAGACAAAAGAGGAGGAAAGAGATGAAAAGAAAGAGAAAGGAAAAAAGAGGAAAAGGAAAAAAAGAGGGGAAAAGAGAGTGAGTGAAAGGAAAAAAGAGGAAAAGGAGAAAAAAGAAGGGAAAAGAGAGTGAGTGGTGAAATGAAGATGGAGGTCAAAAAGAAAGAAGAGGAAAAATAGGATAGAAGAGGAAAGAAGGGAAGTGGGGAAATGAAAAGAGCTAATAAGAAGAGAAGAAAAGAAAGGGATGCGCAGGGAGGAAGAAAGAAAGAGATGAGCGCAGAAGAAAAAGGTAAGAGAGGAGAAGAAATTAAATTGAAAATGGAGACAGAGAGAAAAGAAGAGAAAAAAGAAAGAGGTGATGAAATGATGAATAATGCTATGAAGAATTAAAAAGAAGATGAAGAGAACTAGAAGAAGACAGACAGACTTAGGGTCCTGTCCTTGGACCACTCAGGAGCAGCACTGTGGAGCACCTAAAGGTGCTGCTGTGTTACCAGTTTTCAGGATCTCTGACCCGGCTATATTTGGCCATAACTGTGCTAGTGACCAAATATGGCCGAGTGTGAAATCAGGAAACAGAGATTTCTCTGACTGCACAATCAGACGAACGTGGGAGAAGACGTGGTGTGAGCATGCAGCAGTGATGTCAACATGTTTCCCTTTCCCTCCTCACTTCTTTAACATTGCTGAAATAGCTGATGACAAATCAGCCGCCTGACCTCTGAGCGTCATCACGTCTGTTTTTAGCTGAGTATACTGCAAAAAAACTTGGCCCACTTGGCCTTGGAAGTCCTTGTCTCTCTCTTTCCTGCTGCCTGCATCGCCCACACTCTCCCCTGGATAACGGCGTACGGCCACAGCCTCTCCTCTCGCCTCCTCTCCCCTCCACTCTTCCCTCACCCACTGACCCACTGGCGGAAAGCGTGGGGGCCATCTGTGCTGGAGAGGTTACTTTTAGTCTCCCAGGCTGCTATTTTCTCTTCACTGTGTTTTATTAAAACACAAAGCACAGGCCGGCTTACGTAAGATTCGTCTCATTCTCTTTCTCTCTCATATTGCTTTACAGGTCTTGTTTACACAACAGTGTACTTGGCCAGTGGCAGCACACTCTTACAGAAGGACTGACGAATTAAGACATGATATGATTTGTTTTTCATCCACAGCTCAATGAAAGAACTACAAAATTAGAAATGTAGTCCAACAGCTGAGGATGTATATTTAGATTCAGCTCAGGCCAAGAGAAATAAATTAAAACAGCATCATTGTGCAGTAAAATGTATATTTCTTACATAAGATGATACATTTTCCCAGTTGTGCCTCAAATATGTAAAATTGTATCCCGGTAAGATTATTGAGTAAGTACAGGACATCTACAGAGCAGCAGTTATGGCTGCTCTTTAATCCATATTAAGGTAGACACAACTTGTGGGTGTTCCTTGTGGGTGTTCACACAGCTGTGTAGTCACGAGACAACCCGAAGGTTATGCCGTTAGAGAAAATGTCAGAAATTAGCTATTGGCACATGTGCCAGCTCTCCATTATCAGAGCTCTGTGCGAGCGAGTATTACTCAAACTGCTGTTTTAAAGGCACTGTGACCACTTTTTAGCATGAAGATGCATTTCCAGTCAGCGAAGAACCCACTGAGATATTTAGCTGGATAAGAACAACATTTTGGAGAAATTTCAGGCGTAACCACGATCATATGGATTCTGTTCTGGAAACCAAAGCCAACTTTCAACTTGGTCTAAATGACAACTGTTGAGACCTTTCACTGTGGCAAAAATAGGCAATAGAGCTTGTGTCCACCTACAACATTTTAAGCATTGACTGTGCATATTTCAAATTCAGTTTAGCTTTTTCATAGCTTACCATGTTCAAAGTAAAAAAGCGACAGCATTTAGTTGCTTAGTTTAGTTTAGTTTTTCACCAAACAAATCCAAGAAGGAGCAGGACTTAAAATTCTCATGCCAGAGTCCCCGCTGACAGGAAAAGATACCTGTCTGCTGTTTGAGATTAAATGAAGTAAATTTTCACAGAGCAATTCAAAACAGAGTTCTTTTCAAGTAGCAGAACTGCCAGGACATAACTTTCATTTTCATTTGAGATCAGCGCAAAAAAACTCTGTAAGTGGACACAGGCCCTTAATCAGAGGATCACCCAGACATCTTTTATAAGGACTATGATTTGATGGTGGTGATTTTCACAACATCTTAATTATATTACCCCATTGTAGCAATTTTAAGTATTTGAGGTACATGTTTTGAACAATTTTATCTAACAACAAATATGAACCTGATCCAGCAATAAGAAAAGTTTAAAGCCGTCACTATGTAATTATTGGCTGTTAATGGCTTGAATGACAGGACTAATTGTGTATGTTTATGTGCGTTGTGAACCAGCTGCTCTACACAAAAGACCCTGGAAGGGATTAATAAAGTTAACGGGGTCAGAGAGTGCAAAAAATATCCTCAAGATATAAAAAGACATGGAGACGATGACATTTCAAACAAGAAAAGCATAGTACACTGCTCGGAGATTGATACACTCCATGCCTATACTTTATATATAAAAAACAATGTACAGATTTGGCAATATTTTTTCATTATTTTTGTAAAATTTTAGATCTGTATGTTTAAAGGAATATTTACATATTTTTTGGAACTGTTAGCAACAAAAACATTTTTTCCTAGACATGCACGTTTTTAAACAGTTTCTACACAGGCTCTTGAAGTCAGGTGGAATATTATGTTAGTGCAAGTTTTAAAGATTGGTTAGTTTAATGAACTTTGGACAGAGCAAAGAAAGCTGTTTCAATCTCATTTCAGTAAAATAGTGACTCTGCTATTTTCACAAATCTCTGCAGGGCAGCAATAGCACCTTTTCCCAAACAGTTCACCATATACCATGTTACCTGATTGCCATATTAGGGAAGACCCTTCTCCAGTAATGTTGCATAAACAGTTTGAAGAGATCATGAAGTTATCATGTGAAGATAAGATGTCATGGTTTTAGTCTCCAGATGACCCAGATGGTGGTTTGATGACTATAGAGGAAAAAAGAGGAAATGATGTCAGTTGCAAGTTGAACAGCTGATACAGACATTGCGGCTAAAGATAGTTGCTCTGACCACAAACTGGTCATGTGGCCCTAAACTCTGTTATCTGTAACACATGACATCACAGAGAAACAAGACAGTTTAATTTTCCACAGAAATATCACTGAGCCTTCAGGGGTTTATGTTTTAGCTCATGTGTTGGAGATTTACAGACATTAAACCTTGGTAGAAACCTCCCTACAGGGTCAGTGTTTGATTATGCATGTGCAGCCTTTTCCACTACATGTTAGCCACAGTGTGCTGGCCTTTACAGCACAGCCATTTCCTCTGCAGCTGTTTCTCTGTTTCTGTTTGAGTTTTATTCCAGACATGATCACCACCGCGGAACAAAGAGTGTGGAAACCATGAAAATGAGAGCAGAACCTCTCTTTAGGAATACAACTATAATTCATGTCCTGTATTTAGATTCAACTGTAAAATTAATGTCCAATTAGCACTGGCGTCTTTTCTTATTATCCACAATGAGCACACTGACCTACGGTAAAAAGTTACGACAGGTATCGCTGGGTGTAAAGTCTTGTTTTGTATTTTAAAATTTTCATTTTTAAGGGACCTCGTCAAATCTTAAACATAAGTATTGGCATTGATGGCATCCCCACATCAATATGTAGTAATAAATAAGACTAAGTAGCTCAGCAGTAGCTCAGGAGGTAGAGCGGTCAGCCAATAACTGAAAGGTTGGCGGTTCGAGCCCCGTCCTGTCTGTACGTTGTGTCCTTGGGCAAAACACTTAACCCACCTTGCTCCCAGTGTGTGTCCTCCACTGGTGTATGAATGTGAGTGCTGTGTGGTGGTGGTCGGAGAGGCGGTAGGCGCAAACTGGCAGCCACGTTTCCGTCAGTCTGCCCCAGGGCAGCTGTGACTACTAGGGTAGTTTACCACCACCAAGGTGTGACTGTGTGAGTGAATGAATGATGTATCCAATGTAAAGCGCTTTGAGGGTTTCTGATAAAGCGCTATAAAAACCTGATGCATTAGCATTAATCTGGGTGCGCGACAAGGCTCCATCCCGGGGCCACCAAAAATAAGAATTCAGATGTTTTTGTCAATATTGCAACTGTTTCTGCAGGAGCACATAATGGACAAACTAGTAGCAGAACGTACTTGTCAGGCATCATTGTGGCTTCTTGTCATCTAAGGCCACAGCAGGGGTGAGCAAAGGAGCGTTTCACATTATTTTATTTATAAATCAATGTGAAAAATCTTGGGTGATGGTTTTCTAATTTATCCCTGTAAAACTACACAAGTGTCAGGGAAATGTTTCTATGCAAACATGAAGAAATTCAGCACTTAATATACTTATCTAAAATTCCAACCGCACATCTATCCATGGTCTTATTATCCAGCCATCCGATGATCCATCTGTTGGAGCAATACCTTTTAATTACCCCTCACTGTAACTATGAACTTTATGAATGGGGGTGTTCAGGGTTCAAGCCCCATGCTGTAGTCCTTGATACAGCCAGCCTGGGCCAGACCTCAACCTGTGGCCCTTTGCTGTGGCCCATTGCTGTCATTCCTCTCTCTTTCCTACCAGATTCTTGATACACTTTCCTACCTCTAAACAAAAAGCATCAAAAAACCAACTCTTAATTTGTTTTATTCTTACATCTTGATTTCATTTCATACATGTGGACATGACCCAGATAACTGCCTTTGTCCTACTTCTATTTCATTTCTAAATTGCTGATTTTGGTGTGCTGCCTTTTTTTGGAAACAAAAATGATTTTGTGCTGCCTGGTTTTTGAAACCTCATTCTCTTTTCATCCCTCTATTATTCAGCAGTAAAGAACAACAGAGGGCAGCAGAGTCTTTTGATGCAATCATTGGGCGTCCTCAGCAGACAACGGTATCTCAGCAGCACAGGAAACAGAGCTGATTTAATAAGAGCAGTAGGAAACACAGCATGCCTCGGTGGCCCTCGTCACTAGCTTTCTACGGAAGCAGAGCACTTAGCCGAGTGATGGAGCCTGACCGACCGCGGCCAAGATTAACGGAGGCAGGGGGCCCGGGGTGCTACTTCCTCTCTTCCCTCTCTTGGCAGTGGTATAATTGCTGAGGTTGCCTAGCGACCGGAAGCATGGAAACAGAAGGTGTCACTTGTTACCTCAGAGCTGAATTTAGCCAAATTGTAAAATAGCCTCTGATGGATCATGAGGGGTGTTTGAGTTGCTAAAGATAGCAGCAGAAAGCAGAAGGAGATTGCATCAAAAATAGAGCGAGGTCATAGTGAGGGCCGTTGATTTATGACGAAATATTGTTTCACTGGGCACGCTCAGATAAAAGAGTGTGGATATGTAACAACAGTTTAAGTTTAGTTTGCATAATTTCTTCATGGGTAGTCTCTGACCACCAGTTTCAGCATTTAACCGCCTATCTGTTGATGGATACACAAAGATATACGATGTCACTTGCAGAGACAGTGCAGTTGAAAAATGAAAATGAAAAATTTGTTCATTTCTTTTGTCAGCGTGACCTTCAGGTAAACACAATCTCATGTTTTTGCTTATTTTAGGTAACGTGTTGTTTTGCTAGCATGACTAACTTAAACACCACTCAGCCCTTAAGGATAAACATCTACTCTACAAACTTGACCCCACTAGTAAACTATCGCCTACAGAAGCCCTGAAGTCCCAAAAAGTCGTTTTTTATATTGTGCAGAACAGAAAATGACTTGTGACCACCGTCCAGTTATCTTGTGCATACAAGATAACTTGATATTTAAATCATGTGCACATGAAGATTTTATTATCTGCTCAAGGTATTTAAAAAAGTCATTTTTATAAATGACCCTGATATGAGATAAACTTTCTTGATCTACAAAAAAGGCAGACTGTCTTACATTTGGTCTTTGGAAATCAATGGGGTCGACAATTTTGATAAGTTGTCCATAAAAAAAACATGCAATTGTTGTGTTCACTAAATCAGCTCTAACACTGAAACAGTTTAATGTCCTGTCTCACTTTAAAATCCACTCACTTTGTGAGACCAGCTGCTTTCAGTGGACAAACTCTGTGTCCTTCCACAACATCCTAATATTTTCAATTAAAATTGCTTTCCATGAAAAATAAAGTTCGGTCTTCAAAAGTCATTCCCAAAAATGAGAATATATCCTTACATACAGTATATACAGATGCTGAATCCAAAGCTATCTTTAGGCATGTCTGGTTAAATGTAATTTAGAAAAAGTAAACCCTGTAATGTAATTTTTTTGTGGCTGGAATACCAACAAAGAGATGAAACCATGTTGTCTTTTTAAGCTCCATGTTTGTTTTGCACCACATATTGTACTAAAAACTGCTCACAGAAGCTTTTAATCTATATAGGTATTCAATGAACCATCTTCAACTCATTATACTATCATAATATATAATTGTATTGTGTACAGTAAATCACTTCATTTACCCTGCTGCAACAGTGACACGCTTTAACAGCTGCTGTAAGGACATAATCATTGTCACTTTTTTTAAAGGTCTTATACATCAGGATTTGTTTGATAATGTGTCATTTCCAAGTAAAAAAAAAAAAAAAAAACACACATTAAGTATTTACCGACATGACTAATCAAAAATATACCTTAAATAAACATTTAGAAAAAAATGTTACCTGTTATGGTGATCTATTCAGACTGTAACCCCAATGGATGGCTGGAAGGGGCTCACACATGACCCTGAGAGGATGGATGGATGGATGGATGGACGGATGGATAAGCAGATGGTTGGATACATGGGTAGATAGATGGATGAAATAATAATAATGATAATGTTATTGCTGTTTCACTTTACATCAACAATAACAAACAATTTAACCAGATGAGACCTTTTATAAAGGGAAGTTAAAAGTTAATCGTTTATAGTAATAAAAAAAGCAACATACCAATAAACAAGTAAAAAAAAAAATTAAAATCCAATACTTATTGTATCCAACAAAATATTGCAAGGACACTCAGTTGGTTGGTTGGTTGGTTGGTTGGATGGATGGACTGTTGTTTATAGTGATTAAAAAAGCAACATACCAATGAACAAGTTTAAAAAAAAAAAAAAAAAGTAAAATCCAATACTTAATGTATCCAATGAAATACTGCAAGGATACATACTCAGTTGGACGAATGGATGGATGGATGGGTATTTAAGGGCATGCAGCAAAACAGACTTTTTCCTTTTTGTTTGAAGCTCATAAGTTTCACACACTTGTAGTTATGGACCTCTTTGACAGGTGGGCACATAGGCGCTGCAACTAAGGGGGATGAAGACCTGCTTCAACTCTGCCTCTATGCCTCTTACTATGACTTATTACATTGCCTTGGATAAAAGCATCTACTAAATAACACTATAACACTACTAAGCTGACCAAAAGTTAGACCAAATCGACATTTTCTTCATGGTGACCATAGCCAAGGGGCTTTAAATTCTGCTTCAAAAGTCAGTCTACATGTATGTGTGCCTTAATATTTTAAAATTGACCCAAATATTATGAAGCCTGAACTGGATATTGTCCAACTGTGGCACTGTAAATTTCTAAGCACGTCTGATCTCCAGTGTGGGACCACATGGCATGAGGGCATAATTGTACATTAGTAAATGTGTGGGAAACATTTGGACACATCCTGTTATTCGAGGTAGAATCAGAATCAAATAGATTACAATACTTTGATTTCCGGTTACATTTGTGTCGTGTCCTCTTGAGTATTTAAATCACTCCATAAACTTGACGAACTAGCCAATGGCGGCAGTCTGATTCTTTATTGTCTTGAAAAGTAGAATGCCATTCAAGCCCAGCACTTTCCTTCCCATTTGTCTTTTCATCCAGCTCTCTCCCTGCTTGTCTATTTCTGCCTGCTTCCACTCTTCTACACTTATCTCCCCATTATTATCCCCTCATCTCCTCCTCCCCCTACTTTTCTTCTCTGCATATTCTCACTCATCTGCCTCTCTGTAACTTTCTCTAATAAATCATTCTACAATTTCTACTATCATTCACTCTCCTCTTTCTTGTTCCCTCCTTCATTTCCATTATTTACCTTCCTGTGAAATCTAAGTCACCTTCTCTTGGGCTTCCTCCCCCCCACTTATCTCTTCTACCGTATACCTCCATCTCTGCCTCCATCTCTGGTGCGCACACAGCGGATGGCGGCGGCCCACTCAGTCCTCTCAGGGAGCAGAAGGTTTGTCCACTCCCACTCAGGCTTTGCGTCATGGAACAGGGAGAAATAGAGGCAGAGGAGAGAGAACAGATGGGAGGAGGACACACTGGCTGCCTGTTTTATAACATTACTCCTCACAACGCTGCGGTCATCACAACGACTATGTAAAGAAGCAGCCTATTGTGGACTCATCAAGCAGCTCTATATATAGTCTGAGCTGAATTTAGAGGAACAGGAAGGGACATTTTTGGTGTGAAAAGGAAAAATTGGACTTTGGACTTTGAGAGACGTGAAAGGGTTTATGTAGTACTCTGAAAAAGGTTCACTGAAGGTAATCAAATAAAAGAGAAAACTATTGAATAGGTTTAACATGTGAGTTTTATCTTTAATATATTACTTTTATTCAACTCTGTGGACCACAAACTCTCCCCTCTCTAGACCTGTTGCTTAATAGGAAATCCAATCCCAGGGCCCCACTATTACAAGATTGGAGTAACCATAGCGACCTGATGCACATCAGCTCATGACATCATGACTGACACACTCATCCCCATTTACGCAAGTGGAAAAACCATTTTGCTATTATTGTTTTTGTCTGCACCCGCTCCTACTTCTGACTTTAAACAAGCATTGCATAAGATTCTGTTTGTAGGTGATGACAATAGAAACATTTTATAAATGGCACCGGCAATGCAGCATGTTCAAATGCAAATGTTGTTTACTGGATTTACACAAGAACAAAACAAAAATTAGATGTGTGGCATCATGTAAGCCTGAGATTAGATCTTCTTTCTGCAAAAAAAAGAGTGTCAATGATCAAATCTGGGTCAAGCTGAAAGCCCAAATCCACCCTGAGAGATTTCCAAACATCCTGGACAGCAGGATTAAAATGCAGACTGAGACAGAGTTGCCTAAAAAACTGTGGAGACTAGAGAGTGATGACCAGGGATCAGGCTGCATTTTCTGGAGCAGCTGAATTAAAGACATAATGTAAGGACTGTACCAGCGAGAGGGTTTGTCTGTAAGCATGCATGTATTTTGGTTTAGCACTGAAATAAAAGTAAAGATGTGGGTGTGAAAGCATAATGAAACCTTTAAAAGTCCAGAAAATCAGCCACCTACAACTTGTCAGAGGTGCAGAGCCCCAGTTTAGCTTGATTTCAGCATCATAAGAGCTGCTGCCAGACCTGATTATGATCTAGTGAATAAAAGGAGCTTTTATTCAGCTGTGGCTTCACCCCTCCAACAAAATGGTACACAGGCCCCGTAGTTGAACAAGAGTCAAAAGTTTTAATCTTGTGAGTACTAGACTTTAACTGGTAAAAGCATTTCATCCACCCTTTGTCTGCAGTCTTTTCAGTGATGCTGAGAAATAAAGTGGTTTGATCTAATTAGAAGCTTAGAAGACCCACTCCAGGGAAAATTGTGTTTTTCTTGTTTTTTTACATGTTCATATTTTCTGATGCTACAGGACATACCATGAGAAAAGCAAGAGCGAAATTGCTTTTCTGAGTATTTCTTCATTCAAATCGCTGTGAATCTCTGGCAGACCCAATCGGCAGGTTCAGATACAGGGAGATTTCCTATGTCAGAAATCCAAGCTCCGCCCCCAGAGCCTCGCTATGCAGGCCAGACTCAGAGAAGTAGAGAGGACGATCGTGGAACAAGCGTATGTGTTGCAATGCTCGTAGGAAAGCTAATTATGATATTAACTTTCATCATGCCCCCAAAGACATTAGTTACTGAGAGTTGAATAGCTTCTATGTTACCTGTTACTAATACACATCAATGGGAGGCTACAAGCTAGCGTGAAAAAGAGTGTGCAGAGCACCGCTGTCTCCGCCCACGACTCAGAGACAAATTGCTAATGAGCTACTGGAGCTCTGCAGAGGAAAAGTCCTTGAAAATGACACAGGTAACGTGATTTTGGCTAAAAACTTCATTATCACAATTTAAAGACCACTGCTTACACTTAAAGTAGTAAAAAATGGGAGTGGGACTTTAAGTTTTGATTCAGTTTCATTTCAGAAATAATATAACCCTTAAAGCCTGCAATCTTTGTGAATTAGGTCACAGGCCTACTGTTGGCCTTGCAGCTCTAAACTCAGCTGACTTAACTTACTATTACTCCTCAGTTCATTGTGGACCTTATTTTAGTATCCATGTAACTCTACAGATGAGTGGTGGCTAACCCGCTGCAGGAGAACAGTTTTGTTTCCTCCAGACGGATCATATTTTTCTGCTTTTATTTCATTCCCCTGCTGGTGATGGCAAGGTCAATGTGAGTCTGGAGGCCTCTGAGTCAGAACAAGGCCAGACTAAAGTGGAAGCTTCAACCAAATACAACTGTCTGCACAAAGGTGTATCATGACAGCTGCCCAAGGCGCTAGTGCTGATACTGGGACCCCCTGTCTGGGGGCACTCGCCATAATAGAGCTTCTCAAAGGTCAAACCCATAATATTGGGAAATATTTTCAATTAAATCTGATATGCAAATGATGATACATTTATAATTCAATCAGTCGGGTGAGATATTTTACAGGATTTCTTTCATTTATTGCAATTTTTTTTTCTATTGTTTGCTATCTCTGCTGTTAATTACATGAGCAAGATAGAAGTCTGTTTTTATAATTATATGAAAAAAATGAAGTGATGTGCACTGATTTACAGCTCTGATGAAAAATGCAGCTCATGTCATATACTGTGCACTGCATAGATGAAAAAAAATGTATTGAAGATTTTTTTCAAGGGTTACTAAACTTTCTGTGAATATGAGAATCTTCTTTAAACCAACATGGCTTAAATGTAGGTCTTAAAAGCCTCCTAAAATAACTGGAGTAGACCTGAAGCTATCAGGGTTAAGGGAGCTGGCTAAGCACACACACACACACAAAAAAAACAAACAAACAAACAAAAAAAAAACCCTTCCCACTGACTCTTGACAGTCAGAGCAGTATTAGTATCATTTATAATGAACTTTTTAATGTGGGAACTGTAAAAACAGGACTGCCCAGCTGACACCTACCCCCTTACACTGGTTCTGGGTCTTAAAAATGGTAATATGAAAAATGATCATCTTTGTCACTGATCATCTTTTTTGTTTTTGAATAACATAAAAATGCATCAATATAAATTTGAGACCGTTTCATACATGTCAAAAAACTCCTCATAGTAGCTGTAAGTATAAAATGTCAGTTTTTGTTTTACTGTTGCTACAGTCCACAACCCAATGGAGGATTATGGCCACACTTTACGAGAATTAAGTCAGGAAAATAAACACATGAGGAGGTGTAAGACATAAATAACTGAGGGTAAAAAGTTGTTTATGGTCATCATTGGTCAACAAACCAGTTTTAAGTTTCACAGGATACCTGTGATTTCAAACATTTAGAACATTTATTGCTCTAAAAGCTTTTTTTTCTGCACAGCATATAAAAACTAAACAGAAACAGTCCTGGAGAGGTGAAGAGATAAAAACACTCTATAAAAAACACCTTTTGTTATGTATTCCTTCTTTTTATATAATCGCCAATGGAACGTAGTACTGACGCAAGCCGGGGAGTTGTGAACCAATGTGTGGTGTTTGGAGCCTCTGACTCTGTGTGTGAGAGTGAGTCATCGTGTCACCTACTGTGATCAGGTTGGTAGGTCAAAAGAACAGCAAATTGTTGTTGTGACAGCTAATAATATGTGAGTTAAGAGGAGGTGGACGATGTGATTTTATGTGTGTGCATTCAGTTGTTGAATAGAGCTGAGCAGAGGCTACTATGAAATGATGTAAAGCCAGGCAGAGGAAGCAGTTAGCCTCAGAGAGAGTGCACTTTAGCAAGTGTCAGCCGGTGATAATGAGGTTAGACTTTCCCCTGATGTAGAAACTACATCTGTGAGTATGTCAGGTGAACAGCTTGTAGATTGTTATTCTGTATTTGAACCATGAACCATCAATAACCAGTTCCAGATAAAACTGATGTATCAACTATCTTGGCTATTAGCTGTGGTTTAATGCTGCTTTTTTTGCAATTCAGTGTATAACATTTTCTGTCAGTTTTTTAAATTTCTGAATAATACCTTCTTTTAAGTCCGTAAAGACTTAAATCTTGTTGCTTTGCATGACTTTATAACTAATGTTCATGATCAATTTGATATATTTTTTAACTTCTTGTACATTAATGTATAATGTAATGTTACATAACTTGTGTCCTTTTTTTCAACAAAAGAGCCCTTCTTATGACTGTACATTTTTTATGTTGTCCATTACTGATACCATGAACATCTTGACTGGGACATTCATAGACTTGAGACTTTATTTAGTCTCATGTCTGAAGAATTGACACTTGTTCGTACCCTCCTCTGCCTCAAGTTACCACTCAGGTCAACATTATTAAGTCAACTTCATTATTAAGGCAATAATGAAGTATGTTCCTTCACCAAGGCTCTGCATTTCTGCAAAGAGCTCATTTATAATAAGAGCTTTTGGCCAAAATGTTCTTGTGACAGAAAAAATAACAGTGTGGTTTATTCAATATGTCATGTGTTTCTTTTTATTGCTGCCAGTTTCCCGGGATGTGCTCCTCCTGAACATTTGGTAGGTTACGTCCTCATATTTAAAGCTTTTGACCTGATTTGGATTTGAAATTTCTTGCATTGTGACTCAGAAGATGAAGAGGCAAACTTATTTACTGATAAAGACTGTTTTAATATTTATGTTAGTTTTTGATATTAAAACCTAATAATCTGTGGAGTATAGAGAGACAGATGCACGTGTGCTTGTCTGCATGCACGTCCACCTGCCATCTTGTTTAGCTTCAGATGCTACGAATCATGTGTTTAGCAGCATCTCAGATATGTGGAGGAGACATTAAAGAATAGACAAGGATAAACTCAAACTTGGATCATTGATAACATTACTGTTAGTAAACCTACTTTAACATTAACCTTTAAAGAGACTCAACCACTGGTTTTTAGATATTTGAGTTAAAATAAATTTGGATTAATTTAAGATTCATTTTCATTTGTCATATTTCTTGTATAGAAAAATACACAAGATGCTGTCCTTCAAGCTCATGGTTGTGCAGAAAAATGGAAAAATATGTAAAATCCATAACAACTTCACTTAAAAACACACCTACTAACAGCAGTTGGGCTGCAGGTTTTTTGAGATTGTCAGATACCTGTAGTGATATCACTGTGGTGACTGTATCACCTCATCAAAAGAAGTACTGTGCACATTATCACACAATGCACAGTGCTGTCAATTTTATATTTGTTTCTCTGACCATGCAAACTGAGTTGTCTTAGGATCTAATTCTTATAATAATCCTTATCTGGTTTGAATAGTTACTTTTATAAGCAAAGGGCAAAGAGCCGAAGTTCATTTATGGGTGGCTCTTTCACAGTTATTGGCTTATATTACACCCATAGCCTGTATATAGTATAGACCAATGGTCCCCAACCTTTTTTGTATCAGGGACCAGTTTCTTGCAGGAAACTTTTCCCAAGGACCGGATACGGGCGTGGAGGTTCCAATAACCAAAACCTTAATCAGTACATATTATGTACACAGTATGTAATCTGGATACAACAATTACATTTTATATTAGGCACTTTTCATTACACATAATGCAGAGTCAACCCTTTCTCTCTCCTGTAAACTCTGTTTCTGGACCTCTGGTATAGACAACACCTTCCATCATTGTACGAATCTGAAGCCAAATTGCTCTCAGTATATTTGAAAGTTTTCTCCATTTCCTGAAACTGGCATTTGTGCAGAAGTGTTCAGCGGGAGAATGTTGTGACGATGCTCTGCTCAAACAATGAACCCTCAGATGTCCTACACTATCTTCTTATACTCATTGACCACATTTTAAGTGTCAATTATAGATAATATGATGTCATATGCTGTTGTTATAACCCCTAATAACTTTAAACTTGTATCTAATTTTGAAAATTTGTTCACAGCAGCAATCCTCTTGCTGGAGGAGGTGGGGTTTATGACCTATATTGCAACCAGTCACTAGGGGGTGCTGTTCTCCTGGAGGCTTCACCCAGCGAGGAGGCAGAAGACGACCATTCTATATGCAGTCTATGATATCACCCTAACCCGTCACACAGGTGGATTGTAATTGAAAAAGGGCACAATTTGCAGTAACTATAGTAACAGAAAAAAATGCCAGAGTTGTTCAAGTTGGATTTGGGTTTTATTACTCATCTTTTCACATGAAGGAGGAGACTTTGTGCTTTACTGCAGCAAGCAGAGGGTTCTCTACCTGATTTAGCCTCACTCATGGGGAGCTGGGATGATGTCCATCTTTTAAACGGTTTATAGTTGGTTCAAATACTGCCACATGATTGTTATTCAAGATCAGAGTTGCATGAATGATCATCCAGTTGAGAAAAGCTAAACAGACTTTTTGAGGCGCCCAGTAATAAACTTTTGATAAAATAAGCAAATACTGAGACTTATCTATTCATTTCTTGTAAATGGTTTTGATTTGAAGCAGAGCTCAAGTGTTGAAAGCACAGATTGGTGTTAGAGTGATAGAGGAGAAAGGAAATGATAGATTGTAATAGAAAAGAAAGAGCATGTTTAACAGAGTGAAGAGCATAAATGCCATGAAGTGGGAGAAGGAAAGAGTAGCTAATGTCCGGAGTGGCTGTGGAGAGCGCTGAGTGGGTGGGGAGGTGGAGGAGGAGATGGAGGAGGAGAAGAGCTGAAGATGGAGCCAGTGGTCTCAGCCTCCTTCTCAGAATTATCCCTCAGTGACGTAAACTCCTCCACTCACATCCTGACAGCTGCTCCCTTCCTGGTTACAGAGCTCCTCGGACCATCCAATAACATTCAGGCTCATTTCTGCTTTAATGTGCGGCTTTCCCCCACTGGGTTCATCGACATAGCTCCATTTAGGCTCATTAGTTCACTTACTACTTTTTGTTTTCATCTAATAATCCAAGCACCTGTGGGAACTTAATAGATCTGATTTTTCATTAAGAGAAGCTGTGAAGAAGAATAAACGGGGAGTCTTTCTGAGCTTGACTCAGGCTTTGTTCTTCCTGAGTGACAACATAAAGACCAAAATACACCGGATACCAAGTGGAAGGACCCTCAATGATTTAAGAGACATGCTTCCCCTGTTTTCATAATGTGTCTCTTACCAATACGGCACTTTAGCAACATAGGCATGTATGACATAATAATCTTACTACCAGTCCCTCTGTAAAACATGTAAAGGGCCAAACCTACAGTGACACTGATTGGTAGCAAACTAGTAAGACTGCTTCACCCAATGACCCTGATAAGAATAATGCTGGTTTCAACATCATCTTTTGATGATCTTTTTTTTTCTTTTTTCTATATTTTTGAGACTGCTGTAGATGTTTCACTGAAATCCTGGATAAATTTCTATAAGAGGACAAAAGGGTTATTTTACCTCATATCTTAATGTATTTTATATTATCATATTGTGCCACTTTGATGGATATTGTATCATATTACATCATGTTTTATAAAATCCCATCTTATTCTGACATGTATCATTTTATGTATCATACATCATGTCATGTACAATTTGATGTTTTATCGTATGATATATTATTAAATAATATTGTCTCACACTGTAGTTTGTCCTATAGTATTTTATCATGCTTTATCCATTCCTATCCTAAAGACTCATATCTCATGTAGTTGTGATAGGGACAATAAACTTGGACATGCTGTACCGTCACTTCTAAAGTTTCTGAATACAGGGTTCTAGCACATATTGTATGTTATTGTATCATAACATACTGTATCATATTGTATTGTACCGTGTTGTACTTTGTTGTATCCTAACATATCATAATGTATCATATCATAATTTATCATGTCTTATGGTACTGTACCTCATCATATTGTATGATACTGTATGAATGAATATTGCATTGTATGGTATTGTATTGTATCAAAAAGTACACGATATGTGTTGTATCCATAGACTGTATATAGAATGGATGCTGTCTGCCTCCTTGCTGGGTGAAGCCATTCCGAGAACAGCACACCCTGGTAACGGGGTGCAGTATAGGTCATAAATCCTGCCTCCGCCAGCCATCCCTATGGTGCTGTGGACAAACTTAAGAAATGTATTACAAAGAATATAAATTTTTCTCCCCCCTGCTTGCGATGTTGACATGTAGTTACTGTAAGACTGGTTTGTGCTCAAGTCCTCTTTTTCTGTGCAGCTCTATTTTTAAAAGTTATAAGGGGATTCATGTTTTCTTTGATAGACACTTGACACAGCCAAAGCATACAAAGATTGCGTAGCTCACCCGGGGGACATGCTGTTTCAGCCGAGTGTCTTCCCAGTGACTCTCCTGCCGACTGCGCACAATGTTACTGCACAAGTGGTGGAGAGAGTTACTGAGAGCTTTTCGGCTTCAAATCTGTATAGTGGCGGAAGACGGAACCAAGTTGTCCATAGTATATACAATCTATGATTGTATCACACTGTAATATATAATAACATGATGTATAGTACCATATTATGTTGTATTGTATTGTATGTAACATATTGTCATACTGTACATTATCCTAATGTATTGTATGTATCATATATTATCATATCACATAGTGCCATATCACATTAGTATCGAATCATGTTGCATGGTATTGTATCATATAGCTATTGTTTTGCACAGTACTATACTGTATAGTATCACTGAACAGTATTACATCTTAATACATGTATTAAAGTGGGCCTATATTCTCTAGTATACATGACAAGCCTTTCTTTTCCTCTTCATGTTACAGTTACTCTGAGAGATTTATAATGGCAGCTGATTAAGTCCTGCATACTTTTTCACAGGTGTTACATGATATTCAGTTGTCCATGCTTGTATAGGGGAGTAACATCAAGTTGACACTGATGCTAACTTCAAGTGTCTTGTATTAGATAAACGAGAAACATCTGACTGAGTGAAAACCTAATGACTCTTTTGCATCACATGGCAAAGCTGCTGTTTTCAGTTCTATGCATAGCTTGATGGAAAATTGGGAAGGAGAATGATCACATCTTATTGTGTTGTTAATTTCTATCATGTCCTTTTGATTTTGAAGTTCTTGATTTTGTAACAAACATTTTGTAGTCCTTATCTTGAGCACCTGAGAATATTAAGATACAAGAGAACATTAAGAAGGATCACCACATTGAGTAAGTACATTTCAGATAAAAAGAAAATATCAGCTGTAACATCTCTTCAAAAACAAGACTCCACTGACAAAACATTAAATGCACTCAAAGAACATTTCCCCCTCGAGACCAAGTGAGAGCAGAGTTCCTGGTATTGAGCTGCTTCATTGGGTTATTTTTGAACAAACTCAATCAGAAAAAAATCAAAAACGGGAGAACACAGAGGTCGGACTACTCTGTCAATCCTAAACCAAGCCTTAAACATGAATCAAATTTTGATTAACAAAAAAAAAAAAAAAAAAAAACCTTCCTAAGGCTTTCATAAAACATGTCTGAATTCATCCTTGAAAATGTGGATTGTCCCCTTGCATATTTCCCAAGAGTTCCAAGTGATAAAACCCATCTGGTAAGGGTCTTATAAGGCATTAAAAAGCAGAATTATCAAGGATCCGCCCCTGCAATTTAACACATTCTTAGGATATGAAGATTTCAGGACAAGGTGGACTAATAAAGACAAGTTTAGAAGTTTGATTTTTACTTGTAAAAAAGTTATCAGGTGCTGGTTACTTCCTGGACCTTGCATTTGAACAGACATGTTAAACACACACGCACGCACGCGCACGCACGCACGCACGCACGCACGCACGCACACACACACACACACACACACACACACAAAGTATTAAAGAACCTTCCTTATCATTTTCCAGAGCAGTCTCTGGAAGCTGCTCGACAGTTTCCATTTTTGTCATATTAGCTCTATTTTTGTCAGTGACTTTGTGACTGACTCAAAGCAGGTATACTGAAACGTCACCAGAGTGAAACCAGTCATTAGTACCATCATTTAATGCATTTTTGAACAAACAATCACAAGGAATCCACCGTCACCCCTCTAACATGAAAAGAAAAATTAGATTACTATTCTCAATGCTGCCGGGCTCCTCTGTCATCAAACAAAAGACTATTAGGTTACATTTTCTCAGAGGAGTAAAGGGGACTTCCATGCTGATGTTATCTGTTTCTGTCTCATTCATCAGTCTTGGTACTTTGCAAAAACAAATATCGCTATGATCTTTCATGAGATTTAAAATCTACATTAAGTTACATGCAAGAAAATCTAAATGAAGCCATGCAACTTTAAAATAAAATGGAAAAAAAAATACAGCTTCAGTACATGCAGTTTGGAAATGCTTGTTTGGAAAAAGAGAGAACTGTGGGGTTATTGGAAATGACAAAACCAGCCTTGAATCATTATGTCCTCTCATGGTCACAATAACCACATCCTAATTTTATGATCCAATCTTTGTAAAACTCGAACAGATGCTCATTTGTTTTCGCAGCGACAAACAATGTCATACTGCGAAAACACATCAAACATGATCTGGTAGAACTCAGTGACCCTGTATTTAGAAAGAGCAGAGCAAGGTTTCTTATAAAAATGGATAAACAATTCTCGGGAAAGTCTGTTTCAACCAGCATTTCAGGGATAAGTTTGGAGTTCAGTTGAAATTCTCTAAATGTCTTCTCCTGGACTCAAGAAGTAACCCCAAAAATGCACAAATTAGAATGTGATAGACCTAAATATAAGTAAATATGTGAGTTGAATCCACATATTTACTTATATTTAGTAAATATGTGAACCAAAATATGAACCAAACGCTCCTGCTTTGGTTCCAATGGAGTTTGATTACTGATTACTTACAGTTATTGACCACCCTTGAAAACAAGATTATTCAGCTCAAAGGGTTATCCTCCCAAATAAAATTTCATGCAGTACTATCTCAAGACTGTAGTCAAAGGAAATTAGGTCATAATGGCCTATTATGAGATTCAAGTAATGATATGAAGATAGTCATTCAAAGATTAAAGTTGTAAGCATTTTACAAGCATAAAGTCATAGTTAGATGAAAAGTCACTTTGCCAAAGTGTTGTCATGAGAATAAAATCATAATCTTACCATTAAGCCCTCTTAAAGGTGTAGTTTTGGTTAATGGTAAAAGTCTTCAAAAGCTGTTTGGCTGTCAGAAGAGCAGGAGGTATGTAAAGCTGTTATATTATACACAAGTTCTTATTTCCCGGTGCAATACTGTAACACATTGTCATAACACTGAAAAGATTGTGCAAAAAACTGAAACTTTTCAACAAAAAAAAGTACAGCAAAAACTTGAAGGAAATTGTCTGTGTCTGAAAAATATGACCCAAATCATCAACCACGACTCTGTTATTGGTTCAAGCATCATTGACTGAAGTTCACTTAACATAGCAAGAAAATTCTTATTATATAAAGTCTTTTTCTCATAAAATGATGACCCAATTTTTATTTATCTTTTTTTAATAAAAGGACATTTACTCCGTTATATGATTCGGTATCTGCACAGTAATTCATGAGATGTGTCCGAAATGAATCACTCAATCCCTAACCCCTAATCCCCATATGGGATTTCACTATATAGTTGACTATGTAGTGAACTCAATCACCGGAGGTTTCGGACACTACATGGCATGACCATAGACTGTATATAGAATGGACAGTATCCGCCTCCTCGCTGGGTGAAGCCACTCTGATAGTACCCTCTGTTTACGGGCTGCAGTATAGGTCATAAATCCCGACTCCGCCAGCAAAGCTTATGGGGCTGTGGACAAACTTTAGAAATTTATTACACAAACAGTAAAATTTCCCCCCCCCCCCCCCGCTTGCGGTGTTGACATGTAGTTACAGTAACGTCTGGTTCACACTGGAAGCGCCGCGCGCGGAACGGAAGCGCCGCGCGCGCGCGCAGCGCCGGCTCGCGCTTGGCTGTTCACACAGGAAGCGCTTTCTGCTGCGCTCTGACATGCCGGTCAGACATCGACTGAGCCCGGTAGTGCTCGGCCGTTTCCGTTTGCCCTCAGTTTTCCAGACTTACGAGCGCTTTAAAAATGGGTAAATCACTATTTATTTACGTTTTTATTTCGTCATACATGAATTAAATATTGACAGCATCTTCAAGTATTGTTTTAAATTATTATATAGGGGTAAACGACGAATAAATTGGGGAGTCTGTTGACTCCGTTGTATGTATAGCCTTGTTAGCTCGAGGCTATTGACTGTATCGTAATAAAGTCCCCCCCCTCTTTGTCTCAATAACATCACTGAATCTCTGCAGCTCTCCCTCCGTGTGTGTGTGTGTGTGTGTGTGTGTGTGTGTGTGTGTGTGTGTGTGTGTGTGTTTGTGTGTGTGTGTTCATCGGTAAAAAAAATAGACCGACAAGCAACACCGTCAATCTTTTTCTAATTTATTGAAATTTACTTTATTTTGAAAATTGACCGGATTCTCTCGCATCTCCTTCCTGACTTCCTGTCTGGTCCGATCTGCTCTGTTGAGCTTTACATCGGCGCGCGCGGCTCGCGCCAAAAATAGAGAGAAGCGGAGCAGCCGCGCTCCAGAGCGCGAGCCGTTCCGCGCGCGGCGCTTCCGCGCGCGTGCTGTGTGAACAGTCTCATAGGTTAACATGGGCGCCGATCTGAAACTCTGTGCGCGGCGCTTCCGTTCCGCGCGCGGCGCTTCCAGTGTGAACCAGACGTAAGACTGGTTTGTGCTCAAGTCCTTTTTTTTCTGTGAGCTCCGTTTTTAAAAGTTATTAGGAGGTCATGTTTTCTTTGATTGACACCTGATACAGCCTATTGGAGTTCAGGGATTGCATAGCTCACCCAGCCCAGGGGATACGCTGTTTGAGCCGAGCGTCATCACAGTGACTCTCGGCGACTCTCGCCCCGAATGCGCACAACGCTACTGCGCAGCGCTGGTATCAGGAAATGAAGACAGATCCCGGAAATACCAAGAGCTTTTTGGTTTCAAATCCGTATACAGGTGGGAGGCAGAACCAAGTTGTCCACGTTATGTACAGTCTATGGGCATGACGCAATACATGACGGAGTGCCGACCACCAGTGAGTGACCATCGGATGGTCACTGCATTTCGCAATGCTCTACGGGAAATTTAAAGTCACCTATATTGGGCACTGGAATTGATCACTGAGGTTTCGGACACCCCTTAAATGGCGCTAACCCCCATATAGTCACCTATATGGGGGTTAGGGGTCCATTTCGGACACAGCCATGGTCTTTTTCGCTGTACTGTACCTTTAAGAGGACCCGGAATTGCTATTTAACCCGGAAGTACAAGCGCTTCAATGTGACTTATCCTGGCTAACCTTGCTGTGTTTTTATGCTGATCAGAGATTGTGTTTCATAAAATTCTTTAAAATGTTTCTTACCACTGTGAACTGTAAGTATTCAAATCATTGCCTTCATTTGTTTCAAGAGATTGTTGTGTAACGTTTGTGTGAGATCGATCTGCTGGTGTTCGTGTGTCGTTTAGCTCACATGTAGCTGCTGTATCTGCTTCACCCGAACGTTTTATTGTTTTCCTTCGAGTAATGTAAGTTTTGGATAAAAGTGATATTATTATACAAATTTTTGAGAAAAAAAGCAATCTAAAGTTGTTAGGATTATAACGTTACGCCTCTATTGTCCTGTTGTTATCGGTTTTAATGCTGTTATCTTTTATACTGTAATCATGTCAGCCTGTCTCTCCCCCCTGTCTCCATACTTATAATGTGGCTTGTTTACATCACTTCTGCTGATCATCTTGAACCTCAAACCTTCTCTTTTGTTTCATTTCTCAGTGGCCAAGGCTAAATCAAAGTAAGTGCATGTATCGCTTGTATTATTGATGTTTGGATATGTCTGAAATGTATTTTACAGACTCTCTGTGGTGCTCACCTGTCTCACTTATCTCCTTTAGGACCATCCTGGTGCAGATGGTGAGCGCTGCAGGGACAGGCTACTTCTTCAACACGAAGAGGAACCGCCTTAAAGACAAAATGGTGCTGCGAAAACATGATCCATTTGGTAAGAACCAGCTGGTCATGCAGTGAACTGGTTTGAAATACAATAACAAGTGAGACAAATGACTGATGTAGCTGAACGAGATATTTCTCACAGATCAGGTGTTAAGTTATACAAAGACAAATACCAGGTTAAGTTAATAACTAATAGTGCAAACACAACATAAAACAGGTGCACTGATGTTTATTACATGTATAAATTTAGTATCTACTCAGCATATGACACAAAAACAGGTTCAAACTGTGAAAAAGTTAAAATTAAGGGTTGAGGATGAGGTATAACTCAGTTCTTCTCAGTCCTGTATGTACTGAGACAAATTGAAGCATATCAGCAGGTTGTCTTTGTAAATAGCAAGCTAAAAACCCTGCAGAGCAAGAGATTGTTGTGTATTCACACTTATAAAAATATACTCATTAACTGTAGAAGTTTAAGGCTTTAACTGTGTAAAAGGTGAATGCAGGGTTAAACTGGCTGGTTAAACAGCCCTTGTAAGTAAATTATCTCAACAGAATGCCACTTACTTTATAAACATACTGTAAAGTGCATAAGCATGCTTACACACGCTGGTAAGACAAGTTGCTGCAACATTGTTGTCACTGGTTTGAGGCAAGGTGAAGAATTTCTGCTTGATTTTTCTTGATATAGGGATTTTTTTATACTCTTATGAAAGTTTTTTTTTTTTTGCATATAAGTAAGGCATTTAATTAACCATGAAGTACTTTGTGAAAGCTGGCAAGTGGAGAGTATTTAGAGAGGTGTGCTTTGAGATGTCAAAGGTGAAATTTAAAAGTGGACGGCAGCAAGGACAAAAGCCTTATGCAATTCCAAGGTCTGCAATCAACACAAGTTCCACAGGAGTAAGTTTTTAAACATTCTCGAGAGCTTCAGAGTCCGATTGGTCTTGAACTTTGGCGTATTTGTCATCTGTTTGTGCAGACTCAAGAAAAACACATGGAAGGAGGTAACACAACCCGTCCATTTATCTGTATCTATGAGCTCCGCTTTTTTAGGTCATTTCAAATCAGGAGTCAGAGGATATGGTAGCAGTATCAGTAATTTAAATTACTGTGTTATTGCGGTTTTGATCATTCATTGTATCACACTGCATCATTTCCCATGGGTTAGTAAATGAAGCAAAGAAAAAAAACAGCTTCATGATACTTATTTTTTCAGAATTCATTCATCAATCATGCATGTGGTAAGATGAGGTTGTAAAAATATTTAATCAGGCTCTGCAAATGTTCCTGTGTTTGCATTTGTTTCATTACCAAAAACAGAGATGGTATATAAAGAGTTCTCTGTCTCCTTTTGCTTTCTGTCTTTGCAGTGAACAAACACGTCTTGTTCTTTGAGAAGAAGAAGATCAGATCGATTTAAACCCACACTGAAGTGTACGGACAATATAAACCTGCTGGGTTTACACAGACTATTTTTATGGTCATGGATTAAAGAAGGTGTGTCATCAGTCAACATTTCTGTTTGAACTGACTGAAATGTCTTGAGGATATCTTCCTCGTCCAAAGGCCCCTGTTTTTTCCAGTACCATGGAAACCCAGACCTAGCTTCAACAAGGTCCACATCAGCATGGCTTTAAAAAGATAAGAAGAAGAAGAAGACACAGCTCCTGTGTGAAAAAGTCATGTTTATTTAGTTGTATCTCGTCTTATTTTGTTCCAGAGCTGTTGAAATGAACACAAAGTAAGAAAATCAGTCCTTTACAGAATCATTGATTATAGTGGAGTCAAGGATGTTACCACTCTATATTTAAACTGAGTTTGTATTGAGTGTGAACCAAATAAACAGAATCAATAATTAACTTTACAAGCTAAATATCAAGATGTTGTCAGTTTTTTGTCTTTGAATAACTGAATGTTATACAAGGATGAGTAACCTTCACATCGGTATTAAAGTTGTAAATTTACAAATAAATGTGTTAAGTTGAAAGGTGTAAGTTGTAAAACTACAAGAATAAAGTAAATTTATGAGAATGTCTTGTATTTAGGAGTGTACAGCCATAATTATTCAAGAATAAAGTGGTATTTTTTAGAGGGCATCATAACAGGTCAAAATTAATCATAGCCAAAACATCATATAAGGTGATATCAGAAGAGCAAGCAGCAGTAGCTGAAGTGAGCACACAGACTTGGACTCTGTGTCTAACAAAATCAATTCAGAATCATGAAACTTATGACAAGGTGGTACTGATCTGCTTAAAGATTGAGTCTTAAATGTGTATGAAGCTTTTCATTTCAGCTCAGGTGGTTGGTGCCCTGCCAGTTATATACTTTATGTTAATCCATAACCTACAAACATGCCCCCTCCCCCATTATTCAGGTTATGAGTTTTTATTGTAAATTTTCAACTTCAACCCACGACCTCATTTTTTTTGCTATATAGTGACCACTGATAATCCAACACATGCATTAGGCACCAGTGATGATAAAACATGGAGCAATTTCAAGTTCTTGTTCTGCCTAATATTAAAATAAATTATAATAATTAATATTTTTTTATATTTTCATGTAATTTTTCCCCAGAGCAGCCCATTTCACATGTTAATAAGATTGTATCTGGATTGTTATGACCATTAGATGAAATCCAGGTTTGAAAGGCATAAAATGAAGAGCACTCACTTCCAATAAACTTCTCTCAGGTGCAGAGACGCAATACAGTTTACAAAAAAGAAAAGCCAGCACATTCATCAAGTACCCTGAAATCCATATTGATGCCTTTTTACGACAAACAAAAGCAAATAAAACCATCAATGAAAAGATGCATGCCTTTTATATTGTAATTCACAACTGGAACACGTAAATGATGAGCAATTCAAAGACTCTTTGGTCCACAAAAGGAGGCACAGACACTGGAAGAAAACCAAAATGTCCTTACAGGAGCTTTAACTGTTCAAATCTGTTACTGATAGTAAACAGACGAGCTGAAATGTGTCCATTGCTAATCTATACGCCATTCAAGGACATTAAGAGTGCTGACTTTTCTTGTTCATTTGTAAATTCAGGTGTCAAAGTCTGTCCAAACACACCTTCAAATCCACAAGGAGCTAAAATCTCACACAAGTTATCACAACAGGATGTTCATGTAGTTTTTTTCTTAACTGCAAACTAAAAGAAGTAATTAAAAAGTCAATTAAGTTATTCAGGCAGGATTCAAGGTTATGCAGGGGTTTCTGCTCTGGAGGATGATATATTTTGTTGTAAAGCTTTTCAGGTTTGTTGATCAGAGGCGTAAATGGCCTTCACAGATTAAACTCATTGTCAGTGAAGACTGCATAGATCAGAGACATTTCAGCCTTACACAGGAATCTACTTTTGATTTTCCTGATCTCAGAACAGATCAGCTGGTAGGTCCTTTCTGTTTGGGTAAGAAGACTGAGTGCCGACCGCCTGCACGCTCACTCCTGCCACCTGATTGGCTCTTCGGGCCATCTCCTCCAGAGGCATTGAAGGATAATGAGCTGTGTACAACGCCAGCGCTCCAATAAAGCTGTCTCCAGCCCCCTGTGTGGAAACAATATCACAACAGTGCTTTATTAAATTTCACCAATCAGTTCCTCTGTGTCAGACTGCAGGAAAGTGCCTCACTCAGCAGGATCATTAAACCTGGTGATGCAGGGCTCAGTAAGAGGGATACGCAACCAAATCACTGACGCTGTGTATCAGCTTCACAATGATTCATACTTTATTTTGAAGAGGAGAAACTTAGTGCTAAAAATGGAGGGGGATTTTCCTCTGGAAGGAGCAACAGTAGGGGGTGCTGTGGTATTTGTCAGCTGTTTCCAAGTCTTTTACTGCTCCCCTAAGTCTCAGCTTCTTTGAAATGAGTGAATAATGCATAACTCTCTGTGTGTCACTCAGCTCTTAGAGAGTAACATCTGTATTATGGGCTTAAACCACAGAGATCAAGCCTGTGGAGTTATACATTTGATGAGGTAACTTTAAATGTTTAAACAGGAGAACATTTTTCCCTGAGCTAGTGAGACAAACATAATGTTAGAGCACAATGTAAAATGCGAAAGACTGACCATTTCATGATGATCCAGATCAAGACTAGATCCCCTGTAACTCCTGGTATATTGTGGCAATTGTAAGTCTATGTGCAGATATATTTATGTGTTTGATATTTCGAAACAAATGTTGAAAACTGAGATGTACAGCTGATGCTACAATGTGAATTAAACATGTTTTATTCTACAACTTTGGGTCCACAAAAGCTTGGATGCCGCTGTGTGAAACATTAAAAGCAGAATTTGAAGGTTTTCAAATTATTCAAAGCTTATTTTTTAATAAAAAACTGTGCAAATACATAAAATTAAATGTTAAAACTGAAAAATTTGATTCATTTAAGAAAAATAAGTTTTCAATAGCTTCCTTGAGGCCACCCTTTACACACTGTTTATACAGTATATATGTGTGTGTATATATATATATATATATATATATATATATATATATATATATATATATATACATACATATATATATATATATGTATATATATATACAGATAGATAGATAGATAGATAGATAGTGAAAGATATGTGTGAATAAACTAAACTAAACCGGCAAAAAAAGTGTTTCAAAACAGTTGTTACAGGAGCAACAAAACGCTAAAAAAGTTGTGTTATGCTAAAAGACAAACAAACAAACAAAAAAACTGGTATTTGCCGATCAAAAAAAAAAGCTGTAACTGACCGGCCTGACCAACAAAAAATTGACACTTTTTTCAGGAATCACAGATGTCACATCCTCTGCTCTGAAGAAGGAGGGGACCCTCTGGTCTGTTACCAGTGTGATCAGGGATCATGAGTGTCCATGGAACGGCTAGTACACACACCTGTGAAGACTCTGTTAATGCTGAGAGGTACATACAGGAACTTTGCCGCCATCCAGACAAAGACTTTGCAAGGAAGTCCTTGCTTAATACAGTAAGAGGATGACAAACTACATTCTGGAGTTGTTACGACAGCATAACTCCACAAAAGAAGAGTCCAGCCTGACACCGATGGAAAAAATTTGACACATTATGACCACAATCGAGACCCAGAACTGTTGAGCATCTGAAATCCTCTATCAGGCATGAATGGGACAACATTAACCTTCAAAACTTAATATCCTGGTCTCTCTCAGTTACTAAAAGTTGGACAGAGTTTTTGTAATAGTGTTGTAAATACTGCTTTGTTGTGTTTTTACTTAAATATACTTACAGGGTTAAACGATATGTTCATCAACATTTTACTAAACAAAATAATCCTTTTTTGGAACTTTTTTTTCTCCAGATAAAAACTGTAACAAACACTCAAACATTCACTCACATGCAAACCAAAAATCCCCACTTTATTCTCTAATGGCCCTTCAAAGTCAGCTGACGAGCACATGGTTACTTTGTTCTCAGCCGTTTCACCAGAACTGCCAGCAGCTCTGGTTTTGGCTATCTTTGCACAGATAAATCACACACTTCCCTCCTCATCTATTGATAGAGATGGAATGTGGCGTCTACGCCCTGGAGGGGGTTAGCTGGAGAAAGGGGGGGGGGGTTGCTGATGGGAAAAGGCACAATGGTATGTGGCGACACGCTCATGTTTAACCACAAATGGCCCCCCTGACGCTGGTTCTCACAAGCCCACTCCATTACTCATCACTGTGGCTCTTCGAAGAGTTCAATGCACTCTGAGCACCTCCGTAACCCACCCCTTTCCTCTCCAAAATCCCTCACCCCCCATCTTTAAAGTAACCCTTTTGTCTGAGGAAAGGTTTTCAGTTGTGATGGAGTGATTCAGTGGCATGGAGTGAGCAACAAAACCCCAAAAAGTGACCTCAACTGGGCATAGCAGGCCATTCCCCATGATGGACAGGTCAGGGTCCAGGTCTAAGGGCAGCTGGAGGACAGAGTCTCAACATCAGATTTTAACCAAAAGATTTCTGTGGCTGTAAAACAATGCAAAAAGAACACTCTACTGAAATATAACTTCGTAATAAGTCAAATGAAAAAGTGCTGAGTCATCTCTTAGAGGGCTGTTGATCAGTTTGGCAGCAGTCTGCATCCACCCTCTGTTTCATGACGTGAAGGACCACTTGACTACAACGAAACTTACAGTAACTCTGTACGGCTATTCTTATCACAATATCAATTTTTCAAACCAGTGTCTCGACAGCCTTAGACCAAGCGTCATAGATTTTGCCGGTATTTCTTAACAAACCAGATAACGGATGCAGAAAGATTAAAAAAAGTGCTATGATTCGACTTCTGTTCGTCCATTATTGCATCAGACATCCATTCAGTGCATGCCACTGCTATGACTCCCGGCCTGGACTGCAGAGATGCTGGAAAGAGTGAGATCAGAGCTGAAACATTTCACAGGCCTGATGGATTTCCATGTTTAAAGCCGCTGTGTGTTTATGTCTCCTGTCTGGTAGCTGGGCTGGGCTACATTTGGAAATAAAAGTCTCGGTGAAGCAGTCTCACTGGTTTGGCTCTGGCTGGTCTCCCAGTTCACAGGTTGTGGTTGAAATGATGATATGACTCGAATCGGAGTCTTGGGAACTGATGACCAAAGCAGCTCAGAGCAGTAAGGAGGCCACTTTAGACGACCTGATTTAGACATAAAACCAAGCTGTCTTTATAGTCATGGAGATCCATTGTTTTGTTGAGCACATGTCTCTATTTAATTACTGTTTGAATCACCTGTCGACTAATCTTTGGCCAAATCCCTGCTCAAACAAGCCTTTGTCTGGTCTGAGGACAATAGTGTGGAGCTGAAGCAGGTTTCTGAGAGCTTAGACTAGTATTAAGGTTGCTAATAGTCAAATCTCTGTAATCTCCTCAAGATAGAACAAAAATATTTACAGTTCAACAAGGACTTGTTTTCTCTGCTTTTAAAAGTAAGGACGACTTCTCAACCTGTAGAAATAAAGAGAATTCAGCAAAACTGTGTGTGACTTCAATACTTTTGTACTGGATCCCCAATATCAGTGACTTAACTTGGCATATGCTTATAAAGAGTCTGAGAAAAATCTAGAGAAGTTAAAAGTTAATGTTTACATAAATGCACTGCGGGTATGTGTTCTGCTTTGACTTAAGTGGGGATAATCACACCAGAGTGTAACAAAAGTGACTTCTATTCTTGAACGTTCCGATTATTGATGTGACCTGACAGTTTACTGGACTTCTGTCAGTTTTCCATGACAATGACTCTTCAGTAATATATGAATGCCCTTAAAAAGTTTTTAAAGTTACCCAAAATGAATAAGAAATTAAATAAATTCAGACAACTGGATCAAAGATTTGTCATATGTTCTGTTCAGATATATTACTGGTTTTATTTGAGTGTATTTTGTGTATTTTCCCTGTGTTTCTGTTCCCTATTGTTCCTGTTCCCCTGTAGTCCTGTCTTGTAAGTTTTTAGTTTGTGTCTGACCCTCTTTCCCTCCTGTTCTCTGTGTTTTATTCTTTAGATCAGTTTTCAGAGCTTCCTGTTTTATTTTGTAGTAGTTTATTCCTTGTGTTTCTAGTCTGATTTTACTTCCCTAGTTTTCCCTCCTTCGTTAATCACCCATGAGTTTCACCTGTTACTCGTTTGCCTCACCTGTTGCTCGTTTCCCAGTGTGTATATAGTCCCTGTCTCCCCCTCTGTCCTGGTTGGTTCATTGTCTGTTGATGTGTGTATTTGCTTGTGTCCCCAGGTGTCTTGAGTTGGCTTTTGCCTATTGGATTTTTTTGGTCAGACATTTTGAAGAAAGTTTTTGTTGTTTTTTTATTTAGTTCTTTTTAATCAAATCCTTTGTTCTGCGTTTGGGTCTTTTTCTTTGTTTAACCCTGCGTGGTGTGACAAGATTGAGAGGATTTAAAAATTCTTACACCATATTTCTGTATTTTTAAGTACTTATTTTGCCAAACTCTAATCTTGTCTTCATGCTCATACAATAACTTTCTATTCAGCTGATTTTCACTTGTTAGTCTCTACTGCCACTCTCAACATTCATGAATTAGTGGTTGTGCTCTGGCTTTTTACTTTTCCAGACGAGCGCCTTGTTTTTTACATTTCTTTTGAATTCTTAAACAGGAAAAAAGCTTTGCAAATCTGTTACCCAGGACTGGTGCTTAGAGGAGAAGCAAAATGATGGAAAAAAAGAAAATTCAAGGACTGAAAAGCTGTAAACATATTTTTGCAAGTTAAATCATTTGCAGTTTTATGAATTTTACATTTTTGTTTAGCTTTTTTGGCACTTGATCAAATCTGTAACCTTGTGCTTTTTTATAGTATAAAGTCTGTCTATAGGTTTTTTTTTCCTGTATACACTGCAAAGCCTCTAATTTTAATGTTTTTGTCGCACATCTGCTAGAAATAGGTTTTAGGGCTCAATTTAAGTTGTATTTACCCCCAAAAATCCAGAAAGATTTTATGCTTGATGAAACAACATGCCAAAAAAATCTGCATTGCTTGTATGATTAAAAAAACACATGCCAAAATTTGAGTTTGTGGATCCACAAAACTAGAACTGGAAGCTTAATTTCAATGTATTTTTTATCTTGAATGACACCTTTTTTATGTTTGATCTTTTTCAATCCAAAAATACTGACAACAGCAGTGCTGGTAAAATCAACATGCTGTCTCCAATTTCCATCATATATGTTAAACTGGTCCATATAAAAACAGACCCAACATTTCCTCATATTTCTGCACAAACTTTGCACCACTCGGCTGTGCGAGACACTGCCCAACCTCCCTCTGTCTTACTACCAACGTCTCACTCCCTGAGACTGGCATGTGACGCAACTCGATCTAGTCAATGAAGCTCAACGAGGCTGACAAGCGCTACCCCCTTCAGCCCCGCAACCGTTGCCCTCGACACAGTTTGGTGAAGGTTAGATGTGGAGGCCTGTCAATCAAGTGACACAAGCGCTCGCCGCCGATGAGCCTTGATGCTTTTACTGGTCGGCTCCGTTCGCCGCGACTTGACCTCTGCGCCGTTCCTCTGCCTGTTCTCTTCTCGTTCTCACGCTGGAGTTAGAAATTAGGATGACGGATGAGTCTGTGAGGAGCTTCCCAAATGAACAAAGTACAGTGTAGGAAGTTCTGCTGGTTGTATGTGGTTTATATTTTTGTTGTGCGCAGGTCCAACTCTAATTTCCTTTGAGTTGGGGTGTTGTGCAGACTTACTAAACCTACTTTATGACTGAAAACAACAAATAAAATTTGAAGATTTTGACTTTTTATGAAAAATATTCTTATATAATTTGGTGACAGCAACATGCTGTGAATCAGGAGGCACATTAACCATCATGCCGCATCCCATTTGGGAACCCAGGAGGCCAGTTTTGCGTTTTGCTTGTAAATCGTTGTCCCACTCCTGTCTGATACTGGATTTCACCTGCTCCACAGTTCAGGGTTTCCTTCGGAGTAATTTTTCTGACAAAATTTCACTACACTCGACCTTTAATTCATCCGTGCAGTGACAAACAGCAACTGTATGCTTTCCATCTGTAACTTTTACATCTGAGACGCCTTCACTGATGGAACTCATGGGAAGTAACCTTTTCTTATGTTTCTGACAGCAGCATGAGTGCTCCATGTTAGGAATAAAATAGAAGTAAAAAATTGAATAAGTTGGCACATGCAGCACTGAACGCCACAGATGTATAGACAGACAAAAGAATGCATACAGAAAATCAGAAGTCCATCAACAGAAAAATCCAAGGACAAAGACAACAGCAGCACCCACACACTATGATTGACAGTGATCTTTGTAAAGTGCAGAGCAGAAACGCCGCAGCAGTGAGCACCAAAGCTGGCCAAAAAAAACACAACACGAAACAAAATGTACAGAAAATGTAGAGCTACAGAGTCTGCTTCCCTCAGGACTTGTGACTGTATTTCTCCCTCAGAGGCCTACTGCGATCTTGCCTTCCATCCCGATATGACAGATGGGAGCGCTGTGCCGTTAACTCCTGAAGCCTACAGCCTTTGTCAATGAAAGGCACTCCGGGGAGAGCAAAGACCAACTGAGGGGCAGCGATGACTCACAGCGGCTCCAACGTCCGGAAGCTCCCAGAAAGACTCACAAACAGCTGGGGCGAACGGCTCGGCTGAAGCGACGAGGGAGGAGGATTCAGAAGATCAAAAGCAGGTTTAATTGGACCAATTAGAGCTCTCACATCTTTGATCCATCCGCAGAGCTTTTGTCTTAGCCCTCTTTCACCCTTTTGTATAAAACACTGACATGCCTGCGCTGGCAGAGGGCTGGCCGAACATCTGGGTTACTAAACAGCAGCTGCAGCGGCAATGTGCGCTCCATTAAAAAATGGTGATGTGGCACTTTTTCCTTATTGTGTCATGCTGGCTCACAGTTTGTAGAGTGCAGGAATGCAACTCTCTGGAGGTATCCCTTACCTTTGCTTCCTGGAAGGAATCATACGATTGGTACATCGGTCAAAGGAGAAGACTGGGAATAATTTGACCGTCCAGACCCACCATGCAGCTGTAATGTCTGGTTTCAGACAGTACCGTCTACACTCTCGCCCCTACATACTGGACCTCCCGGAGCAGTGGAAACCAAGGCCACCCAAGTCCTGCTGGGGCAACAAGGCAGTGAGCATGTGTAAGCGCCTTATCTAACCATCCACACCAAACAGCCAAGGCTCTGATCTCAGCGAGGGAAGCCTGTACTCAATTTAAGACAAATGGATAAAAAAGGGAGGGATGGGGGAGACCCACAGTAGATGAGTGGATGTGCTTTGTCATCCAGATTCACCATCCTGACTCAGCCCGATAATTGCTTGTGCCGTGAAGAAATGTGTTATTCAGACAGCTGCAGGAGGAGCGGATGATGAAATCGTTACGCTCATGAAAAGCTACATGGTTTAGCCGCCATTAACCGAGCCATTAACCAGTGAGAGATATTTCTCTTGAACAAAAAGAGTGAGGAAAAGCCTCCAAGTATGAACAGTTACAGGTTGTTTTGTGTGTTTTTGAATCAGCTGTGGGTCATGCCACCTGCGGCGCCCAGCTGAACAGTAGCCTAGATAAAATAGCGAGAAACCGCAAGTGACTCATTGTGTTGATATCGAAGAATCCCATCCTAGAATGCAGCCTCTGTTCACAGTCTATTACGAGTAAACTGGGGAGTCACAGAAATAGAGATCCTGGTGCTCATAAGCGTTTGAAAGAAAAAAAAAATCTGTCACTTCTCCTCGAGAAAGAAAAACACAATCTGTAATCTTCACTAACACGAGAGGTAATCCTAACTACAGCGGCCTGTGTTACCAGAACAGACGCAGAGAAGTGAATAATGATCTTGATAACAACCTGTTGTTTTTTTCCTCTCGCCAGTGAAAAAAAAAAAAAAAAAGGCCTTACTGGAAGAGGGATTATGATGTCCAAAAGAGTTAAACACTCCTGAATTTATGGGCCCATCAAAGGGCAGAAAGGGGGGGTGCAGAAAGGGGAGGCCATGCAGAGCAGGCCCGACCACAGCTTTCTGCTGACTGATGCAGGCCCAAGAGGTGAGTCACAGCAGTGGAAAGGGGGGAGGACAGGGTGGCGGGTAAGTTTTCCTGGGGGCTATTGGGAAGCAGGGAGATTGAAGACGATGAATAAGGTTGAATAAGTTGTTTGTGTCTGCTGTTACAAAGTGAGGGCATGGGGGAGGTCACGCACTGTTAAAGAAAGGCAGGACCTTTGTTCCTTAAATGCCACAAGGGGCCGAGGTAGCAATATGCTACTGTTGAGCTGACCTGCAGTTATGGTGAGGCAGAAAAAAAAGTAATAGCCTATCAAAGAATCATAACATGGCATATGTATTCTCTTTATATGTCTGAGAAGTTGTAGAAGAGGTGGACGTAAGAAGGCAGCACTTTAAACCTGTCTTCTACTGATGGCCAGCAGGGGGCGACTCCACTGTTTCAACAGTAATTTTAATTCCAACCAGTCATCAAGTTTAAAGGTAAGAAACCATTGCATCTGTTGTCTGTGCCTCTTTACATCCTCGTAGAAGAGCAATAGCTTTATTGTGGTCCATGTTTCAACCCCACAATAATAGAGATATTAATAACTCATGTCGACTGACTGGCAAGGAGGATCATTTTATCAACGAAGTGCTCACATTTCTCATTTTCACCCTTGCTAGTCAGCCCAAAATTAGAAGTAACTTAATGAATTAATATTGTATTGCCTTGGATACTGAACGCCCTAAGACCTAGATCAAAACATGCTCAGATGACTCATGCAGCATGTCGCCATTTGACAGATGCAGTTTTATTCTGTACGAATTCCGTTAAAAGTAGCTAATAGCCACTTGGCTGAAGCAATATATAACCCGCACAGGCATGTGGAAATTAACCTGCAAGTAGGACTGTAGGCCGGTGGTGCTAGCTCTGCTAATGTTAGCCATCCATGATGAAGCATATTCTGTGATTACGTGATTGACCTATTACATAAACTGTTCCTAATTTTGACAGTTTGAAGAGTGTCTTTTCATGTGGCTAAATAAATTTCCAACCGATGACAGAGTATTAGGCCCACATTAAGAAAAACAAATTAAATGAGACTTTGAGATTAAAGTAATTACTCATGAGAATAAAGTTGTGATAAAAAAAATTACTCACTGGAACAAAGTCGTAATAAAGTAATTACAAAAATAAAGTCATGATAAAGTAATTACTCAGGAGAACAAATTTGTAATAAAGTAGCTACTCACAAGAATAAAGTCGTAATAAAATCATTACTTAAGAGAATGAAGTCCTAAAGTAAATAAAGTCATAAAGCTGCTTTTGTGAAGGGCGAAATGGCTGGAACTGGTCAACTGCTATGTTACCAGTGGATGCATCAGCGGGTCATTCAGAGGGCTTTTGTGGTTTCATAAGAAACAATCTAAATGATAAGCAACACTTGTGATCAGAGGGAGTTGAGCTCCGACGAGCACCACGTCTGCCTCTGATGCTGGCAGCAACCCACACCTGCACCTTTTTGAAGTCCTGATACTTATGACAATGTGACGCTGAAACGCCAAATGATTTTGTATCTCCTTGTTTATAGACCTATAGCTTCTTAAGTATAATTTATCTAAATGCTCCACAGCGCTCATTTAAACAACTCTCCTCTAAAACAACAGGTTAGAATAGCTATCAGCTACGACTTTATTCTCTTAAGTATTGACTTTGTTATGACTTTCTTCTCATGAATAATTAGCTTATCACAACTTTATTCTCGTGAGTAATGACTTAAGACTAGTCTTGTGAGTAATTATTTTATCACAACTTTATTCTCGTGAGTAATTACTTCAATCTCAACGTCTTCATATGTATATATATATATATATATATATATATATATATATATGTATTTTTTTTCATAATGTGGCTCTAATACTCTGTCATACCAACCAAACAATTAGGAAAATAGTTACTTTGGAAAAATCTCTGCTGAATACAATTGATCATTTTGCCAATGACACATGTCAGTTGATGTTGCCATTTTGTCTTCCAGAGCTAATTTTTTTATTTGGATGGGCACTGTAACGTCTCTTTTCTGTTGTTTAAAGAAGTTACTTACGCTGTTACGCAGGTAGATAAAAAGTGATATTTGGCTCTCTTTTTTAAGGAGAAATATAATTAAGAAAATACTGTTTTGGCTAAATTGAAAATAGTGTCATAGGCTTTTTCTGTTTACGCCCGGCTCAGGAGGAAGTCTCACAAACCATCAAAGGACTGCTGTCTCTTTCCTCAGTTTCACAATGTCTTGTGTGGTTGTTATTTAAAACTATGATTCTGTGTTTGTAATAATTTCTCTCCAGTTTTTACTAGACTGCATGATAAACAGCTCCTGCAATTACAGCACAATAAAAAGTCCCCTCAGGGAACCCCTCAGTAAGAGAATCCATTACACAAACAAGTTAAAATACTTAAATCAAGAGATGATTAACACCTTTGTGCAATGACGTGTTTGCTCAGAAGAACACAGGCCCCACAAACACCTCAAACACCTCAGAGACAGGAAACGCAAGCAGCAAACCGAGGCTCCTGTGACGAAAACAAGCCACAGAGTCCGGTGTGAAATGAGTCAAGCGATGCTGGCCTCTTTCAAAGATTACAATCAGGGAAGGGAAACAGCCGGTGGTCACCACTTCCACAATCATCTTAAAGCGTTCCACTCGAGCAGCAGATTTGAAGCTCCACTAGAGTTCTTGGTAACAGGAACTCACTTAATGCTGTTACGTGGGCAGATAAAAGTGATGTTTGGCTATTTTAGCATGGAACAGTGATGTGAGATCTGTGAAAAGTTCTGCTTTTTCTGTTGTTACTGTAAGAATTTTATAAAGAAATTCCATTCAGTGTCGATCATATTTGGAGTGGGCTGGTTTGCATGAATTTCCTTTCTCAGTTTTTTCCTCTTTACTGACATATGTGCCCATGCCTGACCTGTAATCAGAACCTACCTAAATTAAATAAGAAATTTATAAAGAAAATGTGAAAATCGTCAAAGTTGATGTAGAAAAGTTAGTTTCATATTTATTGCTCATTATATCTATTCAAGCAACCATATACTCCTAATATATTTAAAGTATTGCACACACATTGATGTTACCTGAATTCACAGCTTCAAAATTGTGCAGTTTTCTTAGGTTTATATTTTTGTTAATCTCGCTTTTGGCTCCCTCATTGAAGTGAAACCAATTTAACGGCTGTAGTGTCAATCTTACAGCCGTTAGTGTGCTGATAAATGTTACTACCACATTATCACAGCTGAACATAAGAAAAACTCCCATTTCTACAAGATAATTTCAGGTTAGAATGAAGAGGAAAATCTTTAACTTCTTTATGAAAGAGCAGAAAGTCCCAAAGGCTCATAGGGAGCTGATATGTAGGTAGAGGAAGTACCTCAGGTGACTCGCTGAAGGTCAAAGGAACCTCATATTATTTTATTAATCAATTAATTTTTCATTTTATTGCTTTAAACGCCTATATGAATAAATACACATCGCTGTTATCGTTTTAAAAAAGTTTAACCACAAGAAAATTTCAACATTATGAAGAATGGCTCATAATAATATTTCCCCAAACCACTTAAATGCCCTAGCCTCATTAATTTATTGATCTGCATCACTGGCGATGTTTTTAAAATATGCATTTTATTTTTTAAATGACTTTTTCAGAGCTGTCAGGAGAGGAGAGATGGTGATGTTTATCACCATTCAGCTTTAATGGTAATATGTCAGAGTATTGAGGAAGATTTAGTCAGTTAGCCTTGGATGTAACACTGACACAAAAATTAATGTGACACATAAAAACAATAAGAGCCAATTTAAACTGTGTATGGAGATTCATTGTTTTTTTTTTTTTTATTACTGAATAAAGATTTGCTGCTTATGTATTATAAGAGGTATGTGTAAAAATACTTAAATTTACTCTCTTATTTTTCCCCCTACTCTTATGGTGCCTTCACTGTCGTGTTTTTATCTAAATCTGGTGGATTTAGGATTTGTGGGATGTGAAGGTACAGGGATTTATACGCACTAGCTTAAAAAACTTCAATTGAATTATAAATTGAATATTCTCAGTATAATTGAATCAAAATTAAAACAAGCATCTGTCATGTTTACCGTGGTGTCCACTGCTGTGACCCCAGTACTTGGAACATGTTTTGAGGTAGACTCCTTCCCCTCCAGCACCACGCAGCCTTGAGGTCCCAAAGTGATGATGACTGACCCACAACCTCGCTTTAGCAGCTCCTGAGCGGCCCGATCAGCGTCCTCCACAGTTATGACGGAGGAACCCGTCAGCAGCTCGGCCTGTCAGCAGAGGGGCAGAAACAACATACCAAGCTGTATAATCACATATAGTATGTGTCTCAGTCTTTATTCAAATATTTATCCTCGAGAAAGAAACATTTCTGCTTTGTAGACATTTTCTTTGTCTTGTTTTTGCTCAAGTCGTAAAAGCTGAGTAAATCAGAGGTTGGGAATTAAAATTAAAGATATGGTAAAAACCAATGCTGGTGTGGGATAAATAAACAAGTACATTTTGGAAATTCCCTCAGGAAAAAATAACGTTGAAGAGTCTTGTTTCTTCACTTTTTTAAAGAGTGCAGACTTCAGTTTGTTTTGTCTCTTCATTGAAGGCAGATAAGTAAAAGTAATCATTCAATCGGTCCCTCATTGGAACCCTTCACGGGTCTGTCCTTACTTTCTACAGTTGACTGTTTCTGATTAACAGTCCTGGGGTGATTCATTTCTTTGTTATACGTTGACAGTGGTCAGACAGACTCATAAAACACATTCAGTCTGTTAAAGATTTCCCTGGATCAGTCAGCAGTCTGCGGGCCAAACATTTTCAAAGAGCAGATCCTCTGACTACGCCAGCTCCAAAATGACTAAACAGTGACAAAGCAGGACTCCACAGCTGATGTTTGACCAACTTCAAGGAAGCTCCCAAAGGCCTCTCCTGAGTAAACGGCAGCCTTCATAAAAGGAGCCACAGCTTTATTGACGTGTGATTCAAAGAAATCCAACGGCAAGTTTATGAGCAAGTATTTAGGGGCCTTTCCAGCCAGTACTTCAAATTTTGTAGCCAAAACAGAGAATATATGTGCCAAAAGGCATTGTTTATTGACCAGGAAAATAAGTTTTTATGATAAAAACAAACAGGAATACTTTAGGGACAGTTTAAAGGAGTCATGTCAGAGTGAACTTTTACAATGTGTACATGCTACAGGAACCTGGGGGCTAAGAGCAAAAATAAACCGTCCCGTATGACTTTGGATGAGCTCCTGGGAGAGAACAAGGATGTACATGTATGTACAAAAACACAGGTGAAACACAAAGTGAGACAAGTTATATCTGATCCTTTTCAACCCTGTTTAAAAACTCATAAAAGTGACCGCGTGAAGACGCTGTTGAGCCGTTATGAAAACCAAGAACATCCATGCAGATTGATTAATAAACATGCTGAATATTCCTCTGTTAAAGATTAGTATCATTATTACTATTGTCATTCTTATTTACGGTTATTACTAAGGATTTTAAGGAGCTTTTTAGAGGAAATGTATGTGACAAAAACGTCAGTGTTACTGAAGTCTGCAAGAAAATTGAAATCTGTATATTTTACATCATTCTGAATCAAAACAAGACATATTTTTTATCTTGAATACAAGATAAGCTCGGCCTGCAGTCAGCTCCACCCTCAAACTAAAACAATGGATTTTACTCAATTTTTCACTCGCTTTCAATGTTTTGGTCTGACTTATTAAATTTAAAGTCTCAGACACTGTGGTGATTAGTCCTTAGCTGTCCTTGCACCCAGACTTTAAACTTCCTCCCTGAATTATTTTGTTTAACAGAAATAAACAAAACATGTTTAATAAATCAAAGCCTTGTCTCTGGGCTGGTTTTTATTCAATTGTTAGTGTATTTCTGAGGGGTGATCCTTCTCTGTGTGCTTTTTGCATTATTTGTACATAATCATACTTTGATATTTTGTCACTTAAATATTTTTTTGCATTCTCATTTTGCAGCTTTTATGCACTTGACTTTGTGTTTACCCCTTATCCTGTAATTCCATGTGTATTTTTATTGCACTAGCAGATTTTTTATCAAGCCTGATTTTGTTGTATGCAGAGCTTAGAATGATAATGAAGGCATGTCTCTTTGTTCTTCCTCACAGGCAGGGCTGCTTATGACTAAATGATTACAACCAAACATTTCTAAAGGTCAGAGGAAAAGGAAAATCACATTTTCTTTTGGATTGGTTTCAATTAAGTGATACAGCAGCAATTCTATATTTTAGAATGATCACATTAGTTACATATTCAGAGACTGAAGTCTGGAGAATAAATGATATAACCGTGTTTAAATGAGGAATGAAAATGTCAGATTTGAGTTGAAGAGAAATTCAACAATATAAATATACATTTTTATTCTTTTACAAATCTGCAGCATGAATTAAACCCCCTATCAATTCATCTATTTTATGTGCAGTGAGAGAGAAGATCAAATATTATTATTCTTTATTTAGACTCACAGATCATTGAGAGCAACGCCCTCATTTACAATAATATCTAGGATGTGAGAACTGAGTATCCTTCATGTGGAGAGATTTTGATCCCAGTTGTTTCTTTTTGCTCGGCTAATGTAAAAAAATAAATCAGTTTTATCTTTATTTTTAATTATCTCCTCATATGTGCACTGCAAACTCCCTCCTAGTGAGTTACCTCTCTCTCCTCATGATTGTTTTTTTTTTTTTTTTTTTTACAGATAATTGTTTTGTTCCAACATGGAAAAGACTTGCTTAATATTTTGGTTAAATTTCATCAAATGATTTTCAAGATAACTTGTTTTACTTTGACACAGTGATAATAGTTGAGCTTGTAGGTTTTATTTTGTACAATAAACCAGTGTAACAACACTGTGATTTTACTGACATAACAACTGCAGAAACATATTTTAAAATCCATAATAAAATCCATGTTTTTAGCATTAACTTAAAAAACTATAATGCTTATAAAGTCACCTCCTTCAAGTGGAACTCTGTTTGAAGTACTAATACTGCATTTTCCCAACATATTTTCAGCCACAATTTAAAAGGGTATCAAATACACAAAGGCTTTTTTAATTAATTTAACCACAGCTGCTCCTCTCACTTACGGTAATTTAACTCCTGCAGTCAGCCCCACCTTTACTCTTTCTTCTCATCCTGACTGCTCTGAATGCATGCCTGAACAAAGCCTGACTTAAAAGCATGATTATATTTATTTCTTTTTATCATTTATATAAACTTTAGAAAGTCAAAGTGATTTATTTAAGAGATTTTTTAACACCAATTAAAATGGCACACTCATGCATGCATCAAACATATAGAGCGTTTTAAAAGGTGTAAACAGATGGACTAGTCTTTGAGTTTAAACTTGACCTTATACATTCTCTCTCTCTGGCAGCACTGCTGTGGTCCCACTCCTTCCCGCGTGAGTAATTGCTTGTAAAAGTTTGCCTTTAAATTTGCCGTTCTCACAGAAAACAAACTGTGGCAAACAAAGGAGCATTTAAAAACCACAACAAATGTCTGTTTTTTTTCCTGCCATCTGCTTCTGTGAAAGTGTGTGTGAGAGATCACTTTTAGATCAGTGGATGACAGAAATGTGGATCAATGTTGGCCTGTGAGGTCCTCAGGTGGACATCAAAGATGACTTCCCCCTCTGTGAAGCACTTCAGCGGAGTATGTGGGCTGAGGATCAAAGAGGGTCTGCACTTTGTTATCCTTAAGCCCCCAACTCCCCCTTACTTCTTACCCCTCGGCCTTAGCATGGCACAGCAAGACCACACACACACATGTTCACACACACACACACACACCTGTAGGGAATGTGTGCCAGCTCTAACCCTACATGGGAGGGTCACGTCACGGCTCATGCTTGTGCTGAATAGGGGTCTGAGGATCTGATCCCCCCCTTCGCTTTTGTGATCTGTCAGAGAGAACAATGACCTTGGACAGTTCAAAAATAAACCGCAGAGTGTATCGCTGCTTTCAGAGCCCGCAGCCACCCCGGAGCTGTCGGATGCCAAGAGAGAAAAAGAGCCGTTTTGTTAGTCATCAGCTTCACACCAGAGCAGGGAATCAATCTACCTCCCCCTGTGGACCAGAATATATGAGAACATAGAATTATGTCTCTCTTGCTGTCTGTGTGTGTGTGTGTGTGTGTGTGTGTGTGTTTGTGTGTGTGTGTGTGTGTGTGTGTGTGTGTGTGTGTGTGCGTGTGTGTCTGTGTGTGTGTGTGTGTGTGTGCACTAAAACACACACTTTCACACACATACTCTATATAAATATACACAAACACACACACACATACGTACTGAGCATCTATCTTTTTAAAGCATATGTGCTATAGAGCTGTTGACATGTCAGGCCTCTTTCCAAGAATATACATGTATATGCATATGTTCAGGCAAATCGCCAAAGGGAGGAAATAATAAGCTGTAATTACAGTTATTTATGTTATATCTTTTGGCAGGAAATGTTTAACTCTTGCTTTTAACACGTCCGTAATTCATGATTTTTATCCATGTTTATGAGAAATAACTATTTTTACACTCTTAGTCCTTTTAAATGAGTGTATAAATATTAGGTCAGGGAGAGTTCCCTCTTTTTTTAGAATTACGTCTTGACAAAAATCTAAGAACATTTCTTACCTAGACTTATTTATAAATCACAGTTTTTCTTAGCTCTTTTTCTGCATCTAGTCAAAAACCAGTTGAGGACCAAAGTCTGAAGTGTGAGACATTTTTCCTGTGTTACACAAACAGTAGTAAAAGTGTTTTATAGCTGTTTAATGGAGGGGAAACTCTCCAGTCTGAGTCACATTACAAACAATGTGAAATTTATGAAACAATTCGAACGGTTCACAAACGTGTGCATGAAAAGCTTTTCAAGGAGAAACCACATCAGGCACCTTCACAGAACAAGAACTAAACATCCACTATGGTTTATAAGCACATTCAGCAAAGCATCGAGGACAAGCAGGGGTTGACTGAAATAGGCCTTAAAGAGGTGAAAGGATTTTTAGCAGTTCAGTTAGATGATAACCGATATCTGGGACCGATATGCGTGACATCAGAAATGAAAAACAAAGTCAAAAACAAACTTTGCTTTGACAGAAACAGATAATTGCCTGATAATGAATATTGTCCCAAAAAATCAGCCAAGGATAATAGTTGGGATGGATGATATGGGCTAAAAAAATTATCTCGACAAGTTTTGCCATTCTGGCGATAACGATAAAAGCCCCAGTAAAAAATATTATAATTCCAATCTATATTTTTGACTCATTTTGTCTTGAGAACACCAGTTGTAGTAGTCAAATAAGATACTTAACCACACGTTTGAGTGGTAGCCTATGGAAAAAACATATGACATCAAACAAGTCTCAAATGTGAAAACATTTTCAACATTTGTTGAAAACTCTTATTGCACAGAATGAACAGCAGCAGATCCACTGTCCGATGTCAGGCAGACCTGTTTGTGCTCATCTAAATCCCAATCTTGAAGGAAATCCCTAATGTAGAGCCCCGTTCAGTAACCAGCTGCTCAGAAACATCTTCTTCATTACCTTCAGCCATGTTTAGTATAGTAGATAACTTTTGGAGACATATTATGTGAGACAACAGACAATTGAATTTCCCTTCGGGGATTAATAAAGTTCTCCTTATTCTTATTCTTATGTTTGTTTGTTATTCTGCTCTGTGTGGGCTATGACTGTGAGTCCATCGCTCACGCTTACGTCATTTACTTGCATTTATCGTATTTATCATGAGATGGCAAATAATCTAACTGGTGACGGATAAAGGATTTTTTTTTTTATAAAACCCTCAATTTATTTGGAGAGCCCATAACTTTAGATTGGCGGTTTATGTCAGATTATTCAGCAGCAGAGAAAAGAAAATAAGAAGTGGGAAAAGAGAGACATCAGTCAAATTTTGTAACACAAACAAAGATGAGGACCTCTAGTTCTTCTTGACAGCTCATTGCACTGTGCATGTGAAATGATGGGGTAGGTGCAGAATGAAGGGTGGGTTTTGCAGCTGCAGCCTGCTCATATAAAAGAGTTGCAGGTCCTTTTCTTTTTTACACTAAATGCCTCAAAATAGTATGAAACTGGTGAAATATTCCTTTAAACAATTGCTAAACACTGCAGATTGTATCATTTTTTATAACCATAAAAATATGGATTTTGAATTAAGTGAAAATTTGACAGCAGCAGCAGAGATCATTCTGAGTTGTTTCCACTTCTGCAGGGTTTCAGAATATTCAACATGACTGTACCTCTGTGACCTAGCACTCTTTAAAAAAGCAGGAGACATGTCGTGCTTTCGTCAACTCTCCCTTTCATGTCCCCACACCTGGCTACAGCTCCTCTCTCCGCCCTGCATCACCACATCAAATAGAGGCTCCCGGGCAAACTCACATCCACTTTATCCCCGAGGAGGAGGCTGACTCAGCCAAAGTGCACATCTGCCTTGTTGTTTTTACTACGATTCCCATCTATCCCTGCCCTCCGTCGCTCATCTGTCATCACCTGACAGTCAAGACATGAAGGGCCATGACACTAGACTTTACCGTAAAAGGGTGGAGAGAGGTATTTGCTCCTCTCATCATACCTGAGGGTTTACATGTGCGGCTAAAGGTTGCAGCGGGGTTATTGATGTGCTGGCAGGGTCATGACCCAGGAGGTACGGTTGAATCACAGTGAAAAGGTTGGTGCATGTGTGGGCGCTCCAAACATCGCTCTGATTATTTCCTTTCAATGAGAAATGAGGGAAAATATTCCTGCTGACTGTTTCAGTACTTACAGAGGAAACCACAAGGTGCTTCAAAAGCAGCACAACACATCAACGGACTGCACCAGCCTGTGGCATTTCAGATTATTGAAACATCACTGCTGGAGGTTACTGTTAGTGATAATCAAAAACAGACTATTCAAAACAGTTTGAACAATATGAATGCAGATTTAGAAAGTGTGTTTGCATAAATGAAACAAAATGAAACGATCCAAAATGAAGCAGAGTTACTGACATGTAAGTCTAATGGTTCTTATATATTTTCATCCAGTGCTTGTTTTCAACCAAATTATTTCTTTTCGTCCCCCACAGATGTACTGTATTACAAATATATATATATATATACATATATATATATATTTATATATATATATATATATATATATATATATATATAGGGATATTCTAGGGATATTCTGGCATAAATTTAAATTATGGTCGAACACCCCATAACACCGAGTTAGACACCCCCTCAAGAGATGAATGTTGTCGACTGTTTGCTTCTCTAGTTATACCAACTTTAGTACAACCGCACGATAGCAACACACAGCAGTCTATGTTGTTGGTGTATGTTTCCACATCACCGACTGCAGCAGATCATTTCCATGTAGTAATAATCATCATAATAATCATTTTGCACTGCAGATGGAGTAGTTCTTCTGCCTTAGCGTCTCTGTCTGATTGCATTTCCATGAAGTAATAATCATAAATGTTCTTCCTTGAGCTGCAAAACTCTGCTGCACTCGGTGATCGACTCGTCAGGGCTCCCCCACAAACAAGCTGCTGCTGGAGGAGAGTGTGTGAGTTGTGTTTGCTCTCTTTGCTGATGAAATCAGGCAAAGCTAAAAAGATGTTTGATGGCTAGTCCTATGGCTGGGACCCTATACGTAATGTTGATGAAGTTAGGTGCTGTTCTGAGCATTATTTGTGGCTATAGAGTGGCTTTTTGGCTGAGGTTTGTGTGTGGATCCATAGACCTCTGTGTATTGCTGTCATGCGGTCATTACTAAAGTTGTTAATAGAGAAGCAAGCCGTTGACAACATTTATCTCTCAAAGGGGTGTCTAACTTGGTGTTATGGTGTGTTTAACCCAAACTTAATTTTATGTCGGAATTTCCCTTTAATGGATCACTAGTGGATGACATTTTTCGGGGAATTCTGTGAGAATCACGTGACCCATGGGAATCCCACAGGATGGGAGTCATTTTTTAATTAATCCCGTGATCGGGACGGGACGGGAAGAACAGCAACGGGAGCAGGCAGGAGCCGGAACAACATTAATAGATGATCATGTTCTGCCGTGTCAAACAACCAGATGAACAGATGCATCCATTTTTGTAGTCATCTCTCAGTGAGAGCCAACACTCTTGACCGCGCTAGCAACACAAAAGAACAACAACAGTGGTTTGACTTCCTGTCACCAACGGAAGTGAAAAGCGACTCGGAGCGGCTGCCGGCATATATATACATATATACAGTATATATATATATATGTATATATGCCGGCAGCCGCTCCGAGTCACTTTATATATGTATATAGTTTACAAATCATTCTCTGAAGCTACCCTTTGCTCACGCCATTAGACTGCAGTCAGGACTTCATTAGCTGCTCTGTGCTATATATATATATATACTGTATATATATATATATATATATATATACAGTAGCAGTTCCAGGCATGGGCGAACCGAACAGCTGCCCGGGGCGGCATTTGTGTCATGACTCATGGGGGGGCAGCACAAGCACTTCCAAAAAAAAAATTAAAAAAGATAATAATAATAACTCAGCACCGCAAAGCGGTTTTTGTATTAACTCTTGTCAAATTGGCACCCCCTGCTGGTGTAGGCGCCTTTGCTTACTGTGAAGGTGCCGCACAGAGGCTGACAGACTGTATAAGAAGAAATGGGAAGAGGGTTCCAGGGGACAGTTCTGCTCTCACTCTGCCTGTCGAGGTGGCTCAAGCAAAGAGGAGCTTCTCAAAACTGAAGTTGATAAAGTCGTACCTAAGGTCAACCATGTCTCAGGACCGGCTCACTGGCCTTGCCCTCATCAGCATTAATCACTTAGCCCATTTAAACCAGAACAGCATGTCCACGTATCAGCCTTCCAAGCCGAGAGGGCGGCTGCGCATTTCTACCCTTCAAGCCGGGAGCGCGGATACGTCATTTTGTGCCATTCTGTAGTTTTTTAATCATTTCTAGAGTCGTGACGAATCAAATCACCATACCAGTCTGCCTCTGATAAAGTAAAGTGCTTGGATTCATGCTCGGATCTTGCTACGTGCTTCAAGAGTTTAGTAAACAACGACAGAGGCAGAGAGCAGCTTTGGAGGAGAAACATCCAGCCGTGTGCACAACCTCTTCATATGGAGTGCTTTGGCTCACACTATCGGTGTTTTCTGTGAGTGTTGCATGACTTTGGGTAAGCACAGAGATGAACACACTGTCAGCCACGTATTTATTTATTCATTTTTCTAGTTTTAAGTGCTGGTCTTGTACTGGCACTTTACTAGGGCAGCTGTATACCCTTTCAACACTTTATTTTTTATATTTACATTTGTGTTGAATGGACACTTTATCATGACTGCCACTTGTTTTACAGAAAGCAAATAGTTTGTTATTCTCCAGAGCAGAGTCTTTACTTTTATTTATACAGCCGCTTTATTTCATTTAAGTTTGTTTGTTCAAGGTTTTCAATAATGTGACGAAGGTTCCGAAAAATAATAAATAGCTTTCTTGAAAGCCACACCTTTAAGCTCTCAGATACTTTTTGAATTCTGTTTCTGTTTGTGACAGAGGCTGAGATATCAGCTTTTTTTGTGAACCTCAACACTTCAGAAAACCTCAGGATCTGGGGGCCCTTCTCAAAATGGCCCTCAGGATTTCAGAGGCGCAGCTCAGGCAGGGTTCAGGTCTTAATGGGTTAATAGGGGAGCAGATTTCTTATGACGAGATTATTGATGATTTTTCATCAAGGAAGGCGAGAAAGGTCAGGTTTTAGTTTTAGTTTGAAGTCTAGAAGCGCCACTGTATATATCTTCACTTTGTTTACACCGACTGAATGTCAGGCATGTGAAACTTAAAGGCAATGCCTTTTATATGCACTGCACTTTTACCTAAAATAAAAAATGCAACGTTTTTTCAACATGTTTGGTTTTATTCAAACAGGAGCGGGACAAGAGTGGGAGTAATTTTCGGTGGGAGCGGGATGGAAGTGGGAGTGGGACAGGATGGGATTAATTTTTTTTACTACGGTTCGGGATTGGGACGGGACAGGATTTTTTCTCTGGGAGTGGGACGGGACATGAGTGAAAATCTTCTCCCGTGTCATGCTCTATGGATCATACACTATATTGTCCCTTTTAGCACACCATTTAAGCCACTGCAATTTCTTCCTGCTTTTTGCTGCTGCTGGTGCTACAGCAAGTCCCTGAGCTATTTTAAGTTTGATGACTTTGACACTGCCAACAAAATAAACCGGGGACATTTGTCATTTTTGGGGACGAAGTTGTGACATGTTGTTCAAGAGGAAAACTGCTGTTTCCGTGTCAAACTGACAGCATGCTTTTCAATCTTTCTCTATTGTGCTGAATATTATTATTATTATTTTTTTTTAACAAGATTGCAGCTAAGAATGACAAATAATTCCTTTTCTACCCCTGTAAGACACTGAGAGCCCATCATTTGGAGATCTACCAGTTTGAAATAATTAAAGTGCAAATGTGCATCATGGAGTTTAGGATTCATTTGCCACCATAGTGTTTGTTTTAGGTTCCTTTCTACTCCCTCATGATTACAAGTGTAGGCATGTGAGAGAAAAACAGTTATTGTGTGATAGAGCTCAAATGTTGCTGTGATAAATACTGTGAGAGAAGTGTTTGTGTGTGTGTGTGTGCGTGTGTGAATAATCACCTCAGTCTCATTACAGCAAAACACACCAGAGGCTCCGTAGAAACCTGAATCCAAGTCAGGGATGGCAGGCGCTGGGTTGAATATTGTCTTAACTGTGAGAAGAAATGACCAAATATCCAAAAATCAGAATCTCCAGGTCACTGTGGACAACATGCAGTCATATATAGAAGGGTTAAAATATGTGCAAATGTTCTCAATTGTACGCTCTGTTACAGTTGTCAGCTCGGCTTTTTGACAGTGTCCCTCAGAGAGACATTTTACAGTCGGGTGATGTTTCTTTTCCATTTGCTAAGCTTTGCTGTCAAGGTCTGGCATTACCTTAATTAAACTTTCAATGGGAACAAAGGCTGGTGGGCTACCACTGAGGATTGCTCTCACAGGCAAAGCTCAAGTGGATAAGCTTCTATAAAAAGACACCTTTTAAACGATTAAATTAGCATTCCCCAGGAAAGAACACAGGAGAGAAACGGCCTTACATCCTGTTTGTGTGATACGCTTTAACCCCTGCGGTTTCCAACATTGTGTATGTGTGTGTGTGTGTGTGTGTGGAAAAGATTCGATGTGAGGTATGTAACCCTATATATGTGTGTCAGTGTGTGGGTGAGATGAGTTGTGACCCTTACTGTGAATGTCGGGGAGCACATAGGAGGGAGTGAGAGCAGGAGTGTTTGTCAGAAGTAATCCTCTGTACGTGTTGCACATCACTGTCTCATGCATATTCATGAGCAGAGAGCATTAATGCATCTAATACCATGATTTCTGTGTATGTGTGAGGATAAGCCCAGCTTGACGAAGCGATTAATTCTGATATCTCTGTGTATAAAAGAAAGCCTTGTGCGTGTACGCGTGCACACGTGTGTGTTTCGGGGAATATATGTTCAGTGTTGGTGGCATCAAAGTCTGTTGAGGGAAAGTGTGTGCCTGGCTGTTGTGTGTGTGTGTGTGTGTATTTGCGTGGGCACATAAGAGAGCAGCTGCGTGGGTTTGTGCAGGGCTTTGGCCACCTGGCGCTTTGAGGTGGATGCTGGGCTGCTCGCGAGTAAAAGTGGAGATGCTTCCCTCCTCTCTCTTTTCCAACACGTACACTCACTCTGTATGTGTACCCACATGAGCTATAACCATTTCCCCAAATAAGTGACACCGGCTCTCTCTAAGTCTTCCTCTCTCTTTCAGTCTGTCAGCTAAATTGCACCTCAATTTCCTTCGCTTTGGTTCCAAGGATGAGTGCAACGTCTCGAGAAAAGTGATGCCTTACTTCGACAAAAAGGAGGGATCTCCATCTTCAGCAGAGCACTCTACATTCGTTACTCATCCACTCTATTCCTCTAAAAACACTGGATAGATAATATTTTTAAACTAATGCCCCACAGGCCACGAAGACTGATCAGCAGAGTGTTTTTGAAACCATATTGAAAGATTATGTGAAAAATGACGGACAGGAAAGGTCATTACGTTTCTGTTTTTATGCTTCTTGCCTTCATAGGTAGGTGAAAACCATGCAAAGACAGGAGGAGCAGGGAACAGGAGGGATGGCATGTGAAAAGAAGTGTCAATGAATTCAACATGGGAACATGGCTGTGACATGGAGCGAGCCTCTTTACATGGAGCTCATCTTTCGTAAGACTTTCCTTACTTTGACAGCTGCGTAGGTTAAAGGAATTTGAAGATGGACATGTACTTGTAAGAATCATAACTCTTAAACCCTAAATATGACAACTGATAATGAAAATTTATGATCATTTTGAACAGTATACACTAAAGAGCCTGTGAAATACAGTTTATTTGAGTCATTATGGTCCAAGTGTGAATTTGATGTGAAGATATTGTTTATCAACTTTATTCTATAAGTTCAAAGTGTCATCTATCTATCTATTTGCACAGTTAATGCAATTTCAATGTAAAAATGTGCAACTGTGCAATTTGTGGTTGATACAAATGTGTGTCTATAATGACTTTTCCTCTATTTGGAGTCCCTTCCGTTTGGCTGCTCTTACAGCTTGTGTTTGCATGTGCATGCTTCATCTTTTGTCTGGATAGCTCGGTCATCTCTTTGCACACACAATTGGGTGATTTTTTCTCCTCATGCATTCATTTTTATGACCCACTCTGATGAAAATCATGGTTTTCTTGATGTCTACATGTTCATATGGCATATTCTGATGCTACAGGGCATATCATGAGAAAAATAAGAGCAGAATTGCATTTCTGAGTATTTCTGCATTTAAATCGCTGTGAATCTCTTGCAGACCCAAACGGCAGGTTCAAATACAGTGAGATTTCCTACGTAGCAAATCTAAGCTCCGCCCCCTGAGCTCTGCTTTGCAGGCCACAGAAAAAGCGTGCGTGTTAGCAGATTGCAGTACTCGTAAGAAAACTAATTATGATATTAACTTTCATCATGTCCCTAAAGACATTAGTGTCCGAGAGCTGAATAGCTCCTATGGTACTCCTATCTTCAACTACACCGGCAATGTTAGACTACAAGCTAACTCGAGGAGAAGTGTGCAGAGCAGCTCTGTCTCCGCCCACGACTCAGACGTGAATTGCTAATTCAGCTACTGGAGCTCTGCAGAAGAAAGCTCTAGAAAGTGACACAGGTAACGCAACTTTGGCTAAAAACGTCATAATCACAATTTAAAGACCACTGAGAACACTTTAGGTAGTAAAAAAACAAACAAACAAACAAAACAAAAACGATTGGAGTGGGTTATAAGTTTGGATAACTGGAGGCTGACTTCAATTATGTTAGAGTTAGGATTTCTGGTGTGACAACTGCGTCATCACTGAGACTGTATGTATTATCAAAAAGATCCACCAACCATGATAAAAAAAAACACCTGATCTGCCCACCATAATAAAGAAAAAAAGTCTCTTCTACAGCCACTACACAAAGAGTCATCTTCTCTCTTGTCAAAACTTACTTGCATATTAAATATATGAGGCACAATGATAGGCCACATACTGACCAGGTGCTCATTATGTAAGTTTAATTGTGCTGCTAATGGGGTTAAGTGTTGAGCATATGTTATTTTATTTTAGTGGAATGAACAGACAGTAATTAGTCAGAGACTGCAGCACTTGCTACATGCTGTACAGTATAGAAAGAGGGTAAAGAGAGAAAGTATCAGTGATTCATGTAAAAGGCTTACTCATGCCTTACTTTGGTAAATAATCATATGATTATTATTTGTCGCCATGATCAGCACTAGTAGGAAGTACAATGTTGTCTTCCACTATCTGCTCTCTAATTTGCCATCTGTGGTGTTACCACAGTGTTTGCGTCAATCGTGTCACTGCAGAGCAAATGCATAGACCCAGTGCTCCTGAAGTATACATGCAATGAGGCTGCTGAGGATTGAAGTTTATCAATATGCGCACAAGAGCAGCTTGTGTAAAATCCCTATTAAACTGATGCATGTGGGGATTTGCCTCTCTGATGCAACACGCTGCTGCCGCGGACGTCACATTAACCGGCATGTCTGTCTTGGGTTGCTTTGTTTTCCTCTCCAGGTGTTACTGAAACCACGCAAACACAGACATGCACGCACGCACACAAACAAACACACACACACTCACAGCTGCTGGGACAGATGTGGTAATACCAGGATGTGTGCGCACTGAGTCATGTCTGGCAGCAGACTTTGTGTGCGTGTGTCATGACTCTGGGCTTTTTCATTTCTTGCACAGAGGTTCAAAGTCTGGTCACACATGTGCAGGAAGAGCAGCCAAGGGAGTCCAAAAAAAAATGGCCGTTTGTCAATGTGGTCAATTCAAGAGGAAAGGTGAAGGGAAAACGAGGGTGGAGAAAAGAGAGAAGAAAGACCGAGATCAGTCACACACACTCTTACATGCATGCACACACTCAAGACACACACACAAAAGAAATGAGTCATCAGTGAGTATGCGAAAGGGCTTTAAGAGGCTCTAATTGCATCTGATGAGAAATATAAAAACTGCCTCTTGCACAGATAAGGCAGAGGGGGAGGAAGACGGAGGGAAAAAAAGTGAAACTACAGAACTCCTGCCACTTCTTCAGCTCCAGAATTAATTTACTTCCATTAACTTGTCAAAATTAAATGGACGGTGGCCATGAACTACATCAATACATATGTGAAATAATTACATGCACAGAGAATAAGCTCCTTTTGATAGGTTATCTTGACAAGTGTTCCTGAGAGCTGGCATCTGACGTGTGTGGTTTGATGGTGACATTTACGTAGTTTAAGTGCCGCTTCACCTCTGCGTCATTAAATCCTCGCTGCCAAACACATTAACACCCATTCTCTCTGGAGAACTTCATTTACGCAACACTCTGCTGTGGCAGCGTCGAGGTGGCATCTTCGCCAAGCATCTTTGCTCGCCTTGCCTCTCTCCTGGCGCCACATGCTGAGCCTAATCCCGTGGTATGGTTGACACAACGGGGAGGGGGTCTCTGGGAAAAGGGTGGCGCTCAGCAAGGCCATCTGGGTATCCCATCTGCAGCGCGGTTATGGCTGCGACTCTTTCATTCCTGGCAGCCGGCGACAAGCGATTACAAACGACGGGCCCGGATGACAGGGGCGAGAGGCTCCCCAGACGTCTCTGCTGACGCCGAGGCGTGCTAATAATAGGATGCTGTTAGAGAAGATGAGCTAAGTAACCTGGTTGTCACTAAAAAGGTGGAGGGAGGAAGGGACAGAGGGAGAGTGGGAGTCTAAAATAGGTTATGTTTATACAGAATTAAACAGATCCTGTTTGCTTGTGATCAGCCTCCATGGTTGGTATGAAAAGTGAGCAGCAGGGAAAACACAAAAACTTGTGAAGATATTAGATTCGAGCGCCTATCATGCTAAAAATGATAGAGTGACGAGAGTTTGTGTGTGCAACACAAACTGAAAACTCAAAAGATTGATTTGTTTTTTGTCCCTCACTGTATTATCTGACTCAAACAAGCTTCTTTATACCCTCTGACATCCACGTCCACCTGACACAGATTTTAGAGAGACTCAGTCAAGAAGTTCAAAACCTGCTCACTCTGTCAACTTCACACAGCAAGACAATCTGTACAAGAGGTGTGTGTGGTCGCAGGAAGCACCATCATCTTCAGATTGACCTGCTCTGCTAATAATACACCACTTGTCACCACGCATGTTGTTTCACATTTCTAGCTGCATGTATAACACAGACTGACCTTTGTTCTCCTGAGCCATTCGTAATGCCTGTAAGGACGTCTGCGGGCTGATCTCCAGCTGGCACACCAGAACCTTTGCATGTCTGATGACTGGCAGAGCTTTGTGCAGCTCCCCACTTCCCAGCAGCATGTTAGCACCGGCCACGATCACAATGGCATTCTCACCTGCACAGGACAAAAAAACCCCAAAAAAACATGAAGGTGACCATTTATAGTCATGGAATCTCTCTGAAATCAAGGGAGAGTTGAGTTTATAACTTCACCACTGTAAACAGGCCAACAGGCGTGTGTAATTAGCAAACACTGTGAATAACACCTTTAATTAAGCTTCATCCTTAGGTGATTCAAACTCTTCAAAACAGAAGGATAAATCACACACAAAAGCTCTGCCTGCTGATATCAGTCTGTTTAGCAGCACTTGTCAGCTTTTTCACTCAAAAGCACAGTTGTATTAATATTGTGTATCATAGAAGCAGGAAGACACTGCAGCAGCCTGACTATGGTGTGCTAAAAGGGACAAAATAGCAAGCACTCAAATCTTCACAATCAATACTTTAATGCTAACCACCCTAAGAGGTATTTGTATAACTGTACGATTGAGTATATTATCTTGTTCTGAACAAAGAAAGACACTTAAATTATTAATTTTACCTCAAAAGTTTGGAAAATAATTTGTTTGACATGTAAAGTTTCCTGGCTGTTCAAAGGCACGTTGCAGAAAGAAAAGACACAGATTTACTGCAGTATATTTTGGATCTATTTTTACACAAAGTATACCTATCTCTATCTTGGCTTAAAATTTGAGCAATTTTTTTTCCATTTCTAAAGCCTGTTGACCATTTTATGGTGTATTGAAGAAGTCCATGTAAAAACAATTAGTACCTCTCTTTAAAGATGTTGATGAACTCAAGTTCTTGTGAAATCACATTACAAATGAGGTTAATTAGAGGGTTGAAACTGTTTTACAGGTGTCAGGTATGTGATAGCTGCAGATTGAAACCTGAGGACACCCGGCATGGTTAGGTACATTCAGGCACTTGTGTGTTTGAGCCATGGATTATAATCACTTGAGCGGTGATGAGACAATGGTGGCACTGATTGCATGAACTTACATTATGAGTGTATGTGGCTAATGAAAATGTGCATTAATAGCACCTCAACACCATTTGTTCTGTGTAAATGAAATCGTTGTGGGCTAGCAGTAGAAGCATTTACCTGCACTGTTCACAATGATGGAGGCAGTTCCTGTTGCTGCGTCTGAGGTCTGTCCTACAAACTCTGACAGAGAAAGATAAGTAAGGGTTGAATTAGATGTGGGGAGTATGGTTTATCTGCCTGACAGTGAGTTTGAAAATGACGACTAAAAGTCATCCAACAGCATCATATTCGTTCCAAGAAATGCATTTGGACACACCACAAACATCAGGAGTTTAATATTTGCACTGAGTAAAGTTTTCACAACCTTCATTTTTACTAATTCAGGTGGTTTAACTGTGATTGGCTTAAAAAAAAACCTAAGTGTAATTACCTCGAAGTCTGGAGTTAGTAAAGTCAACTGAGGAAATACAGTGTAAAAAAACAGCTCCTAGAGTAAAACAGTTTCCATGCATCACAGAAATGGAATCCAATTTGGCATGTAGTACAAAGAGCCCTCCACCCTACCTGTGTTTACACCATTGTCCTTGAAATTCTGGATGTAATTGTCTCCAAAGAAGTCTTTACCAACCTAGAAAAGATTTAAGGCAAAACAATAACAACAAAGAGGGTGTCAAGCGGGGTCAGACTTGGTTAGCGGCAACTTTTGAAAAGTGGTGTACTCAAACCTCAGTTGGGTTGGATTTTCGTGTGCCCTGCCAGCATACTGGCATGGTGCCGCCGCCGAAAATGTGAACAAACGAACACACAAAGTCAACAAACGCACACACACGCAAACACACGACCAGCTGCGCCAAGCCTTCAAGACACGATAACCCCGCCTTCCCGCCTCTTCAGGCCCACCTCGCTTTCGTTTTCCTTCCCTCCTTCCCCTCTTCCCCTGATCCGCACAGGGATGTCCACATCTGTAGCTACTTTGGGTTGTGGAAGGGGTCCCCACCTTGCCCCGAGGCGCCTACTTCGAACCCACGCTTTCCAAAAAACGTGCCAAATCGCGGGCACTTCTAGCTGCCTGTGATGGTGGGTTGGGCTGGTATTGGCTGCTTGGCCCCAATCTCTTTGAAGAGCTGCCTTCCGTCTTGGATGTTTTTGACAAGCCCGGGTTTCTATTTTTGGGTTCTCCCCATGCCCGGAGAGCTCCTCCCGCACTGGGTTGTTATCGATCGGGCCTCTTTGTTCTGAAAGAGGTGGGGCTTCGGTGCTTTTGTGCTCAGGTTGAAAGGCCACACTGTGCTTACTGATTGGAGACTCGGGGTTACACGGTAAGGGAATAGGCTTTTTTGAAGGCGCACAAGTGTGGGTGGGCGTATGCATGTGGTATGGTATTGATCAAGAGAAAATGAGGCATGCAGAGTTGATGTTGTAAAATGACTGAAGTGTGAACGATGCCACAAGGTTTTTGGGAGTTGTTAACTACTTGGTTCGGAAGAGGATTGCTGATTATTGTTACTGAGTAAGACGTGAAGAAACCAAAGGTTGGAAAAGCAATGGGATTTTTTTCTCAGACATTCTTGCATTCATGCTAACAAAGACGAAAAACACAAACAAAGGTGTGGCTGCAAATGTGATTCCATAGACCTACCTTGCAGACCATGGCCGTTTTGGCCCCAAGTCTTGCAGCCTGTATGCACTTGTTGGCCCCCTTCCCTCCAAAGCCAATGAAAAACTTGTGACCGTGGATGGTTTCGCCAGCTTTGGGTAGCCTCAGAGCCTGGCTGAGGAAAAACAGACAGTAAGCAAAATCTTTAAGAAAACACATCCATGAATGACCTTTAGGGGATTCGGGTGAATCATTAAGATCCCTGTCCTTAAAACAAAGCTTTTCTTAGAGTCCTAATTAGTTTTTCTGATATCCTCACAGACTCTCCACACAACAGACAAAAGTTTAGAAATGTTGCATCAAACTTTAAAAACAGTTTTATTTGGCTGTGTGAGTGTTCTTCTCTGAAAACCAAGGAGGGATGGGGGATGTCAAAATGTGAAGATAACCCTTCAGGGCCAGATCTTTCCCTGGTTAAGCTATTTATTTATCACTAGAAAATGTGCAAAAAGCAGAAAGAAGAGGTTTCTGCAGAGTCTATGGAGGATTTTATCTTTTGGTCTTGTAGAGGTATTTCACAGAAAGGTCAACAAAATAAAACCCTGCTGGAAAGAATTGATCATACGATTGTTTTTTTTGTTTTTTTCCAGCACGACGGCAGTATTTAGAATCCCTGACAGAAAACAGAGCTAAGAATTGCTTCATCACTTGAACAGCACTCTAAATATTTTACTGAGACATTCACTCAGCTATGCCCATGCAACTGGCACCACATTTTGCAAATGATGCAACCAGCAAAACCCACAGACGTCTCAACTTGACACCGGCTGCACAAGTAATGCCTGACTCATCAGGGCTGGGTGAAGTCCCGCCTCTCGCCTCAGGTTTGATTTGCCACAGGTGGGTGCCCTCAGGAGGAGCTGTCTGTTCCCTGGTTCCTCCTATCACAGAGCCAGAGTGGGTGGTGAGTAACACGGGGGAGAGACAACAGACAGCTTCATACTGTACGTCAGAATACTGTGGTCTGGCCTGGGGCCAGGACTGCCCTGGGCCAGAGGGTTTGCGGATGGCAAAATGTTGTCATAAACTTGTTTTCCACCCTGTTGTTGCTCGTTTTTAAACTTGTGTGCGTGTGTGAGTGTGTTTGTGGCAGGTGTGCTATTACAGTAAGTTCACTAAGTCCCAGGATTTCCAGTAAGTGAGATGCTGGTGGCAAACACTAGAGGAGGTTATAAATGCTGCTGTTTTCGCACCGGTGTGTGAAAACACTATAATGCCCCAAGCTATAACAGGATGCTGGGTCAGTGAGGCTGAAATGTGTTGAGAAGCAAACAGGACAAAGGACGAATGCACACACACACACACACACACACACACACACACACACACACACACACACACACACACACACATTACCTATTCTAGTTGGTGCAGCTGTCTGAGTGAATTTTTCCCAACTGTGTCACTGCTGTGTGACTCTGTGAAAAAAGGACTCCCAACAATACTGTTGTGGGAAAATCTGAAGCTACTGCCTCCAAGATCACAACATGTTTGTCAATGAAACGACAGGTTACTCTGTAAAATCAATGCTCAAACCAGTTGGCTAGCATAGAGCACAGAAAAATACTCAAAAGGCGGCAAATAGTTTATCAGACTACCTTTAATAGCTTGTAAGCTTAGCATACAAGTTTAACTCACACCGTTAATCCCGTTTAGGCCCACAGATGAGTGAAATCCCCATGCTCATGGGGAATAAGCAACTTTTCCCCCATAGATTTTTGCTCAAAATAAACTAATGACATAAATCAGGATTATGAGCTTGAATGGGGCTGATAGAAACACGTAAACAAACATTTGAACGAATCTTAGCTAGCTATATAAAATAGGTGTTTAAGTTAGATCTGCTTTGTATAATTATACAGATCACCCTGATACTGCTGTGAACGCTCTGTCTCTTCTTGAGGTGCCGGTTTAACTCAGTGGCAAAGAGGCCACAGTCCACAGAGTGGGCGGCCCAGACTCTAATCTGACCCTCAGCCCTTCACAACATCATCCCACACGCTCCTACCAGTTTCTTGTTCTATACACAACCATATCCTCTGACAAGTTTAAAGAATTAAAAGTAAAAAAAAAAAAAAAGAGAAGAAAATGGTCCTCTTAAAAATGGACTCATCTTTGGATGTCTGGCTAATTGAAAACGATTTTCTTGACAGTTTGTTTGAATCGAGTTCTTCAAAGGGTAATACGTTGCTGATAATTGCTACAGTCTGTCAGTCCAATTAGTCGTGCATTTAATTATGCAAACCTCTTCACTTCAATATCTTCAAAATTCATTCACCATAAAATAATTCACTAGATGTGTTCATTTTTTAAACGAATTTTATTTTATTTTTTTCTTTCAGAATGGGTGTGTTTGTGGATTCTGGGACTTTTGGAGTCGGCCTCAAGCGGAAACTCAAGGAATGGCATAATTTAGCACTTGTGCTCTGGCTTCATTTTTAAAGATTAGTGGTTGCGGTTTGGTGAGTACCCACAGTCTTACTTTGACCACCGTCCTGTCTTACAACATGTAAATTAAAAACCTCGAAAACAAGCAACAAAAACAAGAATGATCCTCGTAGTGATTTTTATGTCTAAAAATATATTTTTATGATTTATTTTGTCTAAAAACAATTCAGACTAAGAGTCATGCATGTTGGAATGTATATAAGTGCTTATGAGGTTTTCTCATCTGTGTCCTGTGTTTCATCCAACGGTACTTTAGCTGATTGGGAAACAGGCTGAAACTAATGCCTCTTAGTGACCTTCAAAAACAGATGAAACCATCAACAACAAGGCTGACTGTAATTTTTGATGCCTGAAACTGTTGTGAGGGGGTGGGTGCCAGACCACATGATTGACAGCGGGCTGAAGAAAAAGCCTTTTTGAACTTTTTCCACGGCAAACTCACAGCATTTCTTTTCAAGTATTTTGTTTGAAAAGACAATTTCACTCAGACTGGACGAAAGATGTGACACGTCATTTTGCTAACCAAAACTGGGGCATCAAAGCTGCCACGAACCAAAAGTTCCTCCCAGCAGTTTTAATAAAAGGGAGTATTTTCACATTTTGATTTTGGTCTGGGCTTTGCTTGTTTTGTTTTGCAACATTGTGTGGTACTACTGGGGATCCTAATAAAGACAGGAAAGTACTATGTTTAATTTCTTGTGACTTTAAAGCTCCCTGTAGACTGTTTTGTCAATGTGGTGCCCCCTGTGGGCAAAATAAATACTGTATTTATGCTGTGATGTATTTTTAACAAAAAGATCTGAACTGATCATTTTATAACAGTTTTGTGTGTCACTCAGTGAGAATCTTTGTTGTGTAAAATGTAAAGTTGTTTTAGCAGCTTGAAATTTAAGTGACACCTACCCGGTGGCAGTGGTATCTAACATAATAACTATGAAAACACACTCAGTCTTGTTGCTTTTTTTTTCTTTTAGCTTTAGTAGATCATAAAAAAGCAACCGTGTTAATTTCAGTCTGTTTCAGAACTATTTAAAAATTCCTTATAGGAGCTTTAGGTCCATTTCAGTGCATATATCTGTATCCCTCTCACACAGGTCACAAACAAAAGTTCTGTCTTTCTTTTGAAGCCAAAATTAATGGAAAGTGATGCTTTGTGTCATATTAGAGTTTCACATTAAGGCAAGTGAAGTTTTTCTTTTAGAATATCCTTATAACACTCTCATACATAATGAACATTGACTTCTGTAGATTATTAGATAACATATTAAACATAACATTTGGCCACCAGCTGCCTTAAGCCGGATAACTAACAGGTAAGATAAACATATTTCCAAATTCTTAAATAAACCCACCCACGCCTCCTCATATCCACTGAGACACTCAGCTATTGTTGTCTGTGGTGAGTGCACCAAACAAACAGGGCACTTATGTGCTAAAGTGCAACCTCAGTGCATTTTATCCCATGAAACCAAAAGGCTAAAGCAGGTGTTCAGTGACGTGAAGAGTTTGCTTTGAGGCTGGCTCTCATTTCCCTCTCCTCTGTTTCTATTAAAGTCATTCTTCAGCTGTTGGTGAGAAACTGAGAAGTACACTTTGACGAAGGCAGATTCAAACTGCTGTTGTCTGAAGTTTGAGCTACGCCTTTTATTCCAAGTTAGAGAACAAGAAATTGAGCTCATTTCTTGTCAAATGGGAGAATAAAAGAATTCAAAATGCTGCATGTGCTAATCTCAAATTCACGAGGTAAAGACAGACGTAATTAAAATGTGATGACCTTCATATCTGAAGCCTTTAAAGCTGTTACACCACCGAGACTCTTTGTTCTCATCTTTTGTGATCTCCTTCTCCATAAACGTCCCTTTAGCTCTCGCAGATCAGGACAAGGACAAACCAGAAAGTACAAGTTGTACTGAGAGAGCATACCTTGCATGGACATGGTGAGCTGCTCTGCTAACAAGAGGTTCAGTGTCAGAGGAGGACGTGGGTGTTTATTTTTGTGTGGTCAGACCATTTGTCGACACCACGTGCATGTTGCTATTATTCACTCGATGGTCATAAAAGTGGTCTATATCAGCGGCTATAATGAGCCTCTTATAGACCTGTTCAGAGTTTGAATTGCTTGGTGCTTATGGACACATCAGATTTGTTTGATGGTTTTTGCATTTTTATGAAAGGTGGTCAGACAAATCTCTGCCACACCAGCACATATGTTGAACAACACAGTATATTTACTTGACCTATATATTTAAAATAATTTCTAAACTTGTTATTTAATACACACTGAGTATCTTCATGAACAAAACAATATATTTGCTCTTCAAAGTAACTTCGTCCCTTCACATCTTTGAGTGGAAAGAGCCTCAGGGAGGGGTGGACGAAACGAAGCAGTGGTATCGCCGTGTTCTCATAGAGGTAGCATGACATATCATGACAGGCAAAGAGATGATTAACAGGATGAAAATCACAGATTTTCTTCTATTTTGTCTTTTCTATACATAGCCTTCACACTGGATTGTTTTATTTTGCCAGGCCTCTATTTCAGGCCGCCAATGATTCAATAATCTACGGAGAGAAATATGTTGTCATCCAATGTGGTCTTTTCTATGGTTGTAAATCTATGTTTGGCCTGAAGATCCCACATCCTCTGCTCTGAGTATGAGCAGATGATCCTGGGTCCCCCAAACTGAATCATTTAAAAACTCATTTCTTACTGTAGCTCAATTGAATATATTGTACCAAGGCATCTTCATGTTATTGTGATTAAAGCAGAATATATGCATTATACTGTATGTAATATACAATGCAATATATTGTTTGTGGTTTTATGTGCACTTTTTTTTTTTACATGATTTGTTTATCGATACTGATACCAATACAGACTTTTTGTAGTTCACAAGAGCAATCATCAAACGATATGCACTGACAGCAAAAACAAGCAAACTTTGGATTACTTTTTTTTAGATTGTTTAAAAACTCCAACATAAAACTTTATTTAAAGCTCCTGTGAGAAACTTTATGTTAATGTCAAATCCTGCAACCCCATTGACAAAACAGTCTTTGCTAATCCTGTCCTCCCCACAATCCTGCTGACTTTTGAAAGCCACATGTGTCATTCATGGTGAATGTGTTTTGTGATGATTGTTAAAGTAGGACTGTTTCTCCAGCTGCTTGGCTGACACTTACCCTCTCTCACAGGTTTCAAGCGTTTGAATGATGATGCAAAAATCATTAAGCTTGTCCCTGATGGTCTTGTTTGCTTTTCAATATCAAAAACGGCCATCAATGAGAGTTTCATGACTTTTTCATGAGTATAAAAAAACTTCTCATGGGAGCTTTAAATGCTCTTATCAACTTTTTAACCAAAACTCAGCGAAAACTCATCAAAACATCATACACAGGTGTTAAGCAGTTATACTTATAGCCAATCAGAAAGTGATGTGGGCGGGACATTAGGAGAGACGATTGATAACTTGGTTAGCAAATTGTTGCACAATGCCTTTCATATTTGTTGTTTTAAGAGGGCCAGTTGTAACATGTAAATTATTCGTTTTTGCACACTAGTCTGAACCAAACATGGCTAATTTATTCACTGCCTAAGAAGATAAGTTTTATTTTAGGTTAATTTCAGTTTGAAGTTAATCTTAAACTAGTTCTAATAGTGCTAATAGACTGGTAAGATATTCTTATAGGTCATTCCCAAAAAAAGTCTGTAAATAATCAGCTGACACGTGGCCAAATATTCGCTGAAGCTGATCATACTCTTGGATTTTACAGGGAATAAAAAATAAAATAAAATAAAAAAAATAAACAACAACCTTAAAATGCATTTCAGGTGAATTCTTTCTGTAAATCTGAGCCAGTTGGTGGACTGTCTCACATAGGTTGGATCATTTGTCCTCAGTTAAGTTAAAGCACAACAGAGTCACAGGTAAAGAAGGAAAGAAGGTGTTGCAGCACTGACACCACAAAGAAGGCCAGCAGTTAGCTGTGGCAGTAGGGGGCACTGTATGGCTTTAAAAAATTGTCAAATTTCTGAGACACTGCTCCTTCTCCTCCTTCCACTATTTTCTTTTCAGGAGATGGTGCAAACAAACCTTTTCACAAATTAAGTCGCATAGTTTTCTCTGCAGGCTGAAGGATGTACATCTAACTAAAGAGCACAGACATCCCCTGCGTAACACAGACAGAGTATGCATGCAGAGAGCATGCATGTGTGAGTGTGAGTGTGTGTGTGTGAGAGAGAGAGAGTGTGTGTGCTGCTACTGTCTGACAGTTAATTGTACTTCCACCCAAACACTGGCTGTTCAAGACAACTGGATTTCTAACTTCAAAGCCAAGCATATCACTTTGAAGGGCTGTGAATGAGTTCCAACCACCCTCCTCTACCCGTGCTCTGACCTCTATTCAAACAGCCCCAACCCCACAAACACACACACACACACTCTTTCCAAAAACAGGCCATTTCCCGTTAGCTTATTAGAGCTTTAATTGACAACTCCTGCCCTTCAAAGCACAGAGTCAGTGGTTGAATTGCTAACGAGCAACTGAATAAATACTCAGCACATGTTTTTGATGAGCGGGGACTTGAGAGTGACAACGTGACGAGTGCAGTTGTAGCAAGCGCGAAGAAACTTTTCTCCTACTAGCACAGATTGTGTTTGTTTATTCAGATCTCCGCTTTCTGGCAACCAGGTGACATTTCTTCCCTATAAAAATATAACACAAGCTGCATGACAAAACTGTCACACATACTCGACAACACCCGTCTCCGCGCTGACTGAGTGACATTATCTTGGCTGGAGCCCATAAGGACTTGACATTCCACTGTATTTGCTTCTTTTGAGATGGTGTCATTCCTCACAAAGGTTTTTGGTAAATGAGGGTGACAAATTGTTTTCAACCATCTTATTGTGTGCGAGTGGATGACTAACCATTAGCCGGAATGGATCCTACTTGGCTCAACAGATCTCACCACGTACGATGGTGATGCAACACTGACATTTCAGTAAGCAGTAATTACTGCGGATCATCTGCACATTTGGAGTGTTTGAAACATGAGCCTGCCTCACCATGGGATGGTCACACCTATATTATCTGTCAGTGACTGCAGCAGTGATTTACAGTCTGAGAAGGATTAACCTCCAGTAATGAACCACTTCAAACCTCTTACAGCCTTTCTACATTACTGCTACTTCCAGTTTCATGACTTTATGCCATAGCTGTCATTAAAGAGCAAAAAGCCACTCCTAGACCATTCAAAGACTAATGTGTCTTGATTTATGGAGTAACATGACAGAAATTTACTTTAAAAAATCTTTACATAATTTTAAACACAATGTCAATCTCTCTGTATGCTTTTATTTTGAAGTACACTACATCTGGTAGTTTACAAGTTTTTGAAACTGAATGAAAAAGTTCAAAAATGGCAAAACGGTTAGTTGATGAGTTACCAGAAGAGGCACAAGCTTTGATGTTGTTTTTTGAGTCAGTAAATCTCTGAATATCACTTTTTAAAAGCACTTAATCATCACTTAGAGGACCGCTAAAGCTAGCTAGCTAGCAGCTGCTGCTCTTTCTTAGTCTGTCCTCTGTTTTATGACGTCTATCCTCTCCCTGCTCTTGCTCTATCAATTGTCCTGTATCAATCAAGTCCAGAAAGCCTAGATATAAACCTATAAAGCTCCTCTGGTTTGCGTCAAGTTCTGATACCCCACATGTGGACAAGCAGCCTTGTCCTTGTCCTCTCAATGCTTAATTATCTCATCCTGCTAATTTTTTAAAGTCAAGTGTTTATTGTGAATATTTTGTTTGAAATTGTAAAAAGAAGGCTGTTTCTTCAGCTGCTCAGCTGCCACCTACCCCCTCACACCAGTTTTAGGCACTAAAAGTCAGGATATAATGATGGTCAACCTTATTGCTGGCTGATTTAATTTTTAACTTTTTATAAAAGTGCTGGAATGGATAAGCAACTTATACTGACACGTATCTGTACCTTAATTTTGTACTTTTGTAAATAGGATTGATGAATTCAACGACCTGTGTTTGTCAGTGTTGAGACAAAAGGCAGGTGTATATCCCTTTTCAGACTAAATCTACAGTAATATTCTGACACTGTGTGATCATTTGTTGCCAATTTTTTCAGGGCAGCTTTCTGAGAACTTTATGAAACTATGTGGTCAGCATGTCTACGTCAAACATCTCTGCCCAAAGAGGAAACAGACTAACCCATTTCACCAAGAGTCATATGGTTTTCATAAGTTTTTCCAGAACTTTTCTCTGTTTGTGACCTTATTAAAAATAACAGAGCTAGAGACCGGTGACCCCCATATAATCCCTCGCTTACAGCCTCATGTAAACATTAACAGCCATGATGCAAAAAAGGCTATTAGCAAGCAATGTGAGTTATACTCGAGTGGACATTCAGTCTCATACTGACTTAGACCCTAAAATACTTAACTAAAAATAAGAATAAAAAAATAAACAAAATAAACATATAAAACTGGCAGATAATAGTATGAGTTGAAAAGAAAAGTTAATGTCTTGAAGTGCACAACGCGGACAGTCAGGATTTTTTTGCAATGCAAAGGTTAGGTTGATGTTTTCATCTAACATAAGAAATGCAGACAGAAATATGTATGAGAATACACAGAATGGCAAGTTTAATTACAAATCAAGATTTCTATGTCTCTTTAACAAAGGAGAACTTTAAATGAAATGAAATAAGTCACATGTCAACCTGAGGTTGTGATGGGATTCCCCCTGATTTCAAACTTACTCACAGATAGTTTTTTTTCTTTTTTTTTTCATCTCTAAATCTGCTCTTATTAAATTGGAGGTATTTAGGCTTCAACAGACTGGATTAACATAGTGTAAAAACAAAGTAATTACACCCAGGCCTTTATCTAACAGGTAAGATACTTCCATGCTGACTGAAGAAGTTTCACACAAACAATGACACTGTAATGTTTCTTCTTTTCCAATCATAATAATACAGACATGGATACAATTAAACATAATTTATCTTATTAGACTGAAATCCTTGTGTAGCAAACTGCAAAAATTATACTGTCCTTTAACTAATGATCTAAAACCTGCTCTTTGAGGAATCACTGTCAGACTGGGGCTGTACTTTCTAACATCTTGGTCTTGTACTGGAAGCACTGTAACAGCAGCAGCCTTATCTAAGTATAGACCACTTCCTCTATTCTTGAGTAGACAGAACTCTGCAGCCCATTTCAAGCCATGACGGAAAACACCCACAAGCCCTCATGCCAATATTTTCCAGCAGCTTGCATGTCAAAATAAAACCCCTATGGAAAACAGTGGTTGTGCTAGTTAATAAAAATAATAGGAAACAGTGTGTAAAGCAGGGTATAAATATGTGCTTAAAGAGGCTTAATCTAAGGCTGTAAAAGGTTAGTATCTTCACAGGTAAAGAAGAACATACAGTATAGATCCGCTAAATACAAACAAAATGATCTTTTACTGTGTTGCACAGTTTTCTACATGGACTGTTATTCAAACTGATGGATTATTGTGATACACCAAAGCAAACCACATCGTTTGGGACAATTTTCCAGTCTTTATATTGAAATTTTGATGCCTACAAGAGATACTGAGGGGGTAGGTGTCAGGCAAACATCTCTTAATTTTTCAATGAATAAAACATTTCACTGTTCAAAGCCAGCAAGATGAGAACTCTGGTATAAGGACATGAGCAAAGACTGTTTTGTCCACAGGGGGCGCCAAAACTGAAAGTAGTTTTAAAGGATGTGATGGTTCTAAATTGACCCAAAAAATTAAATCTAAGCAGAAGAAGACATTAACAAAGTTATTAGACTTAAGAACACCGGGGCAGTTGTAATATACAGGAATTGACAATATCCACCTTTAAAGAAATGAAATGTTGACATGGGGCTCTATTTTCGTGTCCACCGGGGACACGGTGGAGGGTGGCGGACCCCGCACAGTAGTATTTTTGTCTGGCGGAGCCCAGTGTACAGCCAGTTTGGTATTTTCGTAGACTGAGGCGCACCGAGGTCCGCCAAGCTGGGCGTGGTGGCGTGGCAGGGGGAGGTATCGGGAGAATCAGCTGGCGCAGTGACATTTTCGTGTAAAGTGCGCTGAAAGCTCGTCAATTCAAACCTGGTCAGCTTTCAGCGCAGGCGGAGCGCAGCTGGTCTAGTGGTGTTTAGGTAGACCGGCGGAGTATCAGCATAAGTCACTAATGCCTCACTGGCAGGTTTCCACAGTGTCAGGCACATTTCAGTGCAATAAATAATCATCAACAACTAATAATCTGAGTCAGCACATACATTTAGATCTTTTTAGATATATTTAGATCTATATCAGAACTGATGAGCGCGTTTGGCACGCGTTTGGACACTTAACCTGACCGAATCAACACAGCTGAAACCGCATTAAATTAGATTAAATTAAATATCTAGTAAATAGACACACATGATGAAGTGAACAAGTTATGTAATTCATCTCCCTCCTTTTCTTTCTTCCTCTTCTTCTTATTTCTCGCGCAGCTGGACCTGGACATGTCTCCATGTCCTCTCCCTGTCCTGCTGCAGCTGCTGCTCCGGCGGCTGAACAGATGATTTGTTTCAGTGATCAGATGAGTTATTTAATTTAAGTCTACATACGAATATTATAATATTCCGTTTTGTGAGCCAAATTTATTTTATATGCCAACATCTATGCCATATATGTTGCCACCTGCCACCTCAGTCTACGAAAATACCAAACTGGCTGTACACCGGGCTCCGCCAGACGAAAATACCACTGCGCGGGGTCAGCCACCCTCCACCGCCTCACCGGCAGACACGAAAATAGAGCCCTGTGAGTTCATGGCAGCGGTCCTTCCCGCTGGTTGCCACATATCTGTGTCTGAGCCTCCGGCTGAAAGCTTTGGAAAGCTAATTGTTTAATTTTCAAGTTTCCCAAAAATATAGTATTGCTATCATTTCATCATTTCATGTCCACAATAATCATGAGGAAACACGTTACTTAAAGCGCCAGGGAGTAACTTTCTGTCTTTGTTGGTTTAGGTGCCACCGGTGGACTAAGGGGGAAACTCTCACATTTCATCTGCACATACAGTATGTAGGTGTTGTCTAACAATTGTGTACCTTTTTAACTGTGAAATGACTTTCTATGAACATTTGCTTTAGAAAAAAATAGAAACTAAGATGTTTCATCACATCAGCTGTGAGTCGTCAGGTCTGACACCTGCCCCCTCACAGAAGTTACAGTCATTAATGTTTCTAATAATAATCATCTGCACTGTCATTGATGGCTTTGTTTGCTTTTAAAGACTGATCATTGTTCATTTCAGTCTGCGAGATAACCAGCTGAAAACTCCTCAGAGTGGCTTTAACCCCAAATGTCATTTTTGTGACCACTGTATGAATGCTTTTGTCTCACTTGACTCTTTTTCAAAATAAACAAATGAATTTGCCCTGATGAAACCAATTAATACAATTGAAGATGAATTGTTTACACAAACTTATATGTGCTAGTAATAACTTAGCTGCTGGTTAAGCCTTTTTTGTTTTTTGCTCCTTTTTTGTTTCTGTTACTTTAGAGCTGCAAATCCGTAAATCTGTAGCATGTGAGTTGAAAAATGTCAGTGTTTTTCTAAATGAATATAATGAAGCAGATTGTACACTCATTTTTTATTAACTTTTACTTGGAAAAAATAAAAAGTACTATTTTTTAAAATAATTTGATTACTTAAATGTATTCAAAAGCAAATAGTTCACCACTTTTTTTATTCTATTATCTTTATTTACCTTTATTGAATTTCCCTTCGGGGATAAATAAAATTCTTCTTATCTTACTGTAATAAACTTTTTACGACTCTTAAATCCTCTTTTGTTTTAAAAGTATAAAAATACTATAATTTGAAACATACACAGGTTATTTAGCAAATTCAAACTACATTTTTGGACTACATAAAAAACATGTTTTTAAAAGCTAATATCCTGTCCTTAAAGCTCTATCAAGTAAAGTCACATGAATCTTCTTTACCTTGAGGTTTGAACATTTTGATTCACATTTTTTCAATAAACTTCCAAATATGATAAGATAAGAAGAATTTTATTAAAATTCAATATGGTCATGTACTTTTACTAAATATGCTGCTTACTTCCTGTCACCTACGGAAAGCCAGAATTACCATAGACTTTGCACCTAGCCTTCACAGACAATACAAATTCAATTTAAGGACATTTCAGGTAGATCACAAAGTCCCGACGTGACATGTTTTGAAAGAAAAGGTTAAGTTTAGGACGTGATTCACTTACCTCACCAAGTCAGTCATGCAGGAGCCAACCACCACGACATCTACAGCCTCTTCAGTCATTTTCTGTCAATGAAACACATGCTTTAATGGCAGTCTTCATGAGTCTTCATTGGAGTAACTTTTTCATGACACTTGTTTGGCCCGCTGAGCAAAACCTTTTCAAAAACACGGACAAAATCTGCAGCAAAGTGGACTCCTCTGGGGCACATCAGGCAAAATATGTAAACTAGTTTCCCAAGAGCATGCAAACAAAAAAATCACTTGATTTTATTTATCTCTCACATTAGCATGAGCCTGAGTGAAACAAGGAGGAAGGTAAAAATAGAGCATTCAATGCTGCCTGAGTTGGACAGGTTCCAGTCCTATTGGGGGTGGAGGAGGGGGGCTGTGGGGTATATCAATGCTACAAGACATGAATGTACCACAGCCCAGCAAAGTCTATAATTAATTCAATCCCCGGCTTGTATCAGAGCTAATGCTAGTGTGTTAATCTCCTCAAATCTCTGCCTAGGCAGGGGAAGATTTTGAAAGCCTGGCCGCTGGCTGCAGGATGGCTCAATTCTCTCTCCCACATCTTGCAGTATATTGTCTCCTCTCGGCAGGCATGAAAAGCTAACCTAGAACTCTCAACGTCTCTGCTGCAGGAGAATAATATGAGATCTGCATTGTCCTATCAAGGAAACCACTTAAAGATCTCCCCATCAAAGTTCACCCTCCTTTGTTTAAAACAGGGCTAGATTCCCACCCAGTACCTGACCCTCCTGCAAAAGAGTTTCATCATTGCAGGTAAACTATAACTTCACTCAAGGTTCTCCCCAGCCTGCAGGAAAAACAGTTCATATGCATAATGAATGAATTTAGAGATGATTTAGGATTTGACACACACATCTTTAAGACTAGAACTAAGCATGCTCTCAAAAGACTGCTTTGAAACGACTGAGTCTGAATGCAAATCAAATATGCATACAGCAGGTTCAACAATTTAAACTGAGCCATGAGCAAAATCCAGAGGGAGCTGGGGTTAGAGATGTTCTCAAAAGCTTGTAAATTAGATATTTTGTCTCAGTCAGGTCAGGTAGTGAAGAGTTTGCTGGGTAATGGTTGTCAATACAATAGTTGTAGAGGTTTGGACAACGACTATAATCATCGAAACACTGAATTTACTAAACTTTAGTCACACGTTATTGTAAATGTCTCTTTGTGATTGTCAGTATTATATTCTGAATCATTCAATTACACTTGCTGCACTCACTAAACAATCTCATGTCATAAAGTGTGTGTAATGAGTTGATATTAGACTGTAAAGGATGAGAACATGTCCATGATGTTGTCATCTGTTGTAGCACTATGCTTATGCATGGATACATGTTGATGTGGTAATCAATGCAGTGCACCAATTAGACCACAGGCTGCACGAAAGGCACGTCTGCCACATCAAGTGACTTTAAGCTGCACATGTTGAGCATGAAAATATTAGGCCAACATTTCAAAAGTTTTCCTGTGAGTTCTGATTGTCTTGGGGTGAACGGTGACATTATAGTCTGATATTCTTTTAAAAACCGTGACTTTAAAATGAGAAATAAGTTTGTTTATACAGGTCAGTAACTTGCGAAACAGTCTGAAAATTAACATGAAAAAGATCATTGATGAAACTGAGATTGTTGTTGTGACACCATGATAACATATTTTGCCATATTTTCCACACCTAGCTAAACAATATAGCTGAATTGGTCATTGGGATCCTGGTGGTTACTTTATTTTTCTGACAAGTGGTATTCCCCGGTTGTCTGAGTCTGTGAATACTGTTGCTGCACACACTTATATCATTTGGATGCCATTATGTCATCTTGTCATTTTGGATTTCCAAGGCAGACTTCTTATTTTCAATAAACATACACATTTTCTATGGGGTGTTTCTTTTCCAATTTAAAGCCATAAATACAGGAATCTACACCAAGTCTATAATTTTTCTAGCCATATTTCATCTTAATTTGAAGGACTAATGTAACCTATATTTAAAGGTCAATATAATGAGAGTGCAATAAGGTTTATTTTTGGGGTGCATCAATCTTACTCAGTATAAACAAAGGACAAAGACATGTAATAATACCTACACAGCCTCATGCTAAATCTATTTGAGAATGCATTTTTATAGACTTTGTAAACCGTTTTGAAGTAGCCTCATCATAAACTGGAGAACTTACTTGCTGTATGCACTCAAATGATTACTACAGTACAACGTTGTTGGCTTTCGTATCAGTACTATCCAAATCTTCATACTGGTAATACTTCTCCATAGTTGTCACATACACTTCAGAATATCATAAAATGCGCATAATAATCTAACTTTGATGAAGCTTCGTGTTCAAACTGTGTTAATGTGGAAGTGTACGAGTTATCTTCTGGATAAGCCCGCAAAACACTGAAAACACATCTGAGTTACAATGCAACAAGTCTTCAGGTTAAAAACGGAGAAAAACCGACATTATTGTGGGAAAATTTGTTGCAACGATTACCTTGCAATTCGTCTCTGCAGGGTGGACAGCAACACACAAGTGACGGCCAAAGTGCACAGTGACAGCTGTCTAACGCTACCGCCGCTGCCTTACACATTTATGTCACAGAAACAACACAGACATGTTTAATATTACTCTAACTTGACCAAACAGAGATTTTTGATACATAAAATATATTTTTGAAAGATCTATCACGGATAAAAATGGTTCTACGAGTGGAGACTTTATTTAATTTGAACAGGCTTTATAAAAGACGACTAAACGCAGGGCCTTCAAAGGACCCAAACAACATGTACCGGATAGTGTGAGATCATGAAGTAAACATTGGAGTAAAGGCTGAAATCATCTGTTTTCACGCTGATTCAGGTGCTTAAATTCACATCACATGCTGTTTTAAGATAACACTTTTATCAGGCTGCTCTTTGAAGAACGGTATTGTTTTGAATTTGTTAATATGACCCTTCATATCGGGCTAAGCTAACGTTGGCTAACCAAGCAAAGTTTACGGATATACTTCTCAATTCAGTTACTGGAACTATTTCTGCCGCAGTGAACGATTTTGGCTTAAAACGATGACCGTGAATGTATGTTACTTCATTATTCTCCCGTATAGCGTGGTCAGTCTACGGCCACAGTCAAAGTAAAAAAAAAAAAAACAACGCTATAATTTATTTCCCTTTGACTTTTCTTGGTACTTTTTACAGTATTATTGTCAAGATGTAGTATAATCTTCAGAGTTGCGCAAGAAAGTTAAAACGTAGAAACAGAGAATTGAATCTAACATGCATAACAAGATTCCAAGACATCAGGACATTATATTTAAAAAAGAGATGAATGAACAATCTGTTAGGGATACACAAGAAAACAGAAATTTATCGATATCGCGATTCATCATAAAGAACATTGATCTATCACAATAGATTAGGCAACCATTGTTTTATCATTCAGCATACAGATTGGCTTCCTATTTGAGCTAACATGCATTCTTTAATATTTGTTTGTGTACCAAGAATATGTCACAAAGTTGTCATATTTTTGATTTTTTTAAATACTGTGCTGGTATTGCATCCAATTCACTAACAATAGGAGTAAACCATACGGTTAAATTGAAAGACAGGTTTTGTTTTGTTTGAGGAAAATAGCTGAAACTGTTCCTATTCTGATTATGTACACAAACACACCACTGTTATGCAGTGTCATGTCCTATATTTTTTCATACCCCAAAATATACTGCCAACAATATCTAAGTTTTTTTCTCTGCAAAAACATAATTAAAAAAAATAAAGGTTAAGCATGGCATGGTTATTACCTGTTGCTTTACTTCCACAGACTACTGTGAGTTGATACAATGAACAACATGTCCCCTGAGGTCGCTCTGCACAGGATCTCACCTGAGTTGCGGCCCTTGCTGTGCAGCGTTGTGCGAAATGGACGAGTTGGACTTGACTCCACCAACTGTCTCCGTGTCACAGACCTCAAAACTGGGTGAGGAGGCATTACAGAGATGTTAATTTTTTTGTCTCATTAGGACTGTCAGGTTTGTCCTGCACAGCAAAGAGGTTGGATACATGAGTATTGAGGAAAAATGAAAACTACAAGGGAAACCCTGAAAAAATTAAAGCTCCTGTGAGAAACTTGTTTTGTAGAATTGCGATACAATTATAAAAGATTGAATAGTAAAACTATAGGCATTTCATTTAATCAGTTTCAATTTCAAGACTTCCTGCTGCTTTGGAGCTCTGTTTCATGTATTCATTTTGCATTCAAAGCCCAACTCTTTCTGCTCCGCCATTTTTTGTCACTTGCACATTCATGTTTATTTCCCTCCCAACTCAGTCTCTTACGAAGTATTTGCTGCATGTATTCCCTCTAAATTCATCAGCTTACTGTTCTAACTCTTTCTGATTGTTGTCTTTTGTTGTTTACATTTGTCTCCATATTCAGATGTACTTCTCTGACTCCTGGACCCTGCTGTGATCGCTTTAAACTTCACATCCCGTATGCTGGAGAAACCCTGAAATGTGAGTACAGAAGTGACACCCCTTTTTAATCATTTTTTATGATATGTGTTTACTTTCTGCTGCTTCTGGTTTGTCAATATTCACTGACAGGTGGTTATTATTGGCTTTTAAGCGAGAAATCTCCCATAGCTGTGCAAGGACACAAGTTGAGAAGATAAAGAATAAGAGTTCAGCTGAGGTTTTCCACAGTCTTCCAAGCGTGGTCCCAGTTTTGATGTATAAGGGTTCTTAATGACTAACTGCAGTACTGCTGCAAAGGGATATTTAAGTGTTCGTTTATTTGACACCTTAAATATCAGTCTTGGCCTGCGTGTAAATCGAAAGCACTTAAAGTGGATGTACTTCTATAGGACACATTTTTAACCTGCTGTGCTTGTGTCAAAAGTGAAGTGTGTAGAAACAGAAATACTTAGCTGTATGTAGTGGTCAGGGTCTGAATCAAACACTCCTTTGTTCACCACGCTGTCAGTGAAGTGACGGCAAGTGACATTTATCAAGTTTTTACCATCAAAAACTCCTATCATATGCACAACAACAACCTCATCTTCCGAGTGTTGTGCTTCGCTCAGCCTTTAAAATACTAAAACAAAGTTACAAGTTACAAACATAGTGGTGCATGACGGCAGCCCCTGAGAAAGAAAAAGAGACATGCTACTACAAACCTCAACTCCGGTGAAGCTGGGATGTTGTGTAAAATGTTAATAAGAAAGGACACAATGATTTGCAAATCCTTTTCCACCTCTAATCAATTCAATACTCTACAAAGACAAGATTTAAATGTTCAAACTGATAAACTTGATTGTTTTATGCAAATATTCACTTATTCAGCCATGGGCCAAATTATTGGCATTTTAAAATAACCTGCATCACATTATTATCTGCGCTCAAAAAAAGAACTTTATTGATCCCCAAAGAGAAATTCAATAGATTTTAAAATTTCAATAAAATTCAACAAATAAATTCAAAAGTCAGATCTCACCGCCATCTTTTGAAAATGATAACTGATGATAACTTAATGACAGCATCTTCAATCTTCTATAGTCACTGGCTGATTTGCTGTCTCATAATCAGCAGTGGCCAAAACTTATATCAGTCAACTATGAGTTTCACCAGCTAATTGACCTCTTTGACCTCTAACTTGTCTAATAGTCAGCACCTTATAGGAGAGGGCTGACTTTGACGGGGCTAAAGGCGTATTTTAGTCTAAAACAGCCATATTTTTATTTTTCATTTTTCCAGTTGATAAAATGTGATGTTAAAAATAAGAGGTGGCTACAAGCTTGTAATGTAAACACCACCCCTCCCAACCTGTTTTCCCCTCAGCTCCTCCTCTCCCCTCCCTCTCTGCTCCAGCAAGCCCCGCCCACAAACAGATACTCCTGCTCGCTCGTATTGTTTCAATTAAATTCAGATATAATGCGAATAAATACTTAAGATAATTACAAATGGGGCCCAGTCAACGTGAAAGTAAAAAGCATTGGTGCTACTGTAGATGCCAACAGACTTCTATTAAACACAATGTTTGCAGGACTTCTACAACTAGGATAAAGTGACATACTCCAGGACCCGAGGTAAACTGTTCAGTGGCGCTACACGCAGCAGGTCCTGTTGGACAAGAAAAATTTCTGTTACAGACACTTGGCTTACTTTTTAAAATCTGTTTATCTGTCCAGCAAAAAGGTTACAGGGTCGGTAAGATCCCAAAGCACCCCCAACCATTAATGCTGGCTTCATTGACGTTGACCTGGCTTTTCAGCTCTTGTTCGGGTGGTCTACCTCCTTTTTAAGTGCCTGTTATTCCACCAGTCTCCAGTATTTGTTTTTTTTTTCTTGCTTGTGGCGGCAGTCGTGGCCAAAGAAGGATTCCGAAAATTTTCTGTACTTTCTGGTTGTTTTCTACTGCCCTATATTGTAGCACGCTAACTTTGTTTGGGCTCGTGAACGTTATTCGAGGACGTGGAGCGTGCCTCACAATACAAGGAAACAGTGTCTGCCTCACAACCAGTCAGGTCAGGGAGGGGGAGTACAGCTTTGTTTACAAACAGAAAGAGCGGGCCGCTCAAAAATTTAAAAATGTTGACTACACAGGCATAAGAGAAAACAGCAATATTGTTATATTCCCAAATGTCATCAATAACTAATAAGCTACTGACTGATATTAAAAGCTGTTTTGTAAATACACCACAAAAAAGATACTTCTTTAACGGAATCCTACCCCACTTTTAAGCCATCAGTACCAGTGAATTTGTGAAATAAATATAATATTCTATAGAATAAGTATTTAATGTGAAACACTTCCCTTTTATGGACACATCTCAGGACGCAGTAAGGAGAGGATCATGCATTACAGGAGCTTTTTGTCTTTAAAGGCAACCATTGCCTCTGCAGCCTCACCAGGAGGAGGGGTGAGCAAGGGGGCGTTTAAGTCGAGAATGTGGCCACCATATACTGCTAAGTATTTCCATTACTACACACTATACCTTTAAGCATAACAATGTTTTTACATTGCAGCTACTCAGGAGGTAGTGAGGTCAAAAACACCCACAGGTATTCCTCAAGTACAAAAACAACATGAGTGTTATTCTAGTGATCCTCAGTGACTGAAATGATACCAGTAAACATGCTGCACTTTGTGCCACTGAACTTTTACTGGAAGGCTTCTTACTGCTGAATGAATTCCTCCACATCAGACACTATCTCCTCTCAGTGTGACGCCCAGAGAGCACAATTGGAAACATCACTGTGTTGTTATGTGATAATAATCGTGGTTTAAATCAAATTCAACTCTTACTGGAAATGTGGTGACTCACAAGGCACATATCAGGCCTGTGTTTACACACGTCCTTAGAGGTGTGCTGTCAGTTACCATCTCTCAGGTTTAAATGAGCGTGGAGTAAAGTCATCTTCTCCGGAGAAAGTGGTTTTAACAGTTCACTGGAAATGACTCTGTTTGGGGTCTATAACCTGGCATCTTACAGGAAGCATCATGAATGAATTAGATGAACTTTTCCAGCAGATGAGCAGATGAGAGTTGTTTCTCACCGTTAACCTGTGAAAAATCATCAGTGTATTTGTCTGTTATCATTTCACAGATTTTCATTGAACAGACTCTTCAGAAAGTTTTTGTAGCAATTTTCGAAGTAACCTCAGGGTTTCAGAGGAAATGTGCCCTTTATGACACCTGGATCAAAAAGTGCACAAACTGCAGATCATCAGGCCTGAGCCTGCAGTTTGGAAACACGAGACATGTGATTTCTATTAAGAGTATTTTTATCACGGGCTGCAAAAGTGGCTCTGATTAGGAAAAAAAAGAAAAAATATTTGGTAAGAGGAAGTTGGATTTGCTTGTTGTGCAGTATTTTTCTAAAACGCTGTTCAGGATGAAATACTGAAAACCAAAGTCTGGATGTCAGAGCCAGACTTCAGGAATGAGTAAAGTTAGAGAACATTTAAAGTTACAAAGCAGCATGCACATTAAGTGGTTACAATATGGCTGAGGGATTTCAGGTATATTAAAGAGTGCTTTAAATAGCAACACTTAATTATTTTGTTTCCATGGCATGCGTCAAAAATTAGTAATGCTCTTGTAAATTCCTACTTTGATGCAAGATTAGCACAACTAAGCTGAACATAACACCTAGGTTTGCATATTATCAGTGCTGGCAGCTGCGATTGCTTCGTAACAACTAAATAAAGCCAATAACAGCTTACACATGCTGACAGTGAGCTTTAACATATCTACTGTGTGAAAGTACTTTTAAGTGTTGGAAATAAACCTCAAATTAGCCATTCAGCTTGTGATGGCAAAACAACACTCCTTTAGAGAGCAGATATTGGAAAAAAAAACTTTCTTTAGTGTTTTGGCAACATGTCCCTGGGTTTCAACAGTATCCACTGGCCCATTAACTGTGAAATGAGCAAACCCTGTCTTTCTGATGGTCTATTCAGATTCTGCTCTCCTTATGATGTCATTGCAATACCAACCCCCTCACCTGGTATCTCCACCTGCATCTTTGCAGCCACACCTTTCTATCTTTTGGGAAGTCAGCCTTTGTTTTTCTGACAGCAGGCACACCCTGAAAAGACAGCCAGGGTCAGGAGAAGCTCAGTTGCGTTTATAGGCAATACAGCAAATGCAGGGTCTGAAATCTCTGCTTTTGCTCATTCTGTGTTATATTGGCACAAACATTTCATTAAAACTGCAGTTGACTGTGTTAAATGGTTAAAATATGTCCACAACTTAACTGTTTATCTGAAGAATAGTTGATTTGAACTATGAAAAGTCCAAAGAAAGCATCAGAACAAAAAACCTGTCAGCAGTTTCTGCTTCAGTCATTCAACAAAACTGAAAAATTACAGTGTCAGTGGAAGGTAAATCTCAGTGAAATAAAACATTTGTGCGCTTGATTTCTTAAGCTTTTAGTGAGGCTGGGGAAACGAGCTTCTGGTTTGATTGGTATTGGTATCAGTATTGGTATAAATACCAATACTGATATTGGTATCTGTGTTGGAATTTTTATAGATATCTTGATTGGTATAGTATTGTTATGGCTGAGATGAGTTTGAAATGATAATCATATCAGGAAATCTGGAAAATCCCAGATTGGAGTTATTGTGGGTATTTTGATACTGGTACTGGTATTGGTAATGTTGTGGCCAGAATGAGTTTGAAAATATTGGCATATCAAATATTGGCACAAATCCCTAATTGGCTTTGATAATCAGTATTGGTAATTGGTTCCAATATCGATTTCATTTTTGGTATTGGTGAAGTAATGGTTAGAATGGGTTTAAAATTATTGGCACATCAGATTTTGGCAATAATCCTAAACTGGCATTGACATTGGTTGACATTGGTGTCCATATTGTTAACAGTGTTGTTGCTGTCTGATACTGATATTGTCAAGAATCTGAAATTAGAACAGTATTAGCTTTGATATCGGTATTGTTATTGCCAAAATTATCGGTGTATCAGATATTGGCAAAAATAGCATATCATGCAGCTGCACCAACACTTTTCATGCCTCACAAAGCAACATTTAGACAACCAGACAGTAAATCAAGACAAAGACTGAGTGCAATTGATACAAACAGAACCCCCCCCCCCCAAAAAAAAAAAAAAAAAAAAAAGAAGACAGAAAAAAAGTGAGGCAGGTGAGGAATGAAAATCAAAAGAAAGTAAAATAAGATTAGCAGTAATCAGAGTTATGTAAAACCAATTATTGAAGCTTGACAGTATAATCGCTCCTGTTTTAGGATTCAATCCAACATTTCACTGAATTGGAGAATTTCTATGACCATGACCTCGATGACTTCCAACTTGATCTTGTGTTACAGAGCCATGAATAATCTCTATGCATGCAGTAAAAATAAACTATGTACTGTGTGTGTGTGTGTGTGTGTGTGTGTGTGTGTGTGTGTGTGTGGTATAGCTGCGTTAGTCTGGAGTACGTCTTTAATTCATTGAGACATAAAGGCAGCAACGCTTCCCACAAACAAAAAAGAAAAAAGAAAAAAAAAGGCCACTGGCTCTCTGGTGTGGCACGCGACATCTCTGCAGCTGTTGTAATATACATGCACCTTCCTGTGCTCTGGCCTAAGGAAGAAGGTTTGTTTAATCAAGGATGCAGGGCCGCAGGTTGGGTCTCTGCCAGTCCATGGACCTGTATACAGTACTGGTGGCGTGCAAAAGCATGGCCCACTCTGCACAGAGCCAAGTGCTATTAAAGCTGGCCTGTCCCCGCTGCTATTAAAGCACCAAGGTTGGTTCTGAGAAACAATAACTCCTGCCTTTGTTGTTGCAAATTTAACAAACCCGGTCACCTCTATAAATACACAGCTGGTGCAGAAGGCATGTAATACAGTGAGTAAACTAAAGTGAGGCTTTATGCAATTCATAAAGCCTTCTCTGTGTGATTGTAATTTAATCACACAGAGATGTGTTGATTCTTACGGTTTGTGTTCGAAGAATAATTTGTCGCTCACTGGTCCATTTGCCCACACTGAGCTAAGAAAAAGGGCTTTTTTCTTCTCTGCCCCTTTTACATGAAACCTGTTGCAAAAGGACTGGAAACTCAAGGAACTTATCTCATTAATCGACTTTAAATCCAGACTGAGAGCACTTGACACAGCCTCCTTAAACTGTAACTGTTTCATCTAATTTGTATGTCGTGGTTGAGACTGTAACTTCTTGCTGCCTCCTGCCAGGATTCCCTTAATGTCATTGGGACATACCTGGTTAAGTAAAGGTTGAATAAATAAAGGCATAAATGTATCAACCAGGGGTGTCCCGATACAACATTTTTACATCTGATACGATACCAATATTATCACCTTCAATAGTGGTAGATTACGATATTGATCGATATTAGCACAAACTTGTGCATGACAAGTTTTGCACTCAGCTGCAATGTCTTTTTTAGACTTTGAAAAATACTGCCACAGGGCCGACATCACTCCTATTCCTTACTACTTTGTTTGTACCTTAGTATACACTGTTGTTGTGATCACATGGGCTCTGGGTGCTGCTAGATAGAGGTGCTGGAACAGAGTCTGGAATAAACTGCTTGTATCGGAGTGCTGATATCAGAGATTTTAGATGCAGGCCAATATAATCCAAAATTCAAATTTTTGCTGATATCGGACCAATATCCGATACAAACTAACCTATGTATTTATGAATTACTCGTTACATGTGAGAGACCTCTATTACCTTCTCAGTGGTTTGAGACTGCAGCCTTAGTCAGAAAACATGAGTCTACCTAAGATATGTTGGTGTACATGTTGACATGTAAACTCGTTCTACAGGACCTGTAATACTGAAAACAATGCTGGGGGTTATTTGTAAATGTTTTTGTAAGGTCGTTTGGTCAGTAGATTCACTCCAGCTTCAGTTGACATTCCTCCCAGCACCATCTAAAGCAGAGAATTACAGCTTTTCAGACAATTTTATGCATTAAAATTAGTTAGCAAAATATGCACATGCTAAAAGACTGCTGTTTATGAAAGCACCCCCCCTTTGCATAATCATTTCACAGCAGTGCCATGCAAAGAAGTGTGCATAGCAGCTTGAAAAAACTAACTTTATCAGCCATTGTATTGGTTAATATTGGTGAAGATATGTGTGCCAAAGATCTATTATCAGAGGGGCTCATCAAAACAGGCACGCAGCACATCCTCCCGTTTCCTTGTTTGACTCTCCACCTCTGGAAAAAAATGTTTCCATATGTGCAAGTTTGTCCTTGTTGCTGTGGCTGGAACAACAAAAAGCAGAACAGAACAATCTTGCAGCATGAAAATGGGGTTGTGTAATATGCTATAAGAACATTGTGCACCAGCTAAAGCAATGAATTATGTGATCATGTTGTGGTGCCTGGCACTCGCTCTAGTGGGGGTCATTTTCACTCTGCAGTTATTTTGTGTCTCATCTAAATGCATAGTGTCTCTGTAAGTCGAGTTTTTATTCAACCAAACATCACTTTGTGTGGTATAAGATGTATTTTAGGGATACATAAGTGAAGACAGACCTTTTTTCATGATTTGAGTGTCTTCAGTGGTAAATGTCAAGTTTGCTCATTACTGTGGGTAATCAAATTAAAAGACCACAAAACTCCACAGCATCTGCATTAGGTTGTTTGGACAGCAACTGAAAAATGAAATCAGTTCCTGGACAAGCCATTGCATGTTAGATTGGAGACGGAGTACGTCAAACAGTTTCCACTGCAGTACACCTTGTCCTTAGCCAGTTTACCGGTTTGAACGGTGCAGAAATCAGTCCTCTTTACTTGAATCCAGGCAATCTGCGTGAGATGATTTGAACGAAGTGACAGCTGTGTTTTACTTTGAGCTGACCCTTTTCTTTCTATATTGATATTTCATCAACCAAAGTGTTTTTTACACAATCTCAATACAAAAAATTAAAGAAAATAAAGAAAAAGGAGACATTGTACCAAAAGAAAATTTGATGGTGTGCAAATAATTGAAACCCTCTATTGGATGGCAGTATACAGTATGTTTCTCCATAACCAGTATACATTGTTCATAGAGGTGGGAATCACTGGTGGCCCCACGATACAATATTATCTCGGTACTTGGGCCACAATACGATATTATTGCGATTTTTAACATTTTGCAATACAGTGAGTATTGTGATACAATATATTGCAATTTATAAAATTTTTCAACTGTTTAGCTAATTTAGCATTTGTGTTTCCTTTATGTTTGTCTTATTTATGCTGTATTTTATTTTCATGTAGCACATCTTGCAAACCTTATATATATATATATATATACTGTATATATATATGTGTGTATATATGTATATATATGTGTATATATGTATATATGTATATATGTATATATGTATATATATGTATATATATATATATATATATATATATACTGTATATATATATGTGTGTATATATGTATATATATGTGTATATATGTATATATGTGTATATATATGTATATATATATGTATATATGTATATATGTATATATGTGTATATATATATGTATATATATGTATATATATGTATATATATGTATATGTGTATATATACATATATATGTTGTAGTAACTTTCTCCTGCTCTATGACGTCACCTCTGCCAACCTCACTGGACAAACAGTTGATTTTATTTTTCCATTATCTTAGATTTGACTTCATATTAGCAATTAATTTTAAAAAATCCATAATTAGTAAATGAGACGATATGATGTATCACCAGACAAAATATTGTGATACTATGCTGTACCGATTTTTCTCCAACCCCTAATTGTTCAAAAAACTTAATAGTTCCTTTCCAGATGTTCAAGTTAACCATGCAATAGACACTTTTGCATCTCTATGCACTGCAGATTCTGGCATTTGAAATGTTCACTGATAACTAACCGGGTGGTCCTCCTCTTCTATCGATTAGTCTTCATGATTTCCACAAAAGAATGCCAAATTGGGCCTCACTGTTTCTGGAGTAGACTTCACTGTCAAAGATGCCAGTAGAAGTCACTGGCGTCTATAGATCATGTTTATATGAAGTTTCCTCTTTCCATGGTACAGTTTTAACCTGCATTTTGGGATGTAGTAATGACTTGTTTTCACAGGCAGTGGCTTTTGGAAGTGGTTTTGAGCCCATGCAGTGATTTTTACCTCAGAGGCGTGCATCATTTAAATGCATTGTTGCCTGAGAGCCTGAAGATCATGTCCATCTAGAGCTGTTTTTTGAGCTTTTTTCCTTTCATAAAGAGATTTCTGCAGAGTCTTTATTTTTTTTAATGATATTAGATGATGTAACGCTTCAATTCTTTTCAGTTTGTTCTCTGGAGAACGATCGTCTGAACATTTTGAACCAGTTGTAATTGGTCACAGAGTGATGAGCCTCTTCCTGTCTTTGCTATGAGACTTTGCTTCTTTTGAATGCTCTGTTTATACCCAGTGAAGAAAATGCAAAGAGGTCAAATGTAGGAGTTGACATTGTGTGCTAAGTCATATCAGATAATTGGTCATCTCTTTTGTTTCTTAGGGGATATTATATTCAATGCACGGTACCCAGAATTGCCACCAGATTTCATATTTGGAGAAGATGCAGAGTTTCTCCCTGAACCTTCAGAACTACCAGTAAGTACTTCCACTCTTGCACGCACTTATGTGAGAATCATAAATCAAGTCTCTCTGGAAGGAATTAAATGCTTATTTATAACATGCTAAATGTGGTTTATGTTATGGCGAGCTCAAGAAAACAAAGACACCACACAGTCTGTGTTCTTTCCTGCTTGTTAAAGCCAGATCTTCTACTTCATTTCCTTTGCTGCATGGTTCTCATGCATGGAGATAGACCTTAGACCAAAGTGTTGAATGTCACTGATCAGATGAACTTGAGGGACCTGAATTACTGCCATCAACACCATTTCCTGGAGCAAAAGGCAGCCATCATGGGTGTGCAGGGGTGCATGAATGAAAATGCTGCAACAATTGGCAGTTGTTGTATTTCATTATTCCAAAAACTCTGTTTTGACTTAATGGTTATCTGCAAATCAGCTTGTCTCCATGAAGCCATGACTCAACCGCTTGCTGGTCCAGACAGGATGAAAGTCAGCGCAGTTTTTTTTTTTTTTTTCGAACCTGAACCTGATTACCTAGTTAGGTATGACAACAAGTTGCTGCAGAAGAATGGGGTCACTGAAGTATTTACCTAAACAGGACGTTTATAACGTTGGTGTCAAGCAGAGGTGGCCTTTGATGCCCCTGCAATGTCCAATAAGGCTGATCCAGGGTTTGTCCATCTTTTACCTTCTAAAATGTCTGTTAGCACAAATTATGTTAAAATATGGTTTCACACGGTGTTCAGCAGGCTCTACAATGCAGGGTTGTGCAGGTGGTGATAGATACTTAAACCGACAACTCTGGTTGTCCAGAATGTAGAAAACTCAAGCTAAGTATAAAAACCTTGGGTTTCACTGTCAAATTCTGGAGTAGACATTCACTGTCAAAGATGCCAGTAGAAGTCACTGGGCTGTCTATATATCATGTTAAATATGAAGTTTCCTCTTTCCATAGCTGTTACAGTTTTAACCTGCATTTTGGGGGAAACAACCGTATTTTACCCCTTTACCTCTCTTTCCTGCCGTCTTCCTGTATTAGTATTCTCCCATATTGTATAATATATATTAGGCCTGGACGATATAGAAAAAAAGCATATAGATAAAAAATAAATCATATTGATCGATATCGATAATTATCGATATAATTATTATAATTATTTAACATATATTTTAATTGCAGCCCTGGATGTTTTATGCTATTGCTTAATGACCTACTTTTAATAAAGAACACACAAGCACTGAATTCAAATTCAAACCTTTATTCAACCACCTTTTTTATTTATAAAGTTTTTTAAAAAAGAACTAAAAAAAAAAGAAATCAACTTAAGTGGCCTGAGTGACGTCAGTTAATACTGACAAACATAAAGACTTAAGTGACCAGAAAATCTGATAAATAAATATTTAAATAGTCTTTTGATGAAAATAAACAAAACAAACAAATATATAAATAAACAGAATAGCTTTAGGTGGGAATAGCATACTACCAGTTTTAACTGTGTGGGAAACTGCCCACAGCCTGGTGTCTGAACACTGAAATATTTCTCCCGGGGTCGGGAGATTTATTTTTTTTAATTATCATGTGATTGACTTAATAAACAAACTAAGCACGAGAAGCAGGACTTATCCACGCCGGTGTTGTGTTGTAGAATGCACCCCTGCCGAATGCACCCCCTGCTAGTAGCCATGATCCAAATACTCGCGTCTTTGTAAAATATGAGCTCATTTCTTCCACTTTAAGAAGCGAATGAGTGGACGGGATGCAGGGGTGCATTCTACGGCACAACACCGGAACGTATTTCCTCCGCACCCTTCTCACCTTTTCAACCCCTGACCCTTTTTCATGCCTGAAGCGCTGTGTTTGAGAAACACTTGCGGCCGGGCACTTCATATCGCGGGTCGAGAGTGGCTAGAAGCTGGTCGAAGCCAGGCTTTTCAACGGTAGTTATTGGCAGTATGTCCCTCGCTATGGAGCATGTTACTGCATGGGTGATGTCCTTATGCCGCTCGGACGCTTTGTCGTATTTTGGCAAGAAACGAAGTCCAATTTGGTCTGCTTCACATGCTTTGTGCTGGTGCTGGCAGCGGTTCCAGAGGATTCCTCCTCCGACGACGTGGAGCCGCGGCGCGGCCGACACAGCTCGTACTCCTGCGGGTGCGATCGGTTTAGATGGTAAAACAAGTTGGTTGTGTTACCAGACTTGGTTTTTACTAATTCTCTGCAAATTTTGCAAACGACCGCTGTTCGCTTTTTGTCAGACTTCTAAAAACCAAAACACTGCCATGCTGGTGAACTACTGAAACCTTTTTTCGGGACAATGTCCTCCACTTCTCCTTGCTGTATCATTTTTTCTAATACACGTGCTGTCTGTTGTGGTTTGATAGTGGCTGGGCTTGGTGCCTAGCGTACCTGGGTCTGCGTTTGTGATTGGTTGGGAGGAAGCAATGACTGTAGTAAAAGCTACATGATAGGCTATGATGAAAACACATATATAAGAACATTATTCTGGCTCTCCAAACTGAACTCTATCACAAGGGCGCGTGAAGTACCCACCAACTAGTTGTAACGAGTTGTCATCCGTGATCACACAGACGATGAATTAACCCCCCCTTTTCTGATGTGAGGGCGGTGGGGGGGTTTGCAGGTCTGTGTTTGATTTGACTGAGGGTTTCATTCACAAAAGGATTGCACGGCTTTAACGCCAGCTAAACTCGTGCAAATAAGCCAAACAGACTTTTTTTTTTTTCAATTCAGAAAGAATGCTCATGAACTGCACTGTCAACAAACAGTATCTCCGAGCACCAAGTGTTGTTTGTGCATATTTAATGAGCCATTACAACTGTGGGGTGGGGGGGTTAATGCAAATGAGCCACATTGCATATCACACTAAGGAGAGTGAACATTTTACTGTCTGCTGAGAGTTGGTGGTAACTGTGCTGCAGTATTTATGAGCGGCCATGCTGAAACTCTTCGAAAAAACAACTCCACCTCTGAATGACTGAAAGATTACATACATGTACAAAATGAAATCTGTTTAAATGACTTTGAGTTGTTTTTTTTTTTAAATCATCAAAAGGTTAAATCAGTCTGGGCCTGTCCGTGGTTTGTGTCCCTGCACATTGTCTGTGCCATTTACCATTTTTATCCTTACCCGAAAAATCTGCCTTTTGCTTTCCCCCTACAGAAATGATTTAAGTATTTATCACTATCAGGATGAGTGAGCACAGCGCAGCCATGCACAGCAGAGCTTGGAGATGCTTGCAGCTCATAGTGGTCACAATAAAAAGCAAAACGAGAGCAAACTGATTTCTCTTGGCATTTTTCCCCTTCAGTATCATAAGTGCAATTTGCTTAGTGAATTGGATCTTATAAAAGATTGTATAACTTAAATTAAAAAATTTTTTATTAATAAACGACAATCCAGTCTGGTTCTGTACTGATTTAATTACGGAGAGTGTTGGGTCTTGAGTGGGATGCAAATGTCAATCAGCTGACTCCAGGAGATTTTGAGGGCCTCTACTGTTTCTTTTAAGGCTGACTGCCTCACAGTTATTCGGGGCTATTTTTGCAGCAGTCTAACACAGAGACGCTAAATTCCCCTGCTTGTGTCAGAGTCTGGGAGAAGAGCGGGTAGTATTGCTCACCGTCTCACAAATCCAGCTGTGCACATAAGGGGAAGTACCTCTGCTGAGCCAGTGCTTGGCAGCCCAGCGCTTGTTTATTTTTCTCACTTATATTCCTGCTGTGTTTTGCTGTTCCTGCTCTCATAATCCTCCTTCGCCTGTCTCTCCTCCTCTCCTACTCACCCCTTTTCCTGTACGTTTGCAGTAAGTACAACCCCCTCTTACTCTGTAAAAAACTAAATTCCCAGCAATTCCGTACAGTTGCCTGAGAAAATCCCCCCTTGTAAAGGTTTATCAGCAGCCCTCATCATGTGAATTCATTAGAAATCCTCCTTACAGATCTGCTCCAGGTGGTTGCAGGCCCTTTTGGGTGAAACAAAATGATCAGATTCTGCTTATAAAGAGGTAAATGTTATGTAGTCCAAGACTGAACATTACTTAAAACCCCAAAGAAGTCATTACAGGCCCTCTCAAGAAATATGTTTCTAGTTTTTGTAATCCAGTGGGTGTAAACATTAGGCTAATTTTAGGTCCTGGTTGAATTCTTGATGTCTCAGCAACACATTACTCTTGTTTACAGCCGGCCAAGGGTATCATTAGCCTCTCTGTTTAACCTTGTGTTTTTCTCTGCTGTCACCAGGCCTTGAGTATGTTAGTTATCCATGTTTCTGCTTGGACAGATAAATGTAGGGCTGTTGGAAAAGGAAAAAAAGTCAGTCCTGCAAGTCAAGTTTTCCATGAAGAAAGTCTAAACCAGTCCAATTTGAACTGAACTTCTTAGTCTTGTCGGATATTTGTATCAGGATTTAGAAACGTATGTTTAAAAAAAAACAAAAAAAAAACGTATTTGTCACCTTAAAACAAAGCAGTTGTCTTTTAAGTTGTACCCGTGGCAGTCCTTTATAAGACAGCACAGATCATTTGTTCTAGCTGGTCTCAAAGACACAGAATGATCAGGTTATTATTGGGGACAACCCCAGTTCAAAGTTTGACACTCTTCCTAGAAATCATGGACACCAAATCAGAATCAGAATCTCTTTATTGTCCCAGGAGCACACAAAGATAGGGTACACAGTGACAGCACAGTTAGAATAGACTAAAAGTCAACATGATAAAAAGGAAAACATCACAAGAAAGGAAACACCCTACATACAAGGTCACTCAAAAAGTCAAAAGTATTGTTTAAAAAATAATGTTCAGTCCAAAGCCAATACCAAAACTGGAAAATAACTGCCTTAATAAGATGTGTAAAGTGTGTAAAATGTCGATGTGCAAAAATGCAATAAAAATGCAAAGAAGAACATGTGCAACCTAAGGCCTAATTACCATAAGTGAGTAATAGCACTGGGGATAAATGAGATCTGAAGTCTCTAAGTCCTCCTCATAGGAGCCCTAAAACGACGGCCTGAGTACAAAAGCTCGAATCCGCAGTGCAGTGGGTGGTTAGGACAATCCAGAATAGCATTAGCCTTCCTCATGACCTGTCTGTTATAGATAGACACAACCCTGGCCTGCTGACTTCCTGAGATTTTTTCTGCTGTTTTAACAAGGCTCCAAAGACAATTCTTGTTGGACCAGTTCAAGTTCCCAAACCATGCAGCTATACAAAAGGTTAAAACAGATTAAATAAAGCTTCTATAAAAGAGAGTCATCATCTCAGAAGAAACATGAGAGGTTCTCATCTTCCTCAAAAAGAATAACCTTTGCTAAACCTTTTTTGAAGTAACATCAGCATGAGGTTTGAAACACAGTTTATTATCTAAGACCACACCCAGATATTTATAGCTGTCCACCATGTCAACATCAGCATCTTTGACACTGGCTGCATGTCGCCACAAGAGCAGTGCCATCCAAACTGAGGGTTTGCCAGTAATTTAGACCCTCTTAATCGAAAAGGAAGGGCAAAGAAAGACTTGTTTACTGTATTTTTGTGTCACCTTTTCTTTTCATAATACCCAGTTGAAGGAGGCCAGTGTCTGGAGTTTACTCTGTCCCATTCTTGACTCATATAGGATGTCAGTAACTCAGCAGTTTGACTCTCTTTCTTTGTGTATTTTGTTTCATGTTGTACCAAATGAATTCAGTTGAAGACAAGTCAGGTCTGCAAATGTGGTTTGACAATGTCTCACTGAAATATGAAGGTCATCTCTGACAAAGTCATTGTCCGGATGGCAGCCTATGTTGCTCCAAAACTTGCATTTGTTGTTCCGCATTAATGAAGTCTTAACTCTGAATTAACTTGAACTGCTGTCATCTTATTCCTCTGTCAGCCATTGATTCAATAAAACATGAACTTTGTCTCAGTGATGTGACTTACTGGTTTTTGAGGAGATGTCCACAAAGCCCTATGATTACAGTCGGCATAATGGAAATTGTGAATCATTTAGCTTTTGGCTAACTTGAAACAACTACGAGGTTGAGGCCACATGAGCCAACTGCTACAATGCAACCCACATGTGAGCCAAGTCAGGCATTCCCCTTGTTATGCAAGTCCTCTTCAAAACATTATCAAAACAGGCCACTCAGAGGAATTTAACGGAGTCAAAAACATTTTTTGTTTTTGGATGTTAACATGTTGATTGTGTACTCAAGTATGAGCTCCGTTGGAGTTTTTTTCTTGGAGCCTGTCTCTAGTGGTTACTTGAGTAACTGCAGCATTTTGCACGTTTGCATTTGTGTAATTTTTTTTGTAGTTAGCTGCTCAATCATAGCACCAAGCCTGAATTAAAAGACACCTGAAGATCATGTTTTTCTTGTTGCGTATGTTTTTATGGCGTTTTTTTTATGCTACAAGACGTATCTTGAGAAAACTCAGAGGAAAACTGCATTTCTGAGTATTTCTTTATTCAAATCGCTGTGAACCTCTCACAGACCCAAATGGAAGGTTCAGACACAGCAAGATTTCCTATGCCACAACTGCAAGCTCTGGCCCCAGAGCCTCTCTATGCAGGCCAGACTCCAAGAAATAGAGAGGACATTTGCGAAACAAGCTTGTGCGTTAGCAGATTACTATGTTCGTAAGAAAGCTGTGATTGTGATATGACCTTTCATCATGCCCCCAACAACGTTTGTGTCTGAGAGCTGAATAGCTCCTATGTTACCTGCAACTTCTACTACACTGGCAATGTTAGGCTACAAGCTAGCATGAAGAGGAGTGTGCAGAGTAGCGCTGTCTCCGCCCATGACTCAGAGGCTAATGAGCTACTAGAGCTCTGCAGAAGAAAAGCCCTTGAAAATAACACAGGTAATGTGATTTTGACTGAAAACCTAATAATCACAGTTTAGAGATCACAGAGAACACTTGAAGTAGTAAAAAAAAAAATACGATTAGAGTGGGACTTTAAGAAAGATGTTTCCTCCGCCTGTATTCACTGCTGTTTCAGTGTTGTTTTGTTTTTGGATTGAGTTGAGATACCCTCCAAAACAACATAGATTACTTCCCCACTTCCCAGCAGTCCTCTCATGAACCCTGAACTGCTCACATGTTGCCACCCTGACATAAAATGCACTAGAGACACCCTAATGAAGAAATGTTGAAACATTAGTGGAAAGGATTTTCAACTCTTTAAAGCAGAAAACAGGGATGAAAGAGACTTTAATTCTGCTGCTGGATGATGAGAGACCACATGTGCCACAAATAAATGTTTTACAGCAGAACTTTTCCATGAGCCATGAATTACAGTATGAGAAAAGCCTGCCTCAAATTTATTGAGGTTCACTGTTATATTGTAGCGTTGGGTGCAAGGGTTCACTTCCAAGTGCATTGGCATTCAGGCCATGAGTTAATTGGCCACCAGGACTCTTCCCCACCTTGGTGTGATTCAGTGCGCACGTCAGATTGTTTCGGTGAAATGTCTGTCACTTGTGCTTTTTTTACCACCTTATAGATCGGAACAGTCATAACTTTGGAAAGATGTTTGTCGGTCTAATGAGTGTATTTTTGGAGTCATTGTTCCTTTTTTAGCCTGGAGATAAATCTTAAATTAAGCGCCCCTTTACCTCTAATGATCACTTGATCACTGTGACACATTTACAGCCGTCTAACCTACAAACTAAATTGCCCTCAGTGGGTTGTTAAAAGGTTGCTTTTAGAGATCACTTAAATGTGGCAAACATGTGGACACTATTAAAGCCTAAAATAGTGTTGAACTTGCAATGTTGATTTTACCATGGGAACTAAATTAGCACCAACTCAAATGAATGAGTGGGTGTCTGCAAAGTCTTTTTGAACTGGCCTGACAAGTCAATGGACTGTACATAAGAACATAGCCACCATGTCATCACCCATTGCTTTTGAAGGTCCGGCATTGTAAGTTTGAGGTTGTTTTGGAGCCAAAAGTGACCATTTTCAGCGAGTGCTAGCTTAATTTAGTTAGGTGCATAAGGGGCCTAATTTTAAAATCTTAAATTCAAGTCTTTGTTTGAATTTGGGAGGGACAGCTCAGATTCCAACTCTGATGAGCTATTCCAGTTGTAGCTTACTGTTTGATCCAGCAGAGGGTGCTCTCACCGTTTCCTGACCGTTGAACAGCACCCTCGACCTCAGTAAATTACTACCGTGATGATTTTTGACAAAAATGAAGGATGTGTGCTGCAATCAGAGCCTTGCTGAGGGGCATGTATGTGGAAGTACTTTGGGTTCAACGCCACAGCTAGCACGTTTAAAGGCAAAGCTAGAACATAAAATATAAAGATAGATAGTGTTAACTTGTTTGTAGTCTTTCATTTAAGGTCCCTTCAGGCCTTTGTTTTTCTTACATTGTGTTACTGTTGACAAAAACATAAAGTAAAGCGATGTTAGTGTTTACTGTAGTGATGACGTCATGAATCAGGGTTTGAATATGTTCAAATGTCAGTATATCCTTTTTGACATTTCTACAAACGTGGTCTTTTTGGGAAAGTGAAAGCCTGTAGTGTATCTGTAATTAGTGTTCAAAGACACTGTGGAGGGTTTTTATGAACTTTTTTGAAATAGTTTGTCTCTTACATTGAAGGGCTCTAAAAAAAATGTGCACAGGCACATGTTAGCATTGTTTTACCGCTCAGACCCAGATCTCAGATGCTGACTGGTTTACTTTCCAAGCTAAAAGTTTCTGTCTGAGTTTAAGTGGTGTATGCATTTAGTTCAGTGCTGCCAACGTAGCAACTTTGTCACGAGATTTTGCGACTTTTCAGACCCCCCTAGCGACTTTTTTCAAAAAAGCACCTAGCATCAAATCTAGCGACTTTTTCTTGAGTTTAGAGATTCTTACATGAACGCAGGTATCAATGTTACTCTTATCAATGGGTAGCCGGTGTGCATCAAAAACAGACACAGACACCCTGTGGAAGACTCCTCCACCTACTCCTCCCGGGGGTGGGGGCGGGGTTGAGGGGGTCAGCGGTGGCGGTGGGTTTGACTGAGAAATTATGCAAATTAGGCAATGGCGTCATCTAGCGACTTAAAACGACTTTTACAACAGCCACTAGCGACTTTCCTTACTTAGGAGTTGGCAACACAAATTCAATTTAACAGAGCAGCAGACTATGTGTCTCTTGCAGTCAGATTACAAACACATGGTGCACTGCAATGATAGTAAACACAAAGACAGCCTTACCCATACACTGACGTAACTTAGACAAACCATATACCTGGGAAGTGAATGATCATCACCTCTCTTATCACCTGTTATTTTTAAATACTGAACTCCAGACCGCTCCCCTGTGGTCTAGCAGCGTCCACACACCCTATTCCAGTCAGCTCAACAGTCTGATAGTGACCAGGGCTGCGTGAGGTGGAGGAGGTTTAGCAGGAGGGACAGGAGTTTGGAAAGACTTACCAGACGTAGTGGTAGGAAAGCAGTGGGGTAGGTCTGCCTGTAAGTTGCTTGGAAAAATGAATAAAGAGGAAGCAGTTTAAAAAAAAAGAAGCTGGGCAGAGGGGGAGGAAAGGTGGAGAGCAGTACAGCTGAAGTCACTGACGTAGAAGATGTACTGTTGCTTAATATCGTTCTCTTTTTCTTCCCCAATGCAGCCAATGACAAATGTTTCATTTAGACATCTGCGAGACATACGCAAGAAATGTAAATCTGTAAAGATTTCTGTGTTGTGTAAGTAAATTCAAAACCCAAATACATTAAAATACACCTGGCAGCAATCATGCATTTTCTGCCCATGATTTAAAGTAGCCACTTGACCAGGATTGACTTCTTACATACACTACAGGCCAAAAGTTTGGAAGCAAGGCCATTACAGGCCGAACAGTTGGGAGTAACTTCAAGTTTTTGTTCACAATGCTTTTTCTTATGTATTTTGGGATGTATTTACTCTATGATCAGATGTTGCTTTCATGGAAATGCACCATTTTACTCCATTTTCCTTTAAATATACATTGATGTTAACAGACCATTGCTAAATATATGTCAGCAAAAGATAATAAGGGCTTAGTTTTGGGGTTGAAAACATTTGCAAGAGTCACAACTTCAGTGCAAAAGCAAAAAAACAAATCACAGTTGGATTATTCACTTCAACTTTTTGGCTTTTGAGAGTCTGCATACAAAAATCCAAATAAATCTCAACTGCGTTCAAACTACCACAAAAATGGCTAGAAAGAGGCAATTGAGCAAAGAAACAACATTACAGATTTGTACATCAAGAAAAGAAGGATACACAGTAAGAGAAATTGCAAAACACCTTAAAGATGTTTAACAAATGAGTCCACTACACTCTGGAGAGACTAGAGGAACCTGGAAGTTATGATGATAGAAAAAGACCTGGATGAAAGAGAGTTACTACAAAAGCAGAGGATAAACAAAGCATTGTCATCAGTAAGAGAGATCGGCGAAAGAAAGCACCACAAATAAGGGAGGAAATCAACATGACAAGGTCGAAACCCACTTCTCTGACAAATGTGAAACGACGTTTGAGAAAGGCTGGTCTGAAGGGTTGTGTATCTGCAAAAAACCCTACTTCATCCACAGAACAAGAAAAAGAGATATGAGTGGGCAAAAGCTCACAAAATTGGACTTATGATGACTAGAAAAAAGTTTGCACTGTTTGGTTCATAACGCAGAGTCTATGTCCACAGACAAACTGGTGAACGTCTGAAAGCACCATGTGTTACACCCACAATTCAGCATGGAGGTGGTAGTTCCATGGTATGGGGATGTTTTACAGGTGATGGAGTAGGAGATTTGTTTGAAGTAAAGGGTATCATGAAGAAGGAACAGTACCACTCCATCCTCCAGCACCATGCTGTTCCATCTGGACTCACACTTGTGGCTCATAAGTTTGCTTTGCAGCAAGACAATGACCCTAAGCACTGTGCCAAGCTCTGTCAGGGTTACCTAGACAAAAAAGAAGAAGAAGGTGTTCTTCAAAAGAAGGATCAGTCGGTAAGAAAAACACGTCCCATGAATCAACAGTCTCTTTTTAATGAACTTAAGAAAGCTTGAAATGCAATCCCTGGAACATACCTTAAAAAACTTGTGGAACGAATGCCTGGTATATGCCAAGCTGTTGTTAAAGCCAGAGGAGGTTACTTTAAAGAAAGCAAAGTGTAAGCAACAATTTTTTTTGTACAAATCTGATCTTGCTTCCAAAATTTTGGCCTGTAGTGTATGTCTTGTGCAGATCTTGGCTTAAGGCTAACAGGTAGTCATGAAGTAGCATGAAAACACTCCTGATCCTCTGTTGAGAGATAGGAGTAAGTATACCACACATCAAAACAGTTATCTCTAATTGCACCTCTCTTTTTACTCACCTAATACCACTATTTGTCTGTCCTGCTGTCCCTTCTTTGTGCCTCATGCATGATTTGTCTGGTCTAGACTTGTCCAGTGGAGCATGCAGGCAGTTAACATTCTGGGAGTTCCCCCGATGTTGAGCATCTTCTTCACTCTGTGTGTCTTTGTCCCCCCCCCCAAAAAAAAAAAAAAAAAAAACCTGGGGCCTCTGTAGCCTCTCTAGTTGAAATACCAACATGTTTTCACTTATCTTATCGGCAGGACTTTGAGTACAAGTAGTCATACTGGAAATTCCAGAAATGTCTTAATTGTATTCTTTGGATGTTTTGTAATTTGGCTCTGCTTCTTCTCACAGGACAAAAGCGTCACACTTATAAACATTAGATTAAACAAGATTGAATCAGTGAAGAAATGAAATAATCTTGAACTGAAAAAAAGGATCTCTTGTTGTTCGTTTCAGTTCTTAATCTGCACATCTGTCCACTTTGTCAAAGCTGCTGTAAGAATGAAACTGTTGCTTTTGGTGGCTTTGATGATAATTCCGTATTTCTGCATTCTTTCTAACTTGAATCCTCTTTGACTTTTTACTTTCTACTTTCTAAATAAATGTTGTGCATCTTTGTGTTTCTGTTTTGACAAATTCCTCCTGCAGGTTTGACATAACACCATTTACTGACATTTTGTCAGAAAAGCCTGCACTCATGCATGTTTTGGTTTGTTTTAACCAAAGAGTGTTCAGCCTACCAGTATGATGCTGGGGTTTCCCCATTTAATTCAGAGCAGGGTTTCATTTTCAATTGCAGCATGATCCAAAAACTCAAGAGTTTAGACTGCATAATGCTTATCATGTTTTGACTCTATTAGAGAATGTGTGGTGATTTGCATCAGTGATTCCCACAGGATGATAATACCATATCACTCATGAGGGAGTCACCGACACGAGGCGGTAGAGCATGTGTGAGGCCCTGCAGGTTATCAGACCTGGAAGAGCAGAAAGCAAAAGAGATTGTCTCATTGATCCTAAGTGGTGATTAGGTTAAGGATGGATAAAAAATATCTGTCAGGACATTTTTAGTCAGAGAAAATAAATTGTTTTTAAGCAGCAAGGCCAGGAGAGACACAATCTACTGCTTATATGGTTATGTGGCTGTCTTTACAGAGACAACTCGGTATCACGCGATTGCATATGAATCTGCGGGTTCTTGTGATTTCTCGCGATTCCCGCTGTCCATAATCTTCCACAAATTTGCCCTCACAAACTCATCCGGTAGGAATTGGTGGATGGTGAAAGTGGCCACCATTCCACAGCTGAGCTGTTCTGGATGCCGTGGAAATTGGGGGTAAAGGAGAAGGGTTGGGGAGGAGGTGGGCTGCAGAGACAGCATGAAGAAGGTATTTACTGAGCTGTCAGCTTAAAGTAAAGCCTTGCTCACTTTGTAAAAATAGTTAGCAAGTACATTCAAGCAGTAAAAAATGTACTCAGGTGTCCTGAATATCAGAAACTGTCTGCCTTTTCTATAATAAAATCATACTGTCTCTGTGATTTAACACTTAAAGCTCCTGCAAGGAACTTTGAGTCTGTATCAACTTTAGTACCACTTGTGCACAAAGCAGTCTTTGCTTATCTTGTCCTCTTCATGTTTAGATCACCATTTTCGGTGTTTCTCATCAATGTTTGATTTATTATGAATTTTACTGTGGACATTTTTTTTAACCAGTACAGCTGCTCGGGCTGACACCTACCCCTTTATACCAGTTTGCGGCATTAAAAAGGACTGTATACGCTGATGGTCTTGTTTGCTTTTGGGTATCATAAAAAGGCATCAGAACAAATTTAAGTGTATTTATACAGTTGAAAAATCTCTTCATATGAGCTTTAAGTAGAAATTGATGGCCATTGTAAGATTGGACAGGAAATTGATAACACCTTGAATTATGTTTTGATATTTTTTGTTTTTTAATTAATCTTAAATACTGAACTCCAGACCGCTCCCCTGTGGTATGGCAGCGTCCACACACCCTATTCCAGTCAGCTCAACAGTCTGATAGTGACCAGGGCTGCGTGAGGTGGAGGAGGTTTAGCAGGAGGGACAGGGGTTTGGAAAGAAAATTAACTTCAAATAACACCAGATTAGCCCTTTAAAGCTTCAGAATGAATAAGCACCATGTGTCCAGCTTTCTTGGATGAAATGGGATGGTTTTTGTTTACAGGAGAAGTTGTTTATTTTCTCTCTTTTTTTTTTCTTTTTTTTTTTAGAAAATTAAGAGTCCTTGGAGATATTTTTTCTTGTACAATGAGACATTGTTTGTAATTTAAGAATCAGGAAAGCTCCCACAACGATTTTTGGAGTTAAAAGCCAATCCAAGCACTCTCCAGTCGAGGAAAACGGAAACATTCCCAACTCCACCGTACCCCCCTGGTAATCCTAAATGCCATGCACTGTTGAGCACTTCCTATCTGCTGCTCCAGCTCGTCCCCTGTTACTGTTCTTACAATGGAGCTCAGATGGGCCATAAAACAGAGATTATGTCAACCTGGGCTAAAGTGTACCAACTGTTTCTCCTGCTTCCTTCCCGCTTTAGGAAATAATGCCTCCCTGCTTTTATTAGAGTTTACTATTGGCAGGGCTAACCGACAGGTCTGGAAATGCTTTTAGAAGGTGGGCTATTGTTTGTGACCAGAGATGGCTGGTAAAAAAGGGTTCAGCAATTTCAAAACACCAGCTGATGGATAGGAGAAAACAAGAGGCCTTCGAGCCAAACTGAGACTGGACAACACCATCAGTCCTGCTAGAAGCTGCAGCTTTCACTGAACCGTGTTCAAAATAGTCAGAAAAGTGCTATTTGTGTCAACAAGTTGTACTATGTTGGACACAAACAGCACAGATCACTGTGGAAAAAAACACTGGGCTGAGAATGCCAAGTGTCTTAAACACATGACAAGAGCAATTTAGCATGATCTTAGACTTGGCACTCTCCGGGGGCGAAACAGGGTGTGAGCCCACACTTGAATTAGAGACTAACAGAGATTAATTTAATACTTGGGAGTTTTTTAATGCCTCACACTTTCAAGTCTACAGCGATTTATTGGATCAGGTTGCCAGCATCTATAAAAATCACATTTAAGACCTTAAAAACAAATATCTTCTCTTGGCCTATATAATTATCTTGCATTTTCAGATGCCAGTCCCTCTCTCATTGGCCTAAGATAAATATTGGATCGAAGATGGTACAGACGGATGGCACAGGAAGACATAATTCTGTCAACTTGGGTCTATTCACTGTGAAGTGCCCGATTTAGGTGTACATTTTGTTCTTAAATGAAAACACTGCTCCCGGTGAATTTTTACCTCGTTCTCAACATATATGTTAGACTTACTCTGTGGTTTTAAAGAATCTCTGTCTGCACCCTTGCAGACATTGAAATGAATATAAGTTTAATGCTTTAAGTCTCATGCTTTAAAGGTTGTATTTAAATATAAAGATTGTTTTATAGCATAGGAAATTTATACACATTTGATGGATTGCCATTATGTTTTATAAAAATATTCATCTTCACTAGATGATTAAAATGTTTTGTGGCAGAGATCACTCAAAATTCAGCCACAGAAACATTCAGTGTAAAGATCAGTATTTGAATAGCTGAGGTTATCCTCTCACTCTTTGTGTTGCTCCACTAAGTCGTTGTCTTTGGCAAAATTACTGACATTCACATTAACCTCAGCTGTTCGTTATCAAGCCAGAAGTTAAAGCTCCTGTAAGGAGTTTTTTGACATGAGTGAAATTCACAAAAATTCATTTTACAGTCTTTCTATGAAATACAAAAGCAAGAAAGACCATAAATCAAAATTTCATATAGTGATTTTTATTAATGAAACCAACGTGAAGGGGTAGGTGTCCATCTAGAAGCTGAAGTAACAGCCCTGTACGCAAAGTGTTTACATTAAATGAGACACTTTACCATCGAAAGTCATCAGGATGAGATTTTGTCAGAAGACTTTACCTAAATATGTAGAGGACAAGATAAGCATAGATTTTTTGGTGAACAGAAGTTTCTCACAAGAGCTTTAAAATAACAGGATGAACCTTTTTAAGTTCAACCTTTAAACTGTTAGCATTGAAGCATTGTCAATGTGGGTCTGTAGCTTACAGGGTCTGATCAATATATAAATTGGCCATTAAATTGGCTAATTGGATTTTTCAAGGACATATTAGTCTCAGTTTGTCGGTTGTTGTAATAGCTCACACACAGAGGTCTATTTAGTTATATGACAGAAAGGATAAATAAATAAAAGGCCATCACATTATGTTCAAATGCTGCATTGAGAAAAAGTACTGATCAGCTCCCAGCTGTTCGTTTAACTGTTTACTTACAGAAGTAGTGTACTTCAAAATAAAAGCGTTAACTGACCATTCATTGGACGATCTGAATACAACCTAAAAAGGCCATTGAGATACAATAGCTAAAGCTACACGGAGCCTCAAGCACGCAGAGTGGATCTGTACTCAGAGTTAATCTGACACCATGCTAATCTGAGTCCAATATCCAATAAATTTGTCCTTATTTTTTGTTTTTGCTAATTTCATGATAACACTCAACCCGTCTTATTTTTTATTTTTTTTAAAATGCTCTTGGGGTGTATTTGTGGAACAGCAGAAAAACTAGCAGATCTTTATTAAAAGAAAAAGCTCTCCTGATATTTCTGTCTGAAAAACTTATTTTTCTGATGTCATTTTCAACACTGGCTTGGACACAATTATAAATGAAAACCCAAAATACTCAATTCCAGCACTAATCCACAATATTTGTATGTAGTGTTAAACAATAATACCAAATCAAATACATGTATCTCAAGGTAATACGATTATAAAAGGCTCCACACTATTAAAGAGGAAGGTATCAGTGGTTTATTTATTAGGGGTGGCAGGTTTTATCACAAGCCAAGTCAAATCATTTCACACAGGTTTAGTCAGTTTGTTGTGACAAAATAATTGGATTACAAGGTCTGAATTGAACCAGGTGGTATTGTTGAGGGTTATGGGATCTACCCCCTGTGGATAAAACCCTAAGGAAGCGGTTTCTTTTATACAGAACGAGCTGGAGGGCATGTGGTTTTATTTTTCTGAGTATTTCATCAAGTGCTCACTCTTTGCTCCCAAATAGCTTAGATTGTGCCTTTTGCATCTTTTGTTTTTCATGTATCAAATCTGTACATTTTCCGCAGGGCTTATTCTATTCATGAAAAAAAAAAAAAAAAACACATAGATTTGTTTTGGCACACACTGCCTTCAGCAGAGCGGATAAAATCAATTCAGAGAAGACTCTGTACAGACTCTCGTGTCTACACACAAACACATAAACATTGCAACACATGGACATTGCTTTTTTGGCTCAGTGCTTTAAACCATCTCTCCCTCTACGTTCGACCAATGCTGTGCTGCAGCTTTCAAGCTCTACCTTGTTAACTCAAAGTCAGAACATTCAGTACAATACAAGATGTACCAGAGCAGCTTCCTGTTATTGACCACGAATGTGTTTTTAGCTCCAGCAGTGGCATGGCTGGAGGGATGGCAGTGTTTTTCGGGTCTGCCTCTCAGTGGGTCATCACTATACTTTGGTCCAGAAATATCATAACAACTGCTGAGAAAACTCCTGTGAAAGTTGAACAATTGATGACTCCTGAAATTTAAGTCCCACTGACTTTTCCTTAGTTGGTGTTGTTAGTGTTGCCATGATGTCACACAGTCAGTCCTGATTTTCAAGGTGAGAGTTTAGCATTGTGGCTTTGACCATCTTTTGCTGCCCAAATTGACCAAATGGTGTTTTTGCTAAGCTTCCATGAAAATGACACTGACTTCTCAGTGTCAGTTTGAGTGGTCCTCTGTGACAACCTCTTAATATGCCAACTATATGCTGATTGAATAAGCAACCTTTTTGGCAGCCTCGTCCATTCACTGATGTGTTTAGTGCTAATCAGCTAGCCTTGGTAGCCACACCGACATGTTAAATGATGAGGTTGTAGGGGAAAGTGGGGTAAGATGAGCCTTTTTTCCATATTTTGGATCACTACATCAAGGCAATCATAGTTTTGTCTCTAACTAGTGTATCTGCATATGTTTCGAGATGTTGTGCATCCCTGAAAACCAACAGAATAAATGTAAACATAACTGTCTCATTGATATAGCATGCCAAAAAAAAGTGGTCTCCTATGATCAACTTACCAAGCGTATGGGGGAAGTTGAGCCATATTCCTACTCCACCCTCACTCTCCACCCCAGCCCTCCCTCACCTTCTCCCTCCCTAAATAACAGTCACTTCTTCACATTCATGTGTATTTTTATTTATTATACGCCATTCAACTGGTACAATAATTCTTATTATTATTGCATATAACTGCTAAAAAGCTTTTTTGTAAAAAGTTATTTTAACATGAGAATGTCTTTTAGTGATTCAGAACATTCACAGCTGTATTTATGAAAAGAAAAAGTAACACATTTAGACAATCTGATCAGAAATTCGGATCTTCTCATCATACTCCTTTACTTTCTCACTTGAGCCACTGGCTTAACTTACCCCTGGCCAAATGGCTCAACTTTCCCCAGAACTACTATTATGACTTTATTCGTCCTCTGAGCTAAAATGGTGGACTTTTATGCTAGATTTTTGACCTCATGTTGTAGTTCATAGATACCACAATTGATGTTTTTTTGGCTGAACAGAACTCTAATAAAATTTATGACAGACTAAATTCACTTTCAAGAGTAGAAAATGTTTTTTTTGTAAATAAATGTCTAACCCCTTCACCCATGTGCTTCTAAACTTCACAGTCTCCATGAATTGATGCCCATCTCCTACATATTTGGTCACATGATCAATTTCCTTGACTATTTACAAGCAACAGGGGGTGGCTCAACTTATGTACCTGCTAACTTCATTGCTGTTTAGTTGGAGTTGGAATCGTATTGGCTAGTATATTTTGGGGTATTTAGCTATTTTGAGTCGAGATGTTTGCTTTCAGTTGCTAAATGATTAATACTTAATACTTGTAACCTGCACCAGAATTACCAGTTTTCTGTATTACTATAGGCTTGAAATGCTGTGATCTAAAGACCGGAGATAAAACCTGTTAAAGCTAAAAAGGTGGATAACTGACTGGAGCATTTACTATCAAACAAAGTTATACAGCCACACATGGCAAACCAGTTTGACACTGTTCCCCTGTGAACTTTATGATCCCATGTTTAATAACAGGGTTTTCTTACCTTTGGACCAGTTGGTTTGAGGTCATTTAAGCTCAGTTTGACTGATGTATAGTGTGGTAGAGCAGTCAGTATGCCTTATCTTATTTTTCGGGTGTGACATTTCTCATTTTTTTCTGAAAAAAATGGGCAGAAGGCATGTTCCCACTTCCCCCCACCCACCACACCCATGCAAGTTTTTTATTTTTTTATTTTTTTACTTGTGTACACAACAAATACATGCTTTTCAAAAGTCACATCTGATGGTGCTCATGGGAAATCCAGTCTCTACTCTGGAAAAATATGACTGCTTTCATCCAAAGAGGTCGCCAGTATCAACACAACATGCAAACTCCTCAGAGTGCCTTTAGCATTTCTGTTGCAGCCCTCTGTTTCATAAATCATGAATTTGAGCTGATGTTTGCCAAAGCTGAGGCTCATAGCCAGGATGTCAATCATGGACACCAGTAAGTGATATGGGGTCCACATTCAGTCAACGTTTTTACAGAGATTATGCAATAATGGCCACCCTGACTCAACTTTTATACTGAGCCATACAATGCTGCTTTTTGGCTGTCCCGCTGTGTAATTTGACACAGCATTATGGTGCTGCAGAGGCATAAAAAACAGCATGTGTAAACAAATGGTGAAAGCTTCTCATATTAATGACTACCTGTGACACAAAAACTGTTTCAGTTCTGTTTCCTCGTTATTTGCCAGCTTAACTCCAGAAATGCAAAAAGGGAGGGGCACCAGGTATCCAGGCAACCTCCTCCAGCAACACCCTGTTCTACCTAGGCACCTCCCAGTACAGGGAGGTTTTTGGCCTTCTCTCATAGGCCGGTATGTAGCTGGATGGGAGCACTTGAGGTCAACTAATGAGCATGAGGAAACCTTCGCTGTAATTATGAAGGGAGTGTTTCTCCTGCACAGCCTCTCCTGTCCTTACATACGGGATCATTATTTGTCCCTGTGATTTTCTGAGCAGCACTTAACAAAAATAAGCTTCAGTTTCGGTCTGTGTATTTCAACGGTAACTGTCGTAAAACTCCTCCTTCTTCTTCTAGACTTATGTTCTCTCATTTTTTATCAGAGATCCTGTTTACTTAGCTGTTATTGCCAACAAATGAAACCAAAACTTAGTCCAAAGCCTCTTCTCATTGGCTTTGGCTTCCTTGCCTGAGCTCTGTGGCCTTTCCCTCTTCCTCTCTCCCACCTCTGATCTCTCCTCCTCCTCTTCCTCCTCAGTTGAGTTTCACTGATATTCTGTGTCACAATCCTGACACAGCACTTCCTCAGTCGCTCCTCAGTTTCAGCTCACTCCTGCCCCGGAGCGCTGACTGCCTCTTTTGGACAATGCCCATCCTTGTTTGCATCGCCCCCTCCTTTCGGGAATCCCGGCATTGCTGGTAACCACTGGTGGATCAGGATGATGAGGTCACTGTCTCGGTTTAGCCTGGCCTTGTAGCCCCCCGCCTCCCCCTCTATTAAAACAATGGAAGCTTTTTTCATTGGGCTGATATTTGCTGCCAGACAGACAGGCAGGCAGACAAGTTAATTCAAGTCAAAAGACATCTTGACTATGAAACCTGGATCTGATTTGTATTAATGGTTATAGTTTTACTACCCCCCCCCCCCCAACTACCAGAATATTCAGATATTTTTTTCATTGATGTAGGTTGAACTGCATAGTTTCAGCAGAGCAAGGCAAAACAACGATGAACTGTAGTTGCACATTCACTTTGGTATTGCAGTTATGTCATCAGCTTGTTTTTTTGTCTACTCACACTCTGAGTCTGCCAGCAGAATTTCACTTTCAGAATGAGTCGGGCAAGGAATCCCTTTTACTTTTTCACTCTTACAAAACCTCAGTCTGACCCACAGCACTGTAGACTTTTAACTCCTGTGAGGCACTTAAAATCAAGCTCTAGAAAAAACACATGAAAAAACAAACTTTTTTAAGATACAAGGTTTGAACAAATCTTATCTTAAAAGTGTAGTGCGTGGAATTTAGTAGCATGTAGAAGAGCAGATAAATGGAATGCAATATTTAAAATTTGTTTAAATTAGTGTTTTATTCAAAACCGTATTGGTTTCGTAATCTACATATAAGCCTTTTCTTATAACATAGTAGTGAGACCACCTCTGAGGATGTTGAAGGATAACAGTTTTTTAATTGCTGATACTGATAATCAGATGGTAGCTTCTCCTATATATAATGCAAATATCACATTGTTGGTTTTCTTTTTTTTATTTGACAAAATACAACAATGTAGCATAATGCTGAATCCGCATCGTTAGGATGAGTAATCCCCACAGTCTTACATTCAATGAGTGGTAATGCAGAAGGCACGGAATGCAAGACAGAAAATAAAAGTTTGTATTGCGCAGAAGAATTGGTTTTGACTTTTTGATGGTAAAAAGGTTGACTAACAAAGGATCATATCTGCCATCACAGCAGCTTCTAGTCCTCCATAGCTTTATTTCAGGGTGATAATGGCATCAAAGATTAATTTTCTGCCTGCACTCCTTCAGTGCTTTTGCAGTGGCAACGGTGTTGCTTTTGAGGTTTATGATAGATTGGAATTCTTCATACTTTCTCATGATCGTCTCCTGCTCCTCGTTTGTAAAGTATGCCATCCTTCGCTCTCCGGCCTGCTCTTACGCTCCAGACTGGTCCATGTTCACGATTGGTCAGATGCGGGGGGCTCCGCCTTATATGCGTGCACGCGCTCATAGCAAAGCTGGATCAATTCAAGAGGTTGATAACTAGCTGGCTAAGTTGAGCGAGGTAGCTCCAGGGCGACCTCGCTAGGTTGAACTTGCTTCGTAGAACAGGCCCTTGGTTAGCCAATGGCTAATATGTTGTTTATTTTTCAATTGAAAATTGCAATAATTCAAAATTACTGACAAATGAATAACAAAGTTGCTGAGCTTGAGAAAAGATTAAATTAAAGCTCCTGTGAGGAACTTTTGGTTTGTATCAGTTTTGGCGCCCCCTGTGGACAAAGGAGTCTTCTACATGCTTAAACAGTGTCCTCTGACAACAAATTCATCTTGCTGACTTTTAATAGTGAGATGTATAATTTATCGTGAATATTTTTAATGGAGACACCTACCCCCCTCCCTCTGGTTTCAGGCATGAAATGATTTAAACATCACCAATCTTGTCGCTGATGGTCTTGTTTACTTTTGGATATCTTTAAAAGGCACCGGCAGAAGTTTTAGGTTTTTTTAATAGAGGTGAAAAACTGCTCACAGGAGCTTTAAATTGATAAACAAACTGCCATCATATACTCTTGGATTTCTGTCCAACATCTGTAATTATTTAAAAACAAAAAATAAAGGAAGGTAAATATTTGGGTTAGAAAAACAGAAAGAAAGTTAGGTATTGTTCCAGGTTTAGTTGAAGGTTCCCTTATAAGCTCGATACTGATGTGATGCTGTATATATTAAAGGGCTGTTCGTCAGCCGACTGATCAGTCAGTCTATCCCCAATTAATACCATCAAAATGAAAACATATGTAGTTATTGGGCTCTATGTCTCAGTAATGCAGCATCTCTGGTGATCTCAACTGAAAGATGGCTCTGGTAATGAGCCTATATGATTTGTTTTTTATAGCATGTCATCTAATATTCATTCTTTAAATCATTATTTATTAAGTTAATGTAAAAAAGTGTAATTGTGTGATAATAAGAAGTTACAAATAGCAATCTCTTTCTGCAGAGCAAATCTTTTTACATCAACAAGGACATCTATTTCAGATTCCTCATTAAACCAGTTATGGGCTGTTTGGTTTTTAGTTCTGCATGCTGTACTTCTCCATTATAAAGCTCTCACAGCATTCGTTTTCAAAGGCTCAGCCATCCATTCATCCTGATTAGTCCTGACAGGTTTCCTGCAATTTATTTTTGCAGTGTTGTTCACATTAATTATAAGCATTTCGTTCCTTGCGCATCAATGAGCAGGCTCCCTCTAAGAAAGGGAAAGTTTGTATTTGGTAGAATGAGCATGTTTTTGGGTCACGTATGGTGGACTCTGCTTACTCATACGTGACAGGTGGGAGTAGAGGATTGTGGGTCCATCCTGGGAATTTACATATTGGTGTCTGGCTTCAGTCTGATGGTCAGAGGGGAAGTCTGCATGCGTCACAGATTGTCCAGGAATGAAACTATGAAAGCCAGTCAGGGACAGGGGTTGCAAATGAGCCATGGTTATAAACCTGCGTGCACTGCATCTACTATGTAAACTTTATAGAGCAATATCCTATGCATCTGCATGCGTCTATATAAATGTTTTTATCTTTCAGGACTGCTAAAATATTCAGGTATGTTGTCTTCGAGGGATACATATCATCTTACCTCAAACTGCATCCTTATCAAAAACCTTCAGTCATATGACAACAGAGGTCAGGAGAGTTCAAACAGATGAGGCCATTCTCTGTACTTTTCCATATCAATTTACCCGTAAATCTCAGTGTGGCAACAGGAAATCCTCAAGCACGGCCCTTTCCCTTCAGATCTGGTTATGGGGAAGCACACTTCTACTGTAACCAGGACGTTTTCCTTTTAACAGGCCTCGCTTTCTATTCCTTCTACCAGCTAATCCAGCAACAATACCCATTTCCTTCACGCCAAACCCCTGTTACCTTGTAAATCTCAGCCTTTCACAATGCTGTCTTTGGTGTCACTTTAGTCTGTCAGTGATTGATCAGTCCTTTAGCAGTTGTCATCTTATCACATGAATAAGACTGGATTTTTGAGTGCTGTGTGCCTGTTTGGCTTGAATGGAAATGACTGACTGTAAAATAATTCCTTCTCTGTGACTTTCTCTGCTCACAATTTCACAATGCTGTTTTAGCAATTTGAATTTTACTAGGGTTACCACAACAACAGATTATTTTCACAGCTTTACGAAGCTGCAGCCAATAGACAAATAGAACTTTGGACAACTCCTAAATACCCTTGGGAATAAAAAAATAATGACTAATGACTCCTCTCTGATTGGTGTCTACCTCAGCACCTGGTCCAGTGGGATGCAGGGAATCCAGAGTGTTTGCTCCAGCTGGTGAAGGAGCTCATCCAGCAGTACCATAACTACCAGTGCCAGCGTCTGCGTGAAAGTTCCAGGCTGCTCTTCGAGTACGACAGCCTCCTGGAGGATCCCAACTACGGACGCAACATGGAGATTTACGCCGGACGCAAGAACAGCTGGGTAGGCATGATGAATGAACATTACTATGTGGGTATGGTGCTCTACCAAAAATCAAATCACTGCAGATAAACTACCCAAAATGACAAAAACCCTAACCAGATAGGGCTGGAGTAATAAAATCATGAAAGTAGATCGTTAACATTGCCTGTTTATTCTCTCACCTTTCGATGTGAATCTGCCTTTACTTTTACTGTTTTCTACATTAATTAGTAGAAATAAAATAGCAGGGGACCAAGGATACTACCCTGAGGAGCACCTATTAAGAAAAAGAGCTTCACAGACATGTTTGTGGTGTAGCTATTACATAACCACACTTTTTCAGGGTCCAAGGTTCAAGGTCTTTATCGTCATCTGTAGGTAGATTTGTTTAACAGTGTGTGAGTCAGCCTCCTTTTTCAAACAAACAACATCAGGGAAACATATGATAGTAAAGTCACGATAGTGTTTGGGTGCCAAAAGGGTAATCCCCAGAAAAACATGATAAATTGTGCCTCTGGTAAAAGCAAGATAGTGTAACACAAAATAAAAGATCCATAAATGGTTATTCAATATTTTTTTTTAAACTCACTCAAACTAAACTTAACTTAAACTTAGCTGTGATTGTTAAGAAATTTGAACTTTTGCTGTGCCAAACATTGCTGTTTAACATTAACTCTTCGCTATTTTTCTATTACTGTATGATATCTTTGTTGGCCACTTTGTGAATTTCTTCTTCCCTGTGTCTTGAACTCCAGACTGGGGAGTTTTCTGCACGTTTCCTGCTCAAACTCCCTGTGGACTTTAGCAACATCCCTGTCTACCTCCTCAAGGTAAGAATTCAGCTTCACGCACATATTCACGAGAAAGGTGTGCCCCCTTCCCACATAATGGACACTCATACATGTTCATGACCAGCAAAGTGTTGCATTCTTTCTTGCAACATGGTAGAGTTGGGCTTTTGTGCTTGTAATAGATGTGATGAGATATTATGAGTGTTTGTTTACATGCAAGTGGTTCCTGTGTTTATGTACAATAGGAATAGTAATGGTCAAGGTGGTTTATTTGAAATAACTACAATGCTACCGTGTGTGTGTGTGTGTGTGTGTGTGTGTGTGTGTGTGTGTGTGTGTGTGTGTGTGTGTGTGTGTGTGTGTGTGTGTGTGTGTGTGTGTGTGTGCAGTCTTTGGGGCTGTGAGTTGACTAATCAGCAAGCCGTCACTCTCGATCTGCTCTGAGCCGCGTGGTGTCTGGAGGCAGCTTAGCCCGGACTCCTTCTCTCTCTCTCTCTCTCCTTGCTCCTCTCTTTCTCTCTCTCTCTCTCCCATCAGTGGTTGCCTTCTCTCACTGTGTCCCTTATCCCTAGTTCTCTTTTCACTCTCTGTCTCTCCCTCCATCTTCCTCTGCTCGCTTGCTGGAGGCCCTGGCTCTCTGGCCTTTTCCAGCCTGGCATCCTGTTTGTGAAGGGAAATGATGGTAAACATAAGGGAAACAGCAAGCATCATCAGCCTCACATCACAGCCTTTGTCCCCATGTCCCTCAGACCTGAAGCGCTGTGAGACTTCCCTTTCTCTCTCTCTCTCTGTCTCTCTGCAGACTTAGAGTAGACTTATCCAAAGTCAAACCTATGCTTCAGAGCTGCATTGCTAATCATGATAGAATTTTCTCTCCTCTGTCTGGATGTTTTGAGGCAGGAAAGTTTCTGCACCATCCAGCCTGGAGGGAGCTCTGAGGTGACATTTTTTCAGACGCACATGCTGTCACATACAGGAGGTTTCGATACAAGGACTCCCCAAAGCAAAGCAGACACACTGACACGTTTAACCAGTGGATGGTGGTAGAAGTGTAGCCATTGACACAATGTTGTCAAAAAAGAACTCTGTGTACTATTTAGTGATTTTATTAGAGACGAAATCTTGGATATGGATGTACGTTCCTGTCACCTTAATCTTATCATGTTCTCTGCTTTCCCTGCGCACACACATAAACACACAGACTCACAGAGCTGTGCCATATTTGGCAGTAAGGATATACATAGTATTTCCACAGGAGTGCTTGAAGACTAAGGGAGAGTATCGACTGGCAGAGTGGAAAGTAATGAACATCAGCCCACACCTTGTCCACCTACGCTTTACAGAGGAGCCGGATTATGCTGCATATAGGCTGGACTGTGAGAACACAAGTGTACTGTATGCCAAACCGATGACCTGAATTTTCACTCTGACAGTTGTCACACAATTAGTTCTGTCGTTTGCATGCTGTCTGGAGTCCATTATATTTGTGCACTGCAAATTTTTGCTGCACGAGTTGTTCATTACTGTTGTAGAGCAATGCAAGTGCAATTAATTTGCTACGAGGGCACTCCCAGACGAAGCAGACAGATACCCCCTTTTAAACTTAGGGACACTGTAAACACAAGTTGATTGGGTAATTTGAATAGATTTATTCTGTGTAACACTGAGCTGGTCACACTGAAGGTCTTTGGATCATCACTGAGGTTATTTTTTCTGCCCTCAAAAGCCACTGACTTTAACAGCACCTTAAGAAAAAGATGAATAGCTTAGCACACTGCAAGATTTATTCAAATTGATTTAAAGATGTTGCTGTAAAAGGACAACAGGTGGAAAGGGTTACTACTTAATCCACAGGGGACTCCAGAATGAGGCAGGCAGGAAGCTCCTGGAGGTTTAAAATAGATTTTAGCTGTGATATATCCGCAGAAGTTTCAGTTTTGCTCATATCAGGATTGTATGATTGCATTGTAAAGAAGATATTAAGGTCCCACTCTGATCTCTGATGTTTTTTTTTTTTTTTTTACTAAAAGTGTTCTCAGTGGTCTTTAAATTGCGATTATGACGTTTTTACCTAAAATCACGTTACCTGTGTCATTTTCAAGGACTTTTCTTCTGCAGAGCTCCAGTAGTTCATTAGCAATTCGCCTCTGAGTCATGGGCGGAGACAGCGCTGCTCTGCACACTCCTCTACATGCTAGCTTGCAGCCTAACATTGCCAGTGTAGTAGAAGTAGCAGGTAATATAGGAGCTATTCAGCTCTCAAATACTAATGTCTTTGGGGACATGATGAAAGTTAATATCATAATTAGTTTTCTTAAGATAATTGCAATCTGCTAACACACACGCTTGTTCCACGATCGTCCTCTCTACTTCTCTGTCTGGCCTGTAGAGCAGGGCTCTGGGGGCGGAGCTTGGATTTGTGAATGTAGGCAATCTCACTGTTTCTGAACCTGCCATTTAGATCTGTGAGAGGTTCACAGCAATATGAATGCAGAAATATTCAGAGATGCAATTTTGCTCTTAGTTTTCTCATATGTCCTGTAGCATCAGAAAAATGCCATATGAACATGTTGACAACAAGAAAAACATGATTTTCATGGGAGTGGGTCTTTAAGTATATTGCATAATATGATAGAGAGCTCCTGTGTTCAGATTAAATTGATATTGAAGTATTTATGAGCAAACAAATCCACTGGAGTAAAGATTTAAACTACTAACAGAAAACAGTTGTGTATATGTCTTTTGACTGGAAAACAAAAGTGCGATCATTAAAGTTCCAATCATATCAAAAGTTTTATTCTAGCCAGTGTTTATTTATTATTATTATTTTTATTTTATTTTATTTTATTTTTGAGTCATTTTATTGTGATTGGTCCATTTTTTCCAATTGTAATCCAATCAGAAGTGATTTTGTTAACTTCATTTATGTGCTGGCCTTTAGTGTATCTGTAAATGCACATTGTTGGTGCTGTGTCCTGTCTCCAAGTGTGATAAACCAGTGCAGATGAATGTTCAGAATGGTGAATATATTCACATACATTATTTAACCCTAACTTCCCGGATCATAATTCATCATCACACAGAGCACCACAACAGAGCTGTTTACCATCTAACCGCCCACTGAGCCTTCAATAGCTGGTCCTTACAAAAAAAAGTCAACACTTCAAAAATCAGAAAGGTGATGTTTTTCAGACAGATATAAGCTATCAGCCAGGTACTGTAGAGGTAGAGGGCACTCTGTTGACCCTGATTTGAATCAACCTCCTCATCAAATCCATGCATGTCCTTGCTTGAGGAGGGGGGGGGGGGGTTGGTGCTGGAGCGGAAATTTGTTCAGACATAGGCTACTCTGCACCGCTCGTGAATACTGAGATGTTGCTGGTGGGCGCAGAGCTGTGGAGGACAACTGTTACCTGGAGCAAGGCATCCGCGTGGTCTGAGCTCACCACAGTGGACATGTTTACCTTCCTGCATGGACTGGCCAGCCTCAGGGAGGGGGGAGGAATGAAAGGTTTATTTATTTAACTCTTTATTTTAAAGGGGGCAGCTCCGTCATAGTCAAAATGAAAGAGTGGGAAGGACACGGAGAGCAGAGAGGAAGGGAGGGATTGTGAAACGCACACAGATGGATGTTGGCAGATTTCTTCCCCTTTAAAGGCCGTCTGGTCCTGTTGGGCACAGTCTTAGTGTCTCATCTTTTGATCGTACTTTGACCTCTGTGTTGTCTCGTGTTTGAACTAGCTTTTACTCACAGCCTCTTATTTAGCTATGGCCTTTGACCTCGCACTGCACAGCAAATTCTGCATGTTTGTTGCTGAGGCTGTTCATTCGCACATTCAGTCTGGGGGGGTTGAAGAGGGAGAAGAAACATCTAACTTGAAGACTTAAAGAGTTCCTCTTTTTATTTTTATCATTAGTAGTGGTATTATAACGGCCATGACCTTTCAGTTAAAGAATACCGCCTTTTGCACCTCATTCAGCTGTCTGTCTGCCTGTCAATCATCTTCACTTGGCGGTGTTTGTTCAGTGGGGTCTTCCCTCTAAACGTCCACGCTGATCAGCATGGAGCGATGCCGTGTTCGTGACTGAGCCCTCTGCTCTCGCTTCATTTGAGCTTTGTTTCCCCCACAAGCACTGACCCATGTCACCAGCTCCACAGCGATTGTGAGTGTCGTGTGTATGTGTGTGCGGTCTGTGTGTGTACATGTGTTCAGAGCTGGGGCTGGCCTGGAGCAGCTGTCATCAATAGAAAAGGATATTTCAGGTGAACCGAGTCTTGTGGGATAAAACAGAGGATTCGAAATCTGGATATTGTCAAAGATTGTGTGGAACAGACACACTGCTGAGGACACACATTTTCAGCGCATTTAAAGGAAGAGTTCACCATTTTTGGAAACACTGACTCTCCCTCTGGTTAAGAGACAAAGGTTAAGTTTTCTTTGCTCTTGTAACCTGTGGTAAAAAAGTTGCTGATTGGAGTTGATCAGTTGAGTTATTTCATTATTGACCTTGACCAATTATCCAGCTAATTATTAGCTGATATTTGGAATTTGCTGATAAGATTATGGGTCACTTGAGCTTGCTGCCAGTGTTTCTTCCCCTCTGGGTCTGTTTCTCGCATTAGTTTGTCTCACCCTCTATTACATGATGGTGTGATGTAATATGTAAATGAGATGTTGTTTAAACATTTGCTACAGGTACTCAGAAAGTTTGGAGTATCAATCCTGAAGGACTGATATAAGTCAACCTCTAGTTTAGATATTATAAAGATAAATAAATAAACAGGAAACAACCGATCAGTGCATGTGCAGTGTCATAGTGTATATCTGATTCTTTTTAGCAGCATCTTAACCTCGAGGAAAATGAAATTTAACTGCTGTAAGTTAAATGGAAAGAAGAAAACACAGCCTCATGTAGTAGACATGTTAAGCAGTGATGAAGCTACAAAAAATCAGACATGAGCACATTTGTTGGTGAAATAACCAGGATTTAGTTTGCCATAAGTGTCGCATTTTCAGATACACAAGTTCCAGACTGAAGAGAATTTTTACATGTGGAAAATCATTAACACCTCTGATAAAGGATGCTCTACAGGGGTACTTAAATATTCTACTTAAGTAAAAAACAAAGCTACTTTGATGACCTTTTTCTAGAGTAGGAGTAAAACTACCAGTCTGAATCCACTCAAATAAAAGTGTAAAGCACTTTAAGTACTGTTTACTTTTAGTCTGAGACCTACAATGTATGTCCAAAAGGATCAGCTGATCTCAAATTAAAATAAAAAAAAAAAAGTGTGTTTTCCAAAATTTCTACATATTTGCTTTAAGTGGCGATTGTATTTGTCGGTTCTTAAACACCTTTTAGCCCAAGCTTCTCAAAATGACCTGTAACCTGCATCCCAAACCCTCCTGGGTCAATGCTGCTTCCTTCTGAACCAAGCTGAGGGCGTTCAGCCTGAGGCGTTCCTGTATCCTTGTTTGGTCTGAACAAGCTGTGCATGCTTCAACAACAGCACTTACATCTAATTAGTTTTACTCTAATTATTTTGGTCTCGCATCTCTCTCTCTCTCTCTCTCTCTCTCTCTCTCTCTCTCTCTCACTCTGTCTGTTTCCACACACACACACTTTAACCTTCAGATCTCTACAGGCAGTAGCTGACAGGGGAGGGTCAGGGTGAAGCACAGCCCTGGGCTCTCGCTCTGTCTTTTATTTGCTGCTTAAGCGTCACTGACTCGATTATTTCTTTACTTCCTCTTCATTTTCTGTCTTCCTGTGAATTCTTTCTTCCAAATACCAACAAATATTGAAGCTTTGAGCCATTGTCTCAGTCCCAAATGATGCTCTTTTATTATTAATAAATGAGACATTTAAGAATAAATCTCATTTTAAAAACACAGTGTGATATCCACATGCTATCACTTTCATCACGTTGTTTCTTCAAGTGAAATAGTATTTGATAACACGTAAACTGGAGTTGCTTCTCCTTGTCTGTAATGCCATTTCAGGTTCGGCTTTTTAAATAGCAAGAAATAAGCCCCAGTAAACGCTTCGCAGAGGGGGACAAAACAAGAACATTTCCTCCTAATGATCCTTTTGAAGAGCTTTCCATACGCTCCTCGGGGGGTTGTCTAACAATGGCACCATCTTCCACCTCAGCCACAGAGAAAGCAGCAATGTTCCCTTGCAGGGATTCATTGCAGGAACTGGGGGCAGATTGTATTACTGGAGCTTGGTGGCAAAGTGCAAGGCAAGTCGCAGTTTCCTTTGGTGAACGCCGCTTACTCCAATGTGTGTCAAAAAAAGATCCTTTGATTCTACCACAGCTGTTAGTGCGAGCATAGTTAGGGATTTTGTCATTATTCAACTCTCCTTCCTCTTGGAGCTTTGCAGTAGACGCACTTGAAACACAAGTTAGGCAAAGGTCACAACTTTTAACACTATTCCTGTCATCACTACTACTCCTGTTATTTACTTGTAGCGATTATAATCTTAGAGGTTCAATAACCAGCTCAACTGCTCTTGCCTTGATTGCATAACAGAATCTGATATTAAAGGGATATTAGGGATATTAACTTGTTTCTTTATGGAAATGCAATCAGACTGAGATGCTAAGGCAGAAGAACTCCCATGTCCCCAGGAAATGATAAAGTAATGATCATAAATGTTCTTCCTTGAGCTGCGTCACCCCCGTTGCAGTCGGTGATGGCCTCGTCCGAGGTCTCCGTACAAGCAAGCAGCTGCTGGGAGAGAGTGGGTGAGTTGTGTTTGGTCTCTTTGCTAAAGAAACCAGGCAAAGTACAAAAGGTGTTTGGTGGCTAGTACTATGGCTGGGACCCTAGATGTACTGTTGATGAGGTTAGGTGCTGTTCTGAGCATTATGTGGCTCCTAAGACCGCTGTGTATTGCTATCATGCAGTCGTTACTAAAGTTGGTATAAGTAGAGAAGCAAGCAGTCAGCAACATTCATCTCTTGACGGGGTGGCTAACTCAGTGTACCAGTGTGTTTGACCCTAATTTACTTTTACACTGGAATATCCCTTTAAGATGTTGTTAAGCTTGTTAACAGGTATGAACTTTGTTGCCACTAAGTTTACCAATGATGTCAACGGAAACTAACATCTTTGACCTCATTGGTAAAATGTGCTTTCCACAGTGTTTTTTTTTTTTATTATTTTTTAAACTATTTATTTATTAACATTTTTTCATAAATAGCACATCTGTAGTACTCCCGCAGATGTGCTACAACCAACAACCACTGCCACACCATTGACAGTACTCATCTAGTTAACTGTGAGAAGTTATCCAGATACAGTTCATTTTAAAGTCACCACATGTTGATTTGATATGATGTACGTAATCTGCTTCTTTCTGGTGCTGTTTATAACCATTGTCAAGGGGATTTGACTGATCAGATTCAAGTATTTAACATGCATGACAATAATAATAATAAACGGAACAGGTAATGCAGAAAACAGGTGAAAGATTGACCTCATAGTGGACTCCTCTCACTGTCTGCAGCTCATGAAGCAGAGCGCCACAGCTGAACAGACTGTGCTTATCACTTCAATTTGCTGACAGTGTGTAATATTGTTCAAGACTTAGAGTTGTCTGTTGCTAAAGAGTTTCTCTGAAAAGTTATGGGTGTAAAATCAATGTTAAATCCCCACAGAACACGTATTTTCATCCAAGCTCAAAATTCAATACATCCGTCCACCCACCCAAAAGGAAAAAATAGTCTGTTTCAGTTACAGATCTAAAACCTTAATATCTGGCAGGCTGTAAAATATCTCCGTAACACACCTCACATTTATTTCTCCATCAATATGATCAGACGTTGAAGATTGCTGGTAAGTCATGCCTGTAAAAGACTTTAAAATCAGACTGATGACCTTTTAAGAAAATGCCGGTGGGCCTATGCACTTTAGCTTTTAGAGCTAGCGCTAAGTTAGCTTCAAAGAAAGACAGGATGAGCAGCCCAAACTTGGTTTTTGACATCCTCAGACTGCACCGCTGTCTTAAAATGGATCCAGACACAAATATTTGCTCAGCCCTTACAACACCCGTGTGGTTTGAACTGCTCAAGGATATGCAGAACAGAGAGTTTAAAATGTAATTTGAATGATTAGCCTCTTTTCAAAGCTAATGCCTCTTAACACACACATTTTTCCTCCTCTGCATAATTCCAGTGTGTACGCCAAACTACAAATAGAAAACATCCCTGTAACCCATGGCCTGTTCTAAGCTCTCTGTGTGTTTCTGTGTTAAACGGGTGATGGGGGGATCAAACCGGAAGCATCATGGATAGCATGAGGTCAGCTTTTGATTAATTCAGGGGGCTGAAGAAGTAGGTGTTGTTTATTCAAATCAATTGATTTTCCATCCCACTCATCACCTCTCTGTATGTCTTTATTGGCTGATATCGTGCGTCTCAGAGTGAGGTTTTAAAATAGATCAAGAATCTTAATGGCAGTCAGCCACTGCCGAGTAATGAACTCATTTACAGTGAGCCATTATCGAAGCCGAACAATGCTGTTGATAAATGTTTGCCATCCACTTTTAATTAAATCCACAGCAAAACTGACAAAAGATTCATTTATGTCATTAAAGTAGTATAGAAAAATAACTTATTCTTTATGTGACAGTAATGATTTTACGAATGAAGATGACTTCATTTTGTTTGCATGCTGCCGTCAGTCGTGCATTGACATAGAATCATTTCTTTAATGTTTGTGACAGTTTTTGCATGATGATGTTATCAGTCCTGTTTTCTGTAACTCAGCACTACTGTTGGGCTTTCTGTTGATTGCAGTGGTGGAAAAAAAGGCAGATTTGCAGGTGAGATGATAATGAAGTCATGGAATAAAAAAACAGGTGTAAACACTTTTTAGAAAAAAAACAACCACAATTACTTTCAACATTACCACATTCTCAACTATTGAGCCTATAGAACTATTACTGGTTTACATCAAAAACTAGCTCCACCTAGTTCAAACTATCAACATTATTTGCTTTAAAGGGGATGTCATGCATTTTTTCCACTTCCTTTCTGACTCCTCTTTAATAGCTTAACATGATTTTCAGACCAAAACAGACCCGAATTTCTCACAGTGGTGTATTGAAATATCAGTATTTCAGCCTCCGTCTGAAACGCTTCTTCTTAGCTGCTGTCCCTTTAAGCCCTCCACAGGCCTACAGTCTCCTGATCGGCCACCTCTCTGGCAGGTTTCCGGAAGCCAGGCGAGGGCAGAGCTTGATGTTTTGGCCCTGCCCCCTCTTGTGTTTAATAGAGTAGTGCAGTTGAGCAGTGTTACCCCACTCTGCTGTAGGTGTCACCTCACACCCTGTTGGAGGCAGGCCGTTCTGCTTTGCTGAAACCACAATAAACCGCTTTGAGCATTTAACATCTATTCTCTAGTTTTCTAGGCTTATGACAACACATGTTAACATTGTGATTTGAGAATTTACATACATTTAGAATGGACAACAAATTCCCCCCCTTTAATGGGTCTCTTATTGATGCCCCCTACTTACTCAACGGGACACATTGTTAGCGGCTGTCAGTGCCAACAACAACCATGGAGTAATCCTGGTGGGCATGGGAGAGAAAAAGTCCCCCCAAAAAACTGTCATTTACAGCTAAATACTGTTGTGTTTAATTTCAGGGACTTGGGATCCATTCCCTTAAAAAACAAAGGTCATCTGCGATGATTTATGTTTATATTGCTGTTGTGAATCAGGTCTGTATCTACAAATCAGACGCCAGGCTTCCCCTTCTCATTAGAGCAGTGAAGGTAATAAAACTTGTATGGAAACCTTTAGGGACCTACTTTTCCACTCGCAAAATCAACAAACATTGATAAAGGAACAGATAAAGGATTGGATCATTAAGCAGACTCGGTAATGACATCAATATCAATAAAACTGTATTACTTACTCTTCGTAATCATGTGTGCTATCCTTCCTTCTCTAATTCCTGGTTAAAAAAACTGGAATGAGTTTCTTTCCTTGCTGCATTAGTTGATATGAAATTCATCTATGATTGATGTGTTTTGGCTGAATGCTTCTCCTACTAACAGATACATTTTTTTCACCTTTAGTTTGAGTCCATTCTTAAAACACAGTCCTCTTAGTCTTCTCGCAAACACAAGACAGTTTTGTCAACATTATGAAAAGTGGGATCTTCTTGTATTCGGGGTTCATATTCATGCAAATGTCCATATTTGTGAAAACACTGCTTAAAAACACCTCAACTCATCAGTCTTTCTTACGAAGCTCATATATAGAGATCTGCAGAGTGACAAACAGGCACTACACCTCTGAGTCCCAACATGGTGACTACTCCAGCTGTTCAATACAAACCAAAAAAAATCCTCTTAGCAACAGCTGTGGTTACCTTACCTTTCCGGTTGCCACATCACGGTTACTCCTTTCCCAACTGCTCATGAGGCATATGTAGTTGCGGTTTTGTGTCCAGCTTACGTCCCCCCTCTGCGTGGCAGTTGAGCTTTTGGAGAAGTCGTGGCTGAAGATGGCCTCCTGTGTCACATGGTATGTCTTTCACAATCCCTGCACAGACCTGGAAAACAACAATACATCTACTGAACCCTCACTAAATATGCATAAAAATAGAATAAACAGCCAAAAAGATAGTTAGTCATGTGCTTTTTAGCAAGGCCACAACTAAAAAAAAATAGTAAGTACAAAGAAGCAGGATCTGAAAGATCATGTCATGTCCGTGTGTCTGAAAGTTCATATTTTGGTGATCTAACACATTTGTAATCCTAAAGAGAAATAGGTTGTTATTTTACTAAAAAAGTGCTGTATTAATTCAATTGAATGTAATGTGCCTTATTGCTGTGAAAGCTGTAATACTTCAGTGAGCTAAACTAGGCTTATTCAAAGACCAGATTCGGACCACCAGTTGAAAGACTTAAAAACAAAAGTTTAATTAGAAATAGCCTTATATTTTATTCACTTATCTCCTGATTGTGTTTACTATGAACTGATGATGCTGCTGTTTATTTAATTATTTATTTATTTACTATTTTTATTATTTACTATTATTATTTTTTACTCCCCGTAATCGCCCATGTTACCCCCCGGACAAGGGTGTGGATAAATGAAAATGTAATGAAATAAAAGAAAACAAAAAAAAAAAAAAAATGAAATAGCCCTTTATCAACCGTTTGTAGTGTCAAGGTTTATCTCAATCAAATACATAAATGTTAACTTGTGTATATCCTCATATCCCTGACATATGAAGAGATGTAATTTCAGACTGTTTTGGTTTTACTTTTAGTTACCTTGGCTGAAATCCAGTATCCCAGTATTCAATCCATCAAGATAACTCAGGAAAGGATTTTAAGTATGACCATCTGGTAGACGTTTTGGCGCTGTAGGCAGGTGCTGAGTCCTGTTTGTGCACTTCCATGAAGCTTAATGGAGTCATGAACCATGCTTTTGGACTTGGTTTGGTCTGTACTGGTTTTTGATGCACCAGCCCTCTGAAACCCTCTAATGCCCTTTAATTGACTTGTCTCGACAGTCTTCTCAAGGCTGCACTTCTCCCTGTTGCTTTTGCACCTTTTCCCTCCGTGCTTTTCCTTTCCATGAATCTGCTTCTACACTTCACACTGTGAACAGACCGCCTTTCAGCAACAACCTTCTGTGGCTTATGATTGTCGTCTGGACAAACGTAAAGCAGTCTTCCCTGTGATGGTCAGAAGAACCAGGACATACATGGAGCTAAATCACTTTGAAAAGGACTTCACTCTAATAAAAAATGGAATATTTTTTCAAACCTTTTCTTCTTTGTTTTTGAGCTGCGCTTTATTTTAATTTTTATGGCATACACCAGTCAACTATTTCTGCCAGTGCTGTGTCATGACTAGAGCAGAGACTTGAATGGCCCTTGTGTCTGCTGTGCACTATGACTGACTTATTCCTCTGCTGGTTTGACCTGCTGGTTGTGGGTTTTTACCACATGGCTGCACGTCTAGCTAAAAGAGCTGTTGTCCCTAAAATAGAGTCAGCTGTTAATGGATGACCAAGTCTGTAAAAGCTGCAGTGATATCAGCGCTCGTGATCAAATAGCATAAGAAAAGCCTAAAAACAAATGCCTAATGGCCACCCTTCTTCTACCACCTTTTTGTCATTCTATTCTGGGCTGGTCCAGAGTAAACTGGGGCTGTGCGTGACTGTTGAGCATTTGGTGCCAAAGCAAGCGGTTGTAATTTGTGGCCTTGCCGTGCCCTTGCACGGTAAACACTGACTAAGAGCTCAGGAATCTTAAGAGCTATAAAATAATTGCAGGTTACTCCCATAATGCCAAGTGTTCTGCTCTTTGCCTCAGGTCGGCCTCATCTGCCGCATCCTTTTCTTCATATCATCTCCTGCTTCTGTGCTGTTATTATTCTGCCATTTACTCATGGCAGTTATCTAATGACACAAAGAGAAATGATTTGTCTCTGATGTGTCATAATTTTGAAGCAAATGATCACTTTGATATCACAAATGTATAAAAAAATTCATAGTTTGTGTTGTTGATTGCAGTATTTTAAGAAAACACTTTTAATTTTGATAAAATCGTGTGTATAAATCCCTCATCTGGAGGAATAGGTTTCAGTAAACAGCCTTAATATTAGTTTTTCCTTCACTTTCACCAAAGATAGAATGCTGTCTGCACAGTCATATGACTCTCTTTGATATAAGCATACTCAATATCTAATGGAAATTTCACATTTATAACTTCCGGCACTGAAAACTCAAAGCTCATCCTCAGCTCTGTTTTGCATAAATCCAGGGTAAACCAAAGCATATCAGAGTGCTTTCATTTAGTGTGCTCACATTGCTATTTGAGAGTCCTGGTTCTGAGTGACGGCGTGTCTTTATAGCGCTGAGACATGGCATTTAATAAGGAAGCAAGTTGCCCAAAAGACATCGTCAAGTAATTGCCAGTTTGGGCTTCACTAATGCAGTGTACCACTGCAATCTGAAAAGGCCAGCCAATGCTTCCACGCAGATAAACAATTATGTGGCTTTTAAATGGTGGATGTGTTATAGCTTGGTATGCTCTTGATGAATTTAAATGTCAGGCGTAACAGCTCTAAAAGAGAAATAAGAAGTGACAGAGTAAAGCTTTTTAGTCCAAAGAGATGTATTTTTATGTTTTGATGTTGTATCTGTAACACCATTGGCGTAACAGTTACTCGTTACCAGTCAGTTTTATGATCAAATGGCTCCAAATAAGGTCAATAACTTACTGAACACTGGTATGAGGAAACACAGGCCCCCCCTTCTGAATTTGCTGACACAGAAAACTGAAACTCGTCTGTTGCAAGAAGTTTGGATGCGGTTGCAAAAGAGGAGAATACAGTTGGTCAGTGGGTTTTAGGTTTTACATCAAACAAGCGTTACATCAGCCTCGATGATTTCAAGATGAGTAGAGCACGATGCTTCCTCCCATGCTCAGTATTACTGATAGGATTGAGTCAATTCAGATAATCCATGATAACCTGCAGCTGATAGCCAATACCAAAAAGACCAGGGATATATTAACTCAAACCCAGCACCCTCAGTGGACTAGTTTGTGGTCAAACTTCTGTCAGTGATTGGAGGTTACATGTGAAAGGAGCCCTGGGTTACATGAACATATACAGAGACAAAACGTGCAGGTGGTTCATGATTTGGAGTCTGTAATCGAGCCTTCTTGATGAATGTCCAGATCTTTTGATATTTCTCACACACGACCCTGCTGCTTTACTGGCAGGTGGTTTAACATCTGCTACCCCACAGCTGTTGATCAAATGTCTCACAATGTGAAAGTTAAGGAGAGTTTTAATGGAGGTGCTCCTGTAGCTTTGATCTCAGTCATTATTGACTGTCATTATGACTTTACAGCTGAGTCCTGTGATGTCTGTTATACTGGAATCAAAGAGCACCTGTGCACTTAAGTGTGCCCTGCAAGTAATATTTAGTTTTAAGTTTTTAATAATGTTGCACCTGTTGTTGGGAAACCATCGGACTCACAATGCAGCATGCACCCTCTATTAGCTCTGGCAGAAGAAAAGTAGCAAACGTTTCAATGGCTGTGTGCGATAAGTCTTTCCTGTTTGAAACTCAGCCCTTGATGCTCAGAGGTTTAAAATTCTTGGCATTCATGACCTCCTGAACTCTAAGTTACCAGGACACCCACTCAGTTGCGTCAGATCCATGTCTGAACTGACATTTTGATGTGCAATAGGGTCCCTGTGACTTTCGCAACTGATTTAAAAACTGCTGTTATCAGGTAAGATTAACATTTTCACCCTGCTTTCCCCAACCTTTCCGAGAAATATTAACAAAATGACTTAATTAATGCTTGAAACTTGACACAGCTCTTTGTAAAATCTTTTGAAACTCTGAAACCAGACTCATTGTCATCTCAAGACAAAATTAAGTCATGGATTTAAAAATTGTGCAAACTGTTCCTGGTTCCTGGCAAGAGCTGTGTCCTTGTGTAAGTAGTGGTTTGACTCACTGTAATTCGTATTAAGTTTACAGCTCAGCTTTAAGTTTTTAGTTACCAGGGTCTGATTATTGCGAAAAAGCATTACGATGCAAGCTCTGGTGTGGTGCCAAAGGAAACACTGACTGGTAGTTAACAGGGATCAAATTAATTAGCTTCACCTCTTCTAAAGCTCCAAAAATAAAACGCTATATAAAGTATATCAATCAATATAACTATCTATCTTTATTTGTATGGCACTTTTCATAAAACGCAGTTGCACAAAGTGCTTTACACACAGAAGAATTAAAAAAAAAAGAAGGAATTTCCAACTCTATCCTGACCCATCCCTAACCCCTCATGCCAGCCCCACAATCTAAACACAACAGAAGTTAAAAAGTGCATCGAATGGTCAGACAAGAGAGCTTTATGTGCAGTGTTGCCAACTCTATAGTAAGGAAAGTCACTAGTGGCTGTCCTGAAAGTCGTTCGATGACGTCATTGCCTAATTTGCCTATTTTCTCAGTCAAACCCACCGCCGACCCCCCGGTTGAGATAGCACATTGGCTACCCGTTGAGAAGAGTAACATCGATACCTGCATTCATGTTAGAGCCTCCAAACTCCACAAAAAGTCACTAGATTTCTTTCTTGAAAATACGTTGCTAGGGGGGTCAGAAAAGTCGCTAAATGTAGTCGCTACGTTGGCAACACTGTGTATGACCTTAAATCCAGTCATCAAGTCCATTTTGTAAAAGCAGGAATATATGCACTTAGGAAATGCCATCTCAAAATTCAAAGTAAGGAAACACTGGAGGTTAGATAAAGATCCAAAGTATTAACATAAAACGAAATTTAAGAAATAAAAAATTTCAGTGAAATGAAAAAAAAAAGATATTAAGATAAGAGCCTTGAAATAGCTCAGTAAACTTAATACAATGAGTCTAATGCACATTAAGAGGATACACTTAAACAAAATGAAGTTAATGATAAAATGTCGTTAAAAGCTAGACTGAAGAGGGAGGTCTTGAGTTGGAGTTTAAAATCATTAAGTGATATAAGTTTGACTTATTGACAGTGACATAACTTGAAGCTCATTTAGTTTAAGGCTGGCATTTCATTAGAAGTAAATTAGATGATTCATCATGTAGGATGTGCACCATGTAGCTCCTCTGTGAGGCATCTTTATAATCACAGTAACACGGAGCCGTGCTGAATATGTGCAGAATGTGATTTGGTGTTGTCCCGCTAAAATATTCAAAGTCTTGCCCAAAAGTTGTCTGGATAGCAGCAGATGTCGCTCCAAAACCTGGATGGAGCTTCCCCAGATGTATATCTTCCTTTGTGCTGGCTTTTAAACCGTGCCCTGATTGGTAGTCAGGTGGTCCCTCTCTATAAAGAGGATGCATCATAGCACAGTTTTCTACCTCACCTCAGTAATCCCAAATGGGTTTGAGCCCAGAGGTGTCACCAGCATATCTGAATCTGAAAAGGCACAAATGCTCCAACAAACTTAGTATGCTCACAAGCAAGGGTTTTTTTAAGGTGACTTTGAGCCCATGCAGTGATTCCTGCTACAGAGTCATGCCTGAGGGCCTGAAGATCACAGCAATCCTGCCTTGTGTTACTGAGATTAATGAAATCCCCAAATTCCAAAGACACTGATGCAAAATTGTTGAAATATTTACTCATAAAGTCTCTCACAGAGTGGTGAACCTCTCTCCATCTTTACTTCTGAGAGCCCTAGCCTCTCAAGAGTGCCGTTACTACATTCAGTCATGTGACTAAGCTTTTGCAAGTAAACCACATTAGTTGAGTGGGGCTCCTCCAGGTGTTATTTTATGGCAGCACTCAACTTCCTAAGTGTTTTGTTATTTCTGTTCTTTCTTTTTTACATATATCTTCATTAAATAATCAAAGTTTTGTTTTTTTAGTTTCAACATTTAATGTTGTCTTTTTACTGTTAGAAACAGTTTTAATACCAACAAAATCAAGTTTTATGTACATTCTATACTGCATCTCAACATTTCTCCGGGCCTGTAGTTGGTCTAAAATTATAAAGAAACTTGTGTTTCAAAACTTACAAGCTCTTGGACTGTGACTCTTGCAGCTAAATCAAAGTCCAAGGGTGCAGTTTGTAGGGTGGACACCTGGAACCGGGCCTAAAGAAAACTTCATGAGACTTGGATGTATTTCTCTAGAAATTTTAGTGGAATATATATATCTGGAATATTCCTTGTAATATCAATTTACTCAATCGTGATTTCAGATAGAAGTCCAAATAAGGAAGTTGCATCAGCCTTGCTGGTGAGTTACATCCAGTAAAACCACTGTGTGTTAATTAATCACACTGCTCTAAATGGCACTGAGCACAGATGTCACAGGGAGTGTGAGGTCACTCTGAGTTACTGCACGGTATGACTCCACTAAATCACCAGGAATAGATATGACGGCTGAAACTACTGTAAGCTGTGTCTAAATCCTAAAAGTAGAAAGGCCATGGAAACCAGAAAGCTCTTTATCCGTGTTCTTGTAAATATCAATTTGTGGTTGGTGATGCCCACACCCTGAAACACCCAGAGAGTCAAATGTAAATATTTGAACCTGGACTATGACATAAGTATTACTGCTGAACTCCATAGCACTCTGCTGGCTCCAATACACCTTAGTTTCTCAGAAAGTGGTGAGATTTCCCCAAAGGACAAGCTTTAAATTTGATAAATTTATATTAAAAATCAAGTGTAATTTTGAATATAGCTGCATTAAGACCCAGATTCAGGTCATTCATAATTTAAATATGCACTGCTAAAACAATCATATTTAAATCATACACATAATTATTAAGACCACTAGGACACAGTATTTGAAAATGCAGCTGTATATCACTTTCCAAGTGTGAATATGTGTGGGCATGTGCAGGCTGTGCTTGATACACATCTCCCTCACTCTCCTGTTCTGTTACACCTCCCAGGGCAGGGCAGCTGAGGCGCATTTATCAGTCCTATATGCCTGAATGAACAAACAGGGTCAGGATTTTGAAAAACAGACTGGTCCCAGACTGACCCTGCTTTCACATGCTCTTCAAACAGTCCCGTATAGCTGTTTGGGAAATCTATCTTCCAGCTCTTCCAGCGGCATTCATCAATTATACTATAAAAACAACATGCATGCTACAGTGAATACATCTTAAAAGCTTTTGCATCCAACTAACCGGTGTCTGTCTGCATTGACAGCAGCTAATAGTCACAACCTTTTACCCATGAAAAATATGTCCTTTGCAGAGAAATGACAGGCTGTTATCACTCCATTACCTACACTCCTCCAGGACTCTGGCATACAGCTGAGATTGTACCCAGGGCTGCTGGGATGTAAAATTTTCATCTCAAAGAAAAAAAAAAAAAAAACACCGACCACCTTAATATGATTTTTAAAAACTGAAAACACTCCGGATCCTTGGGTCTCACTTACTCCTTCAACATGATATAATAAATTAACAACCAGGGAAGAACACTGTCAGATCTGACTGTATGGTAAACCGGCTGTAAGTGTACAGTGCATAACTTCATGTTCATCCAGTACCAGGAAACAAACTGAAACTCGCTCACGTGGGTTAACTAGTGTGTGGTTTCTATTCTTTTGTGATCACACACCACCAGGGAAATTACCTGCACAGGTGAGTCAAGCTGTAACTCAGTTAGGGGATGGAAGTATTTTCACCTCCGCTATGGCAGGTGGAAACACAACCCCTTTTAGCTCATTAATACTGGGCTGTCTCCTGGTTGGCATACAACATTAATACCTAAACAATCTACAAATGTCCTTGCAAGTACTCCAAAGGATTAAAACAGCGTCAATTTGGCAGCTTTTGTTCAACAGCTTCAACTTTTGCATGTCTGCCATGTCTGTCAAAGTTTTGTTTACTTCCTGACTTCCTCAAAACACATTTCTATTATTCAACATCCAGGTTAAATTCCATGTTAAGAACTAAAGAGCACGTGATGACCACTTAAGCCAAAAACATACAGGATCCGTGTTGAGTGTGTTCCGTCAGCGTTGTGTCTCTGCTCCATCGAGCAGCGTTGTCTATTGCACGCAGGATGTGTATTTGGAGCGTGGCAGCAGCAGCGTAGTGCAGCCCCGGTCAGCTGGGTTCAGTATAATGGAAACAACATGCTAATAAAAGGTTGTTTTGCCATGGTCTATTTCCTGCTAATTTTGATATAATTCAGTGACTGTTTATCCTCTACTGTATGTGACAAAGCAACTTGATTTTACAGTTTCAGAATTTGCAGGTTTACTCGTGTTTAATTAAGCAAACTATGTTCCTTTATGCTGTGCTGTTACCTTCAGACAGAGTTAGCACTTCAAAGTCCTGTTGGGGTCCACATGGATCAGGGATTGACCATCGGATTGTTCTGTGTTACTGATAAATCCATAACCAGGAAGTATTTCTCATCTTCACAAACTGATACACAATTGGGAGTCCGCATATGGTGTTTTGTTTTGAAATACCGGATGACATGCACGGTTTTCGTGCTTGACATCCTGACTAGAACGATCTTCTCTGTGTGGATTGATACATATTGGAAGTGTAGAGCAGCAAAAAAAGACACAGTGTGTATCTGAGCCGCGCTCAACACGCATCTGACACAGATCTGATATGCATTCTGTGTGCGATGCTGCATTGATTGGAATGGCAACCTATTTGCTACGTGTTACGCGATGCTGACGAAATGCTTAATACGGATCCTGTTTTAGGCTTAAGTCCACCTTTAGTCCAGTGGAGGTGTTTACACAGAAGAGAAAATGGATCCATAACCGCAATATCTAGGAACGTTGGTCCAATGGCTATGAGTAAAAACAAAAAATAAAAAACTTAATAAATGTTGTTGTGGCTTTTAGTCAGCTCCAGCCATGACCAGACTTGGACAAGCAGGACAAGCGAGTGCCTGGTGACCCTACATACTTAAATTCCGTCCATGAGCCTAACCTGACTCAATCGGAGAATATTGCTCTTTCAGATTAACACTGGAAAACACCTGTGCTGATGGGAGGTGTTTTGTTATTTTGATTCGGTGGAGGATTTGAATGCTGGCATACAGGCCCTGTAATGAAGCATGGATGTAAAAAGGTTAAAGGATTCTGTTCTTTGTTTGGATGTAGGTTGCACTTGGTTTGTGTGTACATCCCAACGTCTGTCATTGCACTTCAGTCCGCTAACCCATCAACCGGGGGGGGAACAACCTTGTTGCTGCATTGCAGGCAAGTTGTCAGAAAGGTCATGCCCCCGAGCAGTAGGGGCACGAGGGGAGCTGGGGGACTCTCTGCTCGTCCATGTTGTGACACATAAGAAGTGAGAAGGTGGTTTGCAGCAGAAAACATGCTTCTTGACCTTTTGTTTCCTATCCACTGCCGTGCTTTTTCTTTCAGCATGTTTTTCCTTTTCCTATCTTAATATTCTGTCCTCTAACACTCGCCATCATCATCTGAGGTGAGGATTCATCAGAGACACCTTGGCGCCCTCATATCCCATTGATGATGACACACATTTGGCCTATTTAGTCCGGCTCTATCAGATCATAAGTAGGTGTTGGATCATATCTGATGACTAATACCACAGAGCGCCTCTGACGCTGATGAATTGATAATTGTTTGCCCATGATAAACAGCGTGTTTCTCACTGTAACTGAGTCATCTCTCCCCTCATGATGTCATAACAGACATGCAGGAACATATTTAGTTGGTATGTCTCATCTGTGTGGTGATGACACTTGAGGCCGTTTGTTTTGAAAAGATTATCGTAATATTTTTTTTTTCTTTTTGCTCATTTTTTTACAGCTGTCTTGTGTTTTTTTACAAGAACTCTGCGTGTGCATTGGGTGTGTGCAACAAATTTACTTTGCCTTGAGCAGAAACAGCATAAAAAGTAACTCATATTCCTGTATTCTGGATGACTGAGGCTAAAGGCTTATATAAAGTAAAAGAACATAATATTAGAATTGTGCCTTTATATACAGTACAGGCCAAATGCATTGAATGAGAGGGTGTGTCCAAACTTTTGGCCTGTACACACACATATGTATATATATATATATATATATATATATATATATACATATATATACATACACACACACACACACACACACACACATATATATATATATATATACATACATACATACATATTGTATAAATATACATACATATATATACATAAATATACATATGTATGTATGTATGTATGTATAATTGTGATCAAGACTTTTAAAATACATGTAAACAGGAGTGAAATCAAACGTCTTAGAGACTGACCAGCATACCCTAAGTAACGCAGTTGGAGACTGATTTACTTGTACTAAGATGTTACACCTTGAAGCGGTGCATGATTGATACTTAGTTGTGTCATTAAACATGGTATTACATAGCTGTAGCAGCAGGAGAGGTGCAGCTTGTGAATGCTACACATCACCACCTTGTTCCACCATTTCGCCTGGGTTACTTCCAACTTTGGAAGAACAAAGTTGCCCCACCATTACCCCTTTCTGTGTATCACACTGCACAGTTGTAATAAGTGTAAATAACATGCATTAGAAAGGTAATATGTATGCACCCTAGGCAGGACAGTCGCGATTATAACAATATTCGCCAGTCGCAATAATTTTTTATATTGGCGATTATTTTTCATATTTGAAATCACAGTCAATTATTTTATCCACAAAGTTGCACAAATGACCCTGAACTCTGAGTCTGACATCATTGTGTTGCACCAGCAGCCACAGTGCACACAATCGTAGCCACACATTGTTTACCTATCGTCTTGGTCGGATGTGCAGCAGCTCAAGGTTAGGATTGAGGATGAGAAGGTTCTGGTTCCAAAGCCATGCACCACAACACCATTGTGGTTGCATTTCAGATTTAAGCCGAACAATAAAGGAGAGCCAGGTAACGTGGAGGAAGCGATTTAACAACTTTGCCATAAAAAAGTGCGCTAACACAACAAATCTGAAACAACATCTGAAGCATTGAAGAATCTGAAGCAAGTATTGAAGTGAACTCAGGATTATGTGAGTTTGCTTAAATGCTTGCCCTGGTGCAGCAGAGTGTTTATAATAAATCCTCTTAAGGAATGGAGAAATTACTTATGTCTGACTATTTGGTGATGCATAAAAAGTTATTAAATTGCTCATATTCATTGAGGTGTACAGTACTGTACTGTACAGTACAGAATGTGTTTTATTAAATCTCATTACACCATAATAGTAGAATATAAATAAGGGAAAAAATGGACAATATATTCGTCAATCGCAATTATTTGTCTGGCAAATAATTGTCTCCAGAAATTTCTAAGCGTGACAGCCTTAACCCTAAAACGCATTGGCGAGGACTCAATCTGTGATCACGGCTGACTTATTTGGTTAAAAGTTTCGCCTGAATAGAGTCACCGTCACAACCTGTCATGGTGTGAGGTAGGGCCTGTTTTACAATAACACGGTGTGAACACAAATCATTTTTTTCCTCTGAATTGTAACAGCCTAAAGTGGGTATGTACCTAGCCTCAGAAATCTCGTGCTGTGAGGTACATGTTTCTGAATAATCCTGTGGGTTACCTTTAATTCAGAAAGCGTCAGAAGTTCAGGTGTGAAATGGCTGAAGGACTACGTCACCACATGCAGAATTTCATGATGTAGAAGACAGATCTGAGTTTTCTGTTGCACTCAAGGACCTGCCGTGGTCCATTCACTTTCATCTGGTTTTGAAGTGGCTCCATTTTTGCCTCCCTGTTGAAGAAGAGACCTCCTGTACTGATGATAAACTCGTCCCTCAGTCTATCTATAAACAGTCACATGCCTTCAGAAAGGATTTTTCTTCCATTTCTTCCAGAGGCTTCCATTACCTCCTTTTTGAAGTGTGGAAGTAAATGGTAAAGGAGTATTTAAGGAGATGTTGGAGAGCACTTCAGCATCCACTGCAGAGATGGAGAATTAAAGAGAAATCACAGCCTCAGGATAGATGGTCAGAGAGCACGGAGCTCAAATCCACTCCTTAATGCTCCGGTGACCCCAAAATGACACCCTGATACCAAAGGTCATGCCTTCTTCCTGTCTCCCTCGGCGAATCTGCGATCCACAGTCACTCTCCCCAGCCCCTCCCCTTCACTAACCACCCACACTGTGTCTCCAAATGAAGATTCCCACCCACCTGCTTGTACCCCCAGCTGAGCATCAGAGGTTTCCAGCTTTACAGTCTCTGGAGAACATCCCCCCCTCCTCCTCTCGCTCTGCCTTCGTCCCCCCCGCACGTCTCCACGCCTCCATGGAATTACTTCTAACTGGCCTACTTTCCGCCCTCGCTCTATATCAAGTTGAGCATTATCTATATGTTGTTTTCTCTGTAACACCTCCAATCACTCCCCTTCCAAATCCATTGTTTGTTTTTGTCATTTCTACCTTGATGTCATTCAGCTTCATTGAACTGTCACCACGCCGTCCTCCTGTTTCAATGTGAGCTTTTATTAACACGTCTGTGGCTTCAGGGTGAAACGGTGTCTCTGTATGTCCCCTGTCAGAGCTCATTTGTGAGCCTTGGCCCTCCTTACCCTTGGCTTAACTTCTAAAAACCTCAAGATTAAGAAGACCTTTTCTCTCTAGGAAATGATCCTGCTTTCTTTTCACTTCTCTGAAGCGTTGAACCTTCGGGTGCTGCAGCTGTTTGTGTTGAAGACAAAGTGTTCTCAAATTCATGACTAACAGTAGTAAAATATTTTACATCCTAGAGCACTTGGGCAGAATCATTTAGCTGTGTACAAATGTGAAAAAGACACAGTGAATCCATTATTATTTCTCTAATGACCAAAACTTGATGCACAATTTAGCAACAGTAAACCCCTCTACTGTCATAGGTTTTGGTCAATAGAGAATTAATAATGGATTCACTGTGTCTGTGTTGAGTGCATGTTCACACTAGAATGGGTGTAAATTTGGCTTTTGGGGCTTTTAGAGCCAGCCCCAAGTGGACACTCAAGGAACTGCAATTTTTAACACATCTGTACTAGCTCCATTTGTCAAGTCCAGAGGTTGCTACTTGATTCCAACCCACATCCTTGCGCTGCATCTCATTCTCTACTCTAAGTTTCCAACTCTGTTCTGTCCTCTCAGTGACGGCTTAAAAGCCCCAAAATAAAACTCAAACAAAAAAGGGTTATCCTCACACGTGTTTTGGAGGTATCTTGTGTTCATAGGGGGAGCTAGAATCAACCCAAACTCAGAGTTCGCAGTTTTGCTTTCTTTGGCAACTACTTCAGCATCAAAGAAGAAATGATTTAAGTCATAATGCTGGAGTGAGTAGCTTTAACGCTGGATGGAGCTAGAAATGTAACCTTTTTCTATGCTGGATTTCCTACCTACCATGCTGTTATAACTGGTCATTTTCATCAAACTGAGATCTTTTTTAAGTACAGGGATAAAGCGCTTTTGTTCTTGTAGGCTTGAACTTGCACCAAAAGGCAAATTGTGTAAAACTTCAAAAGCATATCAAACAGGGAGGTTTGTCCTGACTACTCAAACAACTTCTAATGCAAAATGTCAGTTCTGTTATAAGCCAAATGATTTGTAAATGCCTTTATTTCACGGTTATTTAGGCCCAAGATCCCATCGGACTCAAAAAGGGGTAAAGGGGCTGCAGTGGTTCGGATGACCGGAAAAGTCTCATTAACACAGCAGTAGGACAAAAACACCCTGCAACACTATCAGTGAAGCAATGTTAATGCAATTACAATTATCACCCCCAGAAAATGCCACAATCACAGCAGCAGTGTGTTAAGCCCTCTGTGCAATTTCAAGACTTTCCAGCTCAAAGTGATCAGTGGATGCTTGTTCTTTTATGTTGAATGGAAAAAGGGTGAAAGACTCTTTAGTGTACCATTAAAGGCTGGTGTAAATATGAGACTCCAGATATTACACATAATTCTGTCACCACAAAGTGCAGAAGTCAGATGCCACTTGACTTTTAGGTCACCCTGCATTGTGTCACCATGATGAACATACCACATGCATGCATTCATTCATGTCTAGAAAGACACAGGCATGCAGCTCTCCACATGTAAACACACATATTGAGTCACCCTTGTGTGGCTTGAAGCCCCAGCATCACACACAGTGACATGTTATCAGTGACACACTCAGTAACAGTTGGCCACAGTCACACATATGACTACTCCTGTTTTGGTGGAATTACGATCGGCAGGCATAAGTGTCTGGTTGGCACATCTGTTGGTCATCGGCCAGTTATTGTCAACAAGAATAGAAAGACTTGCTCTCGCCCCTCTTTTCACAACAGAGCGCAATGTTTGCAAAGAATGAATTAGAACTGAAACGGTTTGAAGAAGATAGTTTAAATCCAATTCAGGGGAAAATTAATAATGTAGTCTGTGTAATTGCAGGAACACCTTTGCCCTTCAAATTGTATGAACTCACCCTTTCTTCAGGTGACTCACTCTGGCTGTGCTGTTGGTCTAGCTGGTTTTATTAACCCACATTTTGCCCAAAGTTATGACTCACTTAAAGGTGTCTTATTCAGTGTCAATACAAAGTATATAATCACTCCGATTTTTAAAGGTGGAGAGAGACACCACTAGTGGGGGCTTGTGCAGACTGTATTTGTCAATTTTTTCTAGTTGGGACAGGCTTTTTATTCCTGAGATAACATTCAGAGGAAGCTCATGATAAAAATCACACCATAACTGAGAAGTTTACTCAATCAAAGACTAGTTTTCAATTTGCAGGCGGGCCCCTTAAATAAGACCGGGAACATGTTCTCACTGAGTTAACAGAAGCTGGTTAACGTTTAAACTGGACTTTATTGAAACCAGTCAGGGGAAGGTGCTGCCAAACTGCCATAGAAAAGAGAAAGTGAATTTTCTGCAGAGAGCATCTCTCATTTCATAGTTAAACAAAGATATGCCAAATTTTACACTCAAATGTCCTGTCTTTGTTTTGTGTCTACACTTATATCCATATTCACATCCCTGTCCGTCACATTCTCCCTCTCTCTGAGGCAACATTTGACTTTGGATAAAGCATCCTTGCTTATCTTATCCTGTGCATAACTGAGTAGTGACCCTGACAAAAAACTTCTGTGGCAATTGTAAAGTCAAAGCTGCTTCTTCAGCCGCTCAGCTGATGCTTTCCCCTCAGAGGTTCTTGTTTGCTTGTTTGCTTTTGGATATCATGAGTTGGCACCAGTATAGTTATTATTCAATGTCATAAATGTCATAGACTAAATTGTTGGAGGTGGGCTGTTGGCAGGAAAGGTTTGGCTATCTGCACAATAAAACAGTTTTCTTTTTACAATGTGGGGCGGCACACTGCTCAGAGTTATGTCAGTGTAATTAAGCCAGTTTATTTGTGTTAAGGCCGTGACTGTTTGTTTTATTGGCCACACCAAACTGCCACACCAAAGTCTTTATCATTGCATGCAAATCTATGATTGACCACTTTGTATTCATCAAAGTCCTCCATAAGGGCGAGCTGTTTCAGTCAGCTGATGAGTTTAAGCCTGTTCTGTTATTAGTTGGTGATCTTTGGGTGATCAGCAGGTAAATGACAGAGGATCTCTGACCTCCATAAGAAACTGGCGGCAGCTCAGCTTGCAGCCTCTTTAGACAACATAGTTAACTCAAGTGCATTTAAAAAAGGCCAATTTTATGCTGCTCTGTGTCCACTGACTCAGCTAAAACCAAAAGTAAATTTGGACTGCAGGAGCAAATTAACATCGGAACATTCTGGTAATTAATTGTTGGTGGCTTACCATTTATCACCACACCCATTATGCTTTAAGACTCCATATAGAGCCAAACACTGGAAAAGTCTCATTTTCTATTTTGCGAACACACCCTGAACACAAAGCTTTTCTGATGATGATTAGGTGTGTTTGAGTTTTCCAGGTGGAGCATGTGTGCGTTTAATCTCTTACCCTATTGTCCTCATGTCACTGTTAAGCCCTGGCACAAAGTACAGCTATGTGAGCTGCCTGGTTAATCATCTACCATGTCTGGCTTACATTAGACAGGGTTCAAACTTAAGCAAACAGTTAGTTGTAGAAAGAATCAGGGGTGGACATGCGTGCCGGCTGGACGAGTTGGGCATCTGTTTGCATGCTCTGTATTTTGAGGTGAAGGGAGTGGGATCATCATGACCCCTGGAGTGCACCACATCTCTGCTTATCCCCTCCCCACAAGCAGCTGCAGCAGCCGCTCCACTGCCACCACATCATTAGGAACAATATCCTCAACTCTCTTTCTCAATCAGAACATTTCATGTCATGCAATGAGACATTTTGGCAGCCGCCACCTTGACCCTTTGCTTCTTGCCTTCGGGGAGCGATGCGTAAGTCTCTGTCAAACTTATGAAAAGGCTGACACAAACGCACAACTCAGTATGTCAGACAGTAATTCACTATATTCTATTAAAGGACTCAGCATATGTCTATGGGGATCTTAGGACTCCCCGCAGTACACAGGGTTATACATAGTACATGCTATTATCATAATCACTGGTTCAGTTGCATACATTTCATTCATAAATATGAACCTTACTTGACCAAAACGCTTGTACTTGACATTTTCAAAGCTTGTTATGAGGCCATTTTTACACAGTAAAACAGTGTTAAAGTTTACAAAATGAAAAAAAAATTATATTCTGTGTAATAAATTTCTAAAGTTTGTCCACAGCTCCATAGGGATTGCTGGAGGAGGCGGAATTTATGACCTATACTGCAGCCCGTCACCAGAGGGTGCTGTTCTTATAGTAGCTTCACCCAGAGAAGCAGACGGCATCCAGTCTATATACAGTCTATGGTCGTCATTCATTTAGACAGCACTGTCTTTGATTTAGTTTAATCCACAGGTCTGAGGTAATTCACACACTCACGCTTTACTAACATCAGTCGCAGTAGCTGCCCCTGTATGCTTAGCTCTGGTTGTTGCTTAAACTTGGAGTACATCAGTGATATTTCAATTCTCTGTGACTCAAAGTGCACATCACTCTTGACTTTCCATCCAAACCATCTTGGAGTTTATGATGTGAAATGTGCCGTTCAGAAGCTCAGTGGTATTGTTACTTTCCATCACCACCAGGAAGAGCAGATAGACACTGAGATGGCTTGACTGCAGCCTGCTAAAATGAACCAAATAAAACAGGTTATGAAAAAGGGACTAGTTAGTTTTAAACTAATTCACATCATGATTAAGGTGTCGATGCTGACAACCCTTGAAAAAAGCTTTTTGCAACTACCCTCAACAAAATATACTAAAGTGTGTATCATTTTGGGAATGCTTTAGTTGTGTGTTACTTTCCCATAATCATCTGATGATGATAAAATCATGGTGGTCCAGTGAGTGCATGTACAGGTTGTTAAAAAAGAAAGTCAGTTGCATTTGTTTGACTGAAACTTGACTTTTTAAGAACACCTTACTGAAACCATAGTGAACCAAACTTTAAGTGGTCTGACTAAGATGCCCAGATAATACAGTTGAAGATGGATCTTCGTTGGCATTCAGACTCAAACTGGCCTGAATGTTCCACAGATTACTAAGAAGTTGGCTAGTTGTTTTGGTTCATGGCGTAAAAAGTCAACTTCTATTGATCAGCTGGGACATACATCCTTTTTTGATCAATCGATTCTCGGTGCTTGTCTGCTGGGACAGTGTTGTTAAATCACTAAAATCAAGCTATGATCCAAGTCCAAATTAACTTTGCATTTAAACGTACTGAACTGTGGGATTGGTTGTCTCTCATTTGGAAGGTTGGGGGTTTGATCCCAGCTCCCATGGTCCTTTGATAAGACACGGAACACTACATTACCACTGATGGCATATCCAGTGGTGTGGGGATGGGATCAGCCAATATTGATGGGCGTTTTACCACATCAGGATATGAATGAAGTGAGAATGGATGAGTGTAGTCCATTGACCAATTACCGCTGGGTAAAAACAGGAGGATAATAAGGTGTTTTTCCTTTTAGTTTTGTGTTCCCCCTTTTTTCATCTTAAAATCTCCAGGATTACAATTATAATCAGGTTGTGCAGAATCAAAAGAAACCGAGTGACAATGTCGTCTTCTCTGTCTTGTTTTTTAAGTTTTTTTTTTTTTTTTCTCAGCTTTCACTCAAGCTCATTGCTGCCAACTAATGCACCAGGGTTTGTTAAAAGAACAAAAAAGGGGATTGATGGTAAAAGCACTCTTGGTTAACCTTCTGCCCGAATAAAGAATCTGAGTTCCTCGAGTTTTACTTGAACTGCAGCCGCTTCCTTGTATTTTTTTTTTTTGTAATTATCAGGATGCCAAGCAGCACCGTGTCCAGCATATGTACGGGGGCACTCAGAGCCTCTCGCCTAGAAGCTGGACATGTCCTTGCACAACAGCCCTGCTGTCAGTCAAGCTACCCCATTACGCTGGGCATGACATTTAAAGTTGGGCGAAGAAAGCAGACAAAGTGCCCTCACCTCCTCCATACTCGCCCTGCAGTCCAGCCCCTGTGTGGCGTTCACAGATGAATGTGTTTGTGTGTGTTGTGACTTTGGCCAGGCTTGGTCTGGCATAAGGACAGCTGTCACTTCTCCAACCTGTCACATGCGACACAGAGGAGATGCCAGAGGCCGGGACATCAGGAGATACAAGGACGGACACAAGGAAGAGTGTCTGTCCCTCTGTGTGTGCATGTGTGTGTGTTTATGTGTCTGAAGGAGGATGGAGGATGTGGGGTTGGTGGCCACGTGAAAGGGTTTGACTCCCAGGCTCCCTCTAACCTTGATGTCCACAAACACACACAGGCATACGCCCTCTTCAGCCACTTTCTTCAATCCAGTCCTGCAGCATTTGACTCACATCCCTGGAGGCATGTGGTAAATACTGCTCCAGTGTCCAGCCAACACCCCTGCAGGACACCCTGCCTCACTCCCAGTCCTCTGACCCCGGCCATTTTAGTGCTCATTACTTACCAACGGAGAAGTCTCTTCATTAAGGTGCAGCCTGTGGCTTTTTTTAATGTTACTTCTCTAATAACTCTTTACATAAGCAAGCAGCAGATGCCCTTAAGTCTGTTTGGCCAAAAGGGCTTAAACTGTATGAATGTGTGTGTATTTGAAATTAATGGCCATTTGGAGGCTTTTTCTTCCATTGCAGAGCGAAGAGTCCTTCTGTTTGCAGTTAAGCTATGGTTTCAAGGCAGGCAGGTTAAAAGGTCAAGTTTTGTTCTCATTAAACGATCTCTTTCACAGCTTCCTGTATAGATTTGCAAAGTTTTGGGAGAGGAAAATCACAAGAGTTTTTAAATGCCTCTAAATTACCTCGACAATTTGCGGACACCCCCTCAGCACACAGAATGTTCCATAACCAAAGCCAGCTGTCAAGTAAATCACTTGTTTTGCCCCTCTGCACTTTAATTTACTTTAAACATCCCACTTTAGAAGCATAAAAATGTTTTCTCCTGAAAATGGCTTTGTTAAATTGAAGCAGTGCAGAACTTTTACAGACAAACATCTTAATTTCAAGTCTTTTATTTGCTCAGTAGTCGAATCTGAGTTTTAAAGAAAGTTGCTCTTTCTGTAATCCCTAAAAAACAACTATTTGAGTACAAACCTGCATATCACAGGGCTTTGATAATCATGGAGATATGGAGATTGTCAGAAAATATAACATGTTTATTAATCATCAACTTGGTGTAATTACAAAAATGATGAGAAGATAAGATGATGACAAGCCATAAATACAGCAATCATAAAAACTCGGACAAATCTATTTTTTCCTCTCATTTTATTGTTAAATTGTCTCCTTATTTGTGTTACTGACAAATCCATAGATGGATAAAATCTGTTGGATAGTGGTTGACATTTTTTGCAGCTGTGATTGGTAGCCTCTAGGGATGGGCGATATGGGCTGAAAATTTATCACAATAAGTTTTGCCATTCTGGTAATAGCGATTATAGTCTCGACAAAAAAAAAAAAACATTATGATTCCAGTCTATATTTTTGACTCATTTTGTCTTGAGAACACCAGTTGGAATAGTCAAAAAAGATATTTAACCTCAAGTTTGAGTGGTAGGTTATGGAGAAAACTAAACCATCAAACCAGTCTCAATTGTGAAAACATTTTCAATATTTGTTGAAAACTCTTATTGCACAGAGTGAACAGCAGCAGACCCTCTGTCCGATGTCAGGCATACCTGATTGTTCTCATCTAAACCCCAATCTTGAAGGAAATCCCTCATGCGGAGCCTCGATCAGTAAAGAGCTGCTCAGAAACGTCTTCTTCATTACCTTCGGCCATGTTTGTTTGTTATTCTGCTCTGTGTGTGCTATGGCTGCGAGTCAGTCGCTCAAGCTTACTTCATCAACTTGCATTTATTGTATTTAGCATGAGATGGCAAATATTTATCATGGAGGATTTTTCTGACGATTTATCTTGAACGATAATTTCTCACCCATCCATAGTAGCCCCTTGATTTTTCCTGGTTTGGGGGTGTGGTCACATATTTAGTCAGGTGTTTTTTGTTAGTTCACCCTTAATCATCAAATGCATTCATACATAAATAACAATTTTTCTGTCCACAGGGCAAAAACTCCACCTTGAAAGGCGTTCTTGATGATCTCTGTTTTCAGTGACTTAAAATAATTTGTAATGATTTAGTTGTAGATGTAGTAATGATTTCAATGTAATTGGGACCTTTTTGGCTGTTTGTTCACAATAGATGTGACTAAAATCATTCAGCTCTGCTTGCAGACCGCAAGGACCCGCCCACTCACACCAGAAAGTGTTTTTTGTGTTAAACTGATTTATTCAATGTTATGGTTCAAATCAGTTATTCACATGAAAGTCTAGATTACTCAGCTTGTGGTGAAACCCGTTTTGAATGTTGGATATTTCAAGGATGCATGAAGTCTGATCTTCAAGCTTGAAGCTTGTCATGCTCTTGCCGCTGCAGTTTGAACAGTGGGAGTATTTACAAGAAAGAAGCAGTGATCATTGTGGTTTTCTCTTCATGGCTCCCCATCTAAAGCACATTAATTTGAAATGGCAATAGCCAAAAGTTAAAGGGTCTGCCTTTAGTTTTTGCTTGTTTCACTGATGTAATGTGACTCGTGACAGCCCTTCGCTGTCTGCTGGGACAAGATGAGTCTGAATCACTCCACAAAAAGGCTCTCCCTACAACAGCGCCTTTGGTCTGGGAGAACAGAGGGACGTGAAGCTGCGGCTCATACACAGCTGCCCTGTGTTCTTCATCCGGCCATCTCACCTTCCTGTTGGGTCTCATCTGTCTGTTTACTCTGTCCCAGTCTGAAAGAAGCATCTATTAAATCACCTTTAGAGATGACAATGGGACATGACAGCTACAAACTGGAGCAAAACAATCTTTTTCCAAATGCCAGCCTCGCTTCTTTCTGCCTCTTCCTATCTGTCCCTTATCGTCAGCGGCTGAGGCCGCAAATGCTGCTGCAAGACACACAGCAGCTTTTGTTTACTGATACACATTATATTGATGCGAACTGAGTGCATCAGGCGACACTTTTGGATGCCACACACCCCGCTGTCTTTCACCGCCTCCCCTCTACTCCTGATGTCTTCACCCCCTTGTGTTGTTTGAAAACTGCTTGATAGTCAGCTGAGCTGCAGCTGCATTGTTGTGACTGTTGATCTCTACATGTGCCAAAACATAACTCACACCAGAATCAAGAACAGCTCATTAATGACTCTTATGAAAAACTTAACATTGTATGAAAAAGTCAAGATATTTTTGAGGAACTGGAAACCTAAAACCCAACAACAACCTAATTTTAAAACTTGGTCCCTGTTTTGGGTTTCAGTCCAAACTCCAAATATTTTCTTTTCATTTTCTTAAACTTTTCTTATGTCTGCTGCTATAATCTCTGAGTAATAAAAACATTTAAAGAATTAGACCTTTATTTTAGTTCAGTTTACTGGGAGTAGTGTGTTTCAAAATAAAAGCATAGTTCAAAAATGCTGGAAATAAAGCAGCCACACCATAGACTATATATACCATGGACAACTTAATTCCACCTTCTGCCAGTATATGGATTTGAAGCCAAAAAGCTCTCAGTAATTTCGCGTTTCTCTCCATTCCCTGAAACCAACATTGCACAGTAGCATTGTACGCACTCATCCACTTGCGCAGTAGCATTGTATGCATTATGTGGAAGAGTTGCTGTGATGACACTCGGCTCAAACAGCATATCCCCCAGGTGAGCGGCGTGATCTTTGTACGTCCATAGGCTGTATCAATTGTCAATCATAGAAAACATGAACCCCCGAATAACTTTTAAAAATGGAGCTGCACAGAAAAAGGAGGACTTGAGCGCAAACCAGTCTTACAATAACTGCATGTCAACATTGCAAGCAGGGGGATAATAAAATTGTATTCTGTGTAACAAATTTCTAAAGTTTGTCCACAGCCCCATAAGCTTTGCTGGCGGAGGCGGGATTCATAACGGCTATACTGCAGCCCGTCGCCAAAGCTTCTGTTCTCAGGGTGGCTTCACCCAGCGAGGAGGCAGACAGCATCCATTTTATATACAGGCCTCTTTTGTATGTGGATATAAATCAGATATGTATCTGATGTGACTGCAGTGTGGAAGCTCAGGTCGCGTTATCTGACCTATACGCCATCAGTATGCGACAAACGTCACCATTGTTCGACAACACAAACAGGAGCAGAAAGCAATGGCAGACAAGCCAGTTGTGCGCATGTGGGTCACTTCACGGGCACATTCCGTTCACATTAAATGCCGATTTCATTGTTGTAATGTGAACGACCGCACAAAAAGATGGGTTTTAACAAAAAATCAAGAATTGTGCATCATAACCTGCAGTGTGAACGTAGCCTATGAGCCTTAACAGGAAACAACTTTCAAAATAAAAAGCATGAGCGGTAAAAGTTCCAGGACCCACATGCACACCCCTTTCTGGCCAGGGATCTGCAACCAGGAAGTCTTTTGACCAAATGCAGACCTGTACACTGCACGGAAGAAACCACTTTATTGGAGGTTGCATCCTGCATATTCTATTGCACAATAGTTGATCATTAATTGTCTCTAATTTCTTCTTTTGTATATGTATTTTGGGTTTTTCGACTTTATTTGGAGAGGACAGTGGTTTGAGCAAAAAATGGCAGCGGGGAGTGACATGCTGGAAAGAAGCCTCAGGCTGGGATCAAACCCCAACCTCCCCCTGGGATAAAGCCCATGTATGTGGGACACATGCTCACTCTGATGGGCTACAGTAGCGCTCTGGAAACTGTGTTTCTAAAATTTTTACACACGTGTCTGCAGCTTATGTAACCACAGCACCCCTCATGTGGCTTATTTGTTTGTTTTAGTTATTTCCTGTAAGTTCTGACTATATAAAGCTCTCTGTGACCTTAGTGAGAAGTGCTACATATAGGGCTGGGCGATAAAACATTAACGACATATATCGAAAATTAATTTTCCTTGATATCGATATAAAACATGGTCAATATGCTTTTTGAAAGTTGGCTTCTGCCATGTTTTGGTAGACTATACGAATAGCCAATAAAAAGGGGAGTTTCTCCTGGTCTGCTTCGCGCTGAACCAATCATGTGCTGAATTAGAACCAAGTAGCAAAGAACTGCGTAGTAGCAGGCTGCAGCTACACGCAACCATAGCACTTTGACATGTGAGGCTAACAGCACTGTTGGTGAGAAAAAAAGAAAATGAGTGCTATCCCCGTCAGAAATGCAGATGAAGACTTAACAGATGATGAGCTTGTCAACAACACTGGCACAAACGTTGGTGTTGTGGAGGTATTTTGATTTTTTAAAGGTCAGACAAAAGGCAGAGTAATGTGCACTGCAAATTATGTTGAGTACATGTTCTCGCAAAGTCACGGAGTACCTCAAATCTTTTTCAGCACCTGAAGCAGTGCCATGCGGCAAAGCACATGGTTGCAAACTCTGGGCGGAGCGAGGAGCCCATGGCGCCTGTGCAGCTGAAACAGCTGACCATTCAATCTTTTTTCTCTAGTGCCTTACAACAAAAGTCGAAGAGACACGAAGACCTCACAGATGCAGTTGCACATTGTATTGCAAAAGACATGTTACCAATAAGCACTGTTACATTTCATTTTTTATATCATGATATATATCAAAACTAGGGCTGCAGCTATCGATTATTTTAGTAATCGAGTACTCTATCGATTAATCTGTCGATTAATCAAGTAATCGGATAAGAAATGTTTTGCTCTCACTGTAATACTTTGCATTGAATCACGTTTGCCTCAGAGCGGACTTAATGCATGGACCGGGTGTTTTCTTTTAAGGTGCTGCAGCATTGACGACGTGCTGTTGTGAAACGCCAACTCCGCCTTACAGTGAACGCACTGCACGGCGTTTTCTTTCCTTTTTAGTGTGTAATGGTCCCACACTTTAGACACTTTCTGCCGTTTCCTCTGCGTGTCATCTCTTTCTTCCTCTCTCTGTCTGTCCTCGTTTCCCTCCATGATTGAACCAAACGCGCCATAGACATAATAAAAGATAGACCCCGCATCGGCCGCTACCACGAATGGGCGCTGTCGAGAAATGCGGCCGCCATCTTGGTCCGGTCATCCGCCTCACTCTGCACCGCTGTTTAACCGGCGGAATGAAGTCTGAGCGCATTAATGAATCATAGTTCGCTCAATACTACATAATTTTCTTCTCTGCAAACGCCATTCAAAGAGGCATGATAGAGGCCATATTTTTTTTTGGCGTTTTCAAATACTCAGAATGAATTAAATGATATTTTAGAACATGGCAGCAGTGGCTGTATTATAGTAGGCACTATTTTAATAACTGGAAAATACACACAAATATATAGCCTACATATCAAAAAGATTTAAACACAAGAACAGCATGACAGGACAGCATCTAAACTACATATCAATTTGCTTGTTGGCTACACAGCACAGAGGAATCACTTGCTGCGAATTTCTCCCTCTAACAGCAATCTCCCACTTCTTCCTCAAGTTTTTGTCCTTAGGAAATCTTCAAAATGAAACAGGAGATCACCACAAAGAAATCTTTAATAAAACAGATAATAAAACAGAGCTCACTTTCTTCCTTTTTCTTTCTATTTTATTTCTTAACGTTTCTTAGAACCTCTCTCAAACAAAAGTTTTTCAATCTAATGCAAATCTGTTGATAATCGACCAAAGTTGCTATTATTGTGAATAAGCTAGCTGTTCGCAAATGCTGTTTCCTTTTTGGAGTTGACCAATAGTCTTCCTCTTTGGCCTACAAATGACTCTACAGTCAAGTGTAATGTTTAAAAAACGTTTAATCATAACTGTGAAAAGTTATTTCTTGAGCCCTGTTCTCTGCTGTCCGCCTGTTGGCACAGGAATACGCCGCACAGTGCTCCGGCATCGCTGAATGAATGAATATGATTGACCGGAGCGTATGGGAAGCTTGACCTGACCAAGATGGCGGCCGCATTTCTCGCTGCGCAGCACCCCCAGCGGGGTCTACCCTTTTATTATGTCTATGAAACGCGCGGCAGCGGAAGGAGCGGAAAGAGCACGCTGCTGCGCAACAGAAATAACCGTCCGTGTCAAACACCGTGCGCTGCACATGGTTCCGGATTTAAACGATTCCTCGAGGCATATAATTTGCCTCGAGGAATTTTGTTAATCGAGTTACTCGAGTTACTCGAGTAATCGTTTCAGCCCTAATCAAAACCGACTGATGTGAAAAAAATATACAGTGATAAACTTTTTCCAATATCACCCAGCTCTAGCTACATGTATAAAATTAACTTACGTTTCACCCCGGTGTCAACAAGTAGAGGTAAAATATGAGTCTTGTTGCATATTAATTTGAAAATGATGTGTATGATCCTCCAAATATTTAGAAATGATTACTACTATTATGGGGCATTGACCAATCAGATTGAAGTATTTCCCACAGCTCTGTAATTGGTAAAAAGTCAGCTAATAAAAGAAAAGTCATTCCCTTTCATATAGCGTCATACATTATTAAACCCTGTCGCACATGCATTTTCACTCATCTCTGGCTGTGACTCCATTAGTCTTCATTGATGTATAGGGCTTTTTGTATTGTCTTGTTTTGCTGTTATCAACTACAAAATTTGTATCATTAGATTACATGTAGAAATGAAATGGAAACCCACTGGTGCAAGTAATGTTCAGTGAAGGAGTCCCTCTCCCGCCCCCACAGCTGTGAATTTTCTCATACCAATGGTCAGCTTGTGAGATCAGTTCCCAGCACTGATCACGTTTGAGTCTGTCGGACTTGAAAGTGGTTGCTCTGTGCCTCTGTCCATCATGTATGGTGGTTAGGTTTCCTCCCTCCACAGCGGGCTGCGATTATAACAAATGGATGAGTTCAAACCATCTGTAAGACATTTGATTAACACTGCCGAGCCCCTGTCGGCCGAGAGAGCCCAGAATGGTACTTGATGAGGAATTGCACTAATGACAGTGCCTGAGAAGTAGCCATGCTCCAGGAAAAACATCACAGAACAAGAAATTAAGACCTTGAAGAGACAGACGCGGTTTGTAGCAAGCAGCTCCGGGTGGCCGCTGCATCCATCTTACACATGATTTGATTGGAGCTTCCAGTCATCAGCTCAGCTTCTCTGTGCAGCTGTTGAAGCTAATTTAGCATGAAACGAAACAGATGTTTCTTCTGGTGTCTTCCCTCCTCTCCTCTCTATCTTCTTCAGTATTTTGGGAACAGCACACTTGTTGTGCATACATAGAGATGGATGACCCTGAGGTTTTTATTGTTGGGATTTCACTTGTATTCTCCAACTGTGCATTGTTCTTAAGTTGTAGCCAAACAGATTTTTTTTATCCACAACATCCTCTGCTGTTATATTTTTAGGATGACAGTGGTGGTGCAGAGGATGTAACTAGTCTGTGTGAGACAGAGACCATCTTTCCAAGTCTATAGCTCTTTACATCCTTCATGAGAGGATGGCAGTAAGGTTAGGAGAAATGCCTGCAGTCTTTGCAAGAGTTCCCTTACTGGACTGTAAACAACTGTGCAAGGATATGAAGCTGGCCCTTCTTTGCAAAATAAATTGCTGCAGAAAAATCTGAGAATGTATGTAAGTGAGAAATGAAGTACTCTCATGGTTTGAGTGTGATGTTTGTGTTCTCTTAAAACTTAATGTTAAGACACTTGCTGGAAAAGTGCAGGTTATTCATGTGAATACTGTTGCATTAAAACACCAACCTGTGTTTGTATTTTCTCAGGACACAGCACTGGACCCTGGAGAGGACGTTGCTCTCCTCTCAGTGAGCTTTGAGGATGCTGAGGCAACCCAGGTTTTCCCTAAACTCTACCTGTCCCCAAGCATCGAACAGTAAGCTCTTCACATTCATAAATACCTTACTTTTATTTTCTGATCTAGATTAGTTCAGTTAAAGATGTTCAACTGGAGATATTTTCTAGTTTGAGCACAAAGGTTTATGTCCCTTTTTGATCATTACTGCAACACATGGCATTGGTGTAAGTAAGACTGTGTCCTCTTCTGTGGCAATAATCAAAAATCAATGATTACTAAAGGTGAGAGCTGCCATACACACAGACTCATGTTGAAGTTCTTGTCAGGCACACACACACAGCTTTGTGATACATAAGAAAACGGTAATAAAATGATCAAAAAGACATCACATTTGCTGACTTGTCAATGAGAGTAGTTGATGGTGTCATAGCTGTGACGGAGGGCAGAGCAGAGAGACACACAGCTTCTCAGCTTCAGCGGCAAACAAAATCCTGCACCTATGTGTGGGTCAGACCCGACAGCATGAGTGGGCATTGGGGGGCCGTGCCCGCCCACCGAGTCAGCTGTGCCCGCCCTGGACTAAAAGCAAAATTTTCTATTAATTTGATTTGGGGTTTGTTTTTTTCCGTGAGAGTAATCATCTTCAGTTAATCCCATCTATCTCGACATGTCAATCATTTTAACCAATCCAATCGATCAAAGGCAATGTGTTAGCCAATTACAGGTAAAGGGGGGCAGGCCGTTTACCGAGTTAAAGTTCAAACATTCGGGAATATAATAGATGGACTCGGCACGGCTCCCGTTTTTCATGGGACTCTCCTGTATTTCAGACTCCCGCCCACTTCCCGTATTGTCATTTCTCCCGGGAATCTCCCGTAGTTTGATGGTCCACATTCATTCATGAATCGGATCACTATATTTGTCCAAAGTTTCCAGACAACTGAAGATAGTCCTGTCTTTCTGCTGAGTCTCACAGACACTGGATTGATACTTTTACCTTACAGTTTGGGATGATTCAGGTCGGTTTAAGCTGTAAACTATATTTAAGCGGTGTTTGCTACAAAACGAACACTTTAATAAAAGGGAAACAAACGTCAGATATAATATTTACGTTGATAGTCTTTCACCGTGATACGTTCAGGGCAGCCTCAGATAAAAGAGTGCTGCACTGTTGCTCAGAGAGCCTCATATGGGAGAGCATGTAAAACAATTGAGGACTCTAACACCAATATTTGTGGACTAAAGAACTTCAAGGCATATGGTAGCTATTATTTTTTTTATTACTATTTGTTATTGTTCAAACAAAAGTGTGCAGCTTCACTTATACTTATTTGGATAAGCTATCAAATATTCTCATAATTAGCTCATATCCACCAAACAAGGTAACCACAAAACTACCCGGCTCATGCCGCAAAAATCTCCTGGATCTTATAACCCAAATGTTTGCACGTATGTGTGTGGCCCTGCTCTTTGAATGCCCCTTCCTCTGTTTTATTGATAGAACACAGCACTACAGTCACTACTGTTTTTGTTTTATTTCTATATATTTAAAGATGAAATGCCTCTTGTTACTGAAAGAACATTTCAATACTGTAGGAGTGGCTAAGAGCTGCCGTTAAGCCTGAAGCAGATAAAATACAGGTTTAAATAAGTGTGCCCCCCTGAAAAAAATGTAATGCCCACCCTCTCATTTGCTTCTGCAGCCGAGTCTGGTGTGGGTGTGGACATATTTAAAATCTCTTAAGTGTAGCTGCTGTGAAACAACCAGAAAATAACTCTTTTGTTTGTCCTGTATACTTTGCTACATCACTTCTCTCGTTTTTCTCTTTCATTTTTAGCAAGTGTTGAGTCAACTTAAGGGTACTATTGAACAAAAAAGTGGTTGAGATTGCATTATTCTGACACATAGTAATAAAAATGATCAAAGTATTCAAAATGTTTGACAAAATCTACCTTTGACAAAGCTGCAAACTAGAGCCACACTGCTGTTAATACACAGCCCAGATATTGTATTAATTGTCCAGGATGCATGCAGTTAAATTACACACATTTTCAAACTAGGTGGAGAGAATGAAAAGGTCGCTAACCTCACGTGCAAATAGAAATACATTGACGTCACACTGAGGAGGCAGCTAAAGGTAAGGGTGCCCCCCTCGCTCTCCTCCTCCTGCTTGAAGGGAACAAGTTGCAGTTAATGGATTAGCATGAGTGTGCTGTGAATCTAGCGACATATTATGTCATTGTGAATAATCCCACGTCCCCGTGTCTGGACTCATCAGACGGTTCCTCAAAAACAACAAGGGAAGAACAAAAACCGAGATGGATGACACACAGCGTCTAAGCTCAGGATGACTGGATGTCTACAGACATCTGGGGTGTTAACAGTACAAAGACTGTGTGTGTGTGTGTGTGTGTGTGTGTGTGTGTGTGTGTGTGTGTGTGTGTGTGTGTGTGTGTGTGTGTGTGTGTGTGTGTGTGTGTGTGTGTGTGTGTGTTTGGGGGGGGCACTGTGTGAGTGGGTACTTCATCAGTGTACATATTCTCTTTGTTTAAATTCAATTTTTGTGTTGCAGGATGTTGTCTGTGTGTGTTTGTATGCATTTGTCAGTTTACATTTGTGTGTGTGTGTGTGTGTGTGTGTGTGTGTGTGTGTGTGTGTGTGTGTGTGTGTGTGTGTGTGTGTGTGTGTGTGTGTGTGTGTGTGTGTGTGTGTTTATCAGTATGTCTGTGTGCAGAAGTGTGTGTGTTTGGGTGCATGCATGCTTTTTATTTTTGTCATAACCCCAAATATGTGTCTGTTTCATGTGTTTGTGAGCGTGCACCACCACAGCTTGAACCGGCCCTGCTCTTTGCTCAGTCTTAGTAGGTGTGGATGCAGATAAGAGAGAAAGAAAATAAGAGTGAGGGAGAGTCTGTCTGTGTGTGTCTGTGTGTGTCTGTGTCTGTGTCTGTGAGAGAGCCAGGTATGGGCCCACTCTGACCTCAGGGCCCCGCGGTCTGGGCTTTCGTGCTCAGAATAATCTCAGGCTGATGTTTATTTACAAGCACACGCCCCGTCGCACCAGGTTAAGAGACCTCTGCTCCCTCCCCCCTTCTCCACCTCCCTCTCTTTCTCTCTCTCCCTCTCTCTCTGGTCCTGTCTCACCATGTTCCATGTTCATGCTCATTTCCCATGCTTCTCTCCTGCAGTTCCTCTTGTTTTGTTCCTCTCCACCCTTGTTTTTGTCATATTTTCACAATAATTTCTCTTCCTCCTTTCCTTGACATTTTCCTCCCTTACTTATCTTTTGTTGTAGTGATTGATGTCAGGGATGTTAAGAGAAAACTGCACGCTATCTCAAAGATACACCTGTATTTATTTACTTGAAAGTGTGTGTTTTTACTTGACTAAACAGTTTATTATTATCACCCTCATTAGTCAGCATGAGAACTACCTTCAGCCAAAGAAATTATATATTTTTTTAATGATTTTAAGTCTGAAATGCAAGTCTCTGACCACTGGAGTAATCACTTGACATCAGCCAGGACTGTAGCTTTGAATAATGGGAACTACTATTTCAGGATGAGATCATTTTTAATGATACTGATCCCATTATTGAGACTTCTTAATGAATCCAGTCCACAATGAGTCTTTTCTGTCATTGTTGTGTTTTCTACAGCTGTATTTTTATAGATTTTTATAGATGTGACATATGATCACACCTTAATAACCTTTAATTTTTGTTTGCTTAATTCCTATTTACCAATCCGATCTTGAACATCTGACAATATAATTGTATGCCACCTCAGTGAGTGAGCTAACTAGCTTTTATCCTGCTAATTTCATTGATTTCAACTGTGGATTGTGATTTGGAAATAATTTCTTTTTAATGTCAGGTTGCGGCTAGCCTAAAACGTGCATCAGTACCCCTCTTTTTTCCTGTTCTGGTTTTAAAACCATCAACCTATATCTTACATTTTGTATTATTTAATTGAGAGAAAATATGCCACAAAACTGGTGGCCATTTTTATCAGCTGTTGCTAAAATGCTTTATTACCTGCATGTAAACAAGAACAGATGGCACATCTAGTAGGGATGGGCGATAAATTATCGTTCACAATTTATTGTCAGAAAATTCCTCTACGATAAATATTTGCCATCTCACAATAAATACGATAAATGCAAGCTGGTGATGTAAGTGCGAGCCACGGACTCACAGCCATAGCCCACACAGAGCAGAAAAAAAACATACATGGCCAAAGGTAATGAAGAAGACGTTTCTGAGCAGCTGGTTACTGAACGAGGCTCCACATGAGGGATTTTCTTCAAAATTGGGGTTTAGATAAGTGCGATCAGGTATGCCTGAAATTGGACAGTGGATCTGCTCACTCTGTGCAATAAGAGTTTTCAACAAATGTTAAAAATGTTTTCACATTTGAGACTTGTTTGATGTCATTAGTTTTTCTCCATTACCCTACCACTCAAACTTGTGGTTAAGTATCTTATTTGACTATTTCAAGTGGTGTTCTCAAGACAAAATGAGTCAAAAAATATAGATTGGAATTATAACTTTTATCATTATTGGTAGAATGATAAAATCTATTGTGATAAATTTTCTAGCCCGTATCCCTACCATCTAGTACTGCAGGTAAATATTTGGATCTGTTAAATGCAGTTGTACAAAGGCTGTGTATGGTTAACCCATTAAGACCTGAACCCTGCCTGAGACACGCCTCTGGAATCCTGAGGGCTGTTTAGAGCAGGGCCCCCAGATCTTGAGGCTTTCTTAAGTGTTTTATTAAGTACAAAAAGCTGATATCTCGGCCTCTGTAGCAGATGGAAACAAAATTCAAAAAGTATTTGAGAGCTTACACATGTTGCTTTCAAGATAATTATCTTTCATTTTTCTGAACCTTCATCAGATTTTTGAAAATCTTGAACAACAAACTCAAATGAAGTAAAGGGACTGTATACATAAAAGTAAAGGCTCTGCACTGGAGAATATCAAACAGTTTGCTTTCGAGAAAAAAACAAGTAGCAGTCATGATAAAATGTCCATTCAATACAAATGTAAATATAAAAAATAAAGGGTATGCAGCTGCCCTTGTATGGTGCCAGTACAAAAGCAGCACTAAATTCTAAAAAATAAATAAATAAGTGGCTGACAGTGTGCTCATCTCTGTGCTAGCCCAAAGTCATGCAACTCACAGAAATCACTGATAGTGTGAGCCAAAGCACTCAATATGAGGAGGTTTTTTCACACTGCTGGATGCTTCTCCTCGGAAGCTGCTCTCCACCTCAGTCCTTCTTCACGTTCCTCACGAAGCATGTAGCAAGATTCGAGCATGAATCTGATAGCTTTATTAAGCTTTATTCGCCTATCAGAGGCAGACAGGTATGATGATTTGATCGCCACGACTCCAGAAATGATTGAAAAACTACAGAATATTACAGACGTATCCGCGCTCCAGGCTTGGAAGGTTGACATGCCTACATGCTGTCCCGGTTTAAATGGGTTAAACTGGCATGAAATCACATGGAGAGATGCATAACCAGCATTGGGATGTGGATGTTAAAGACTGCTAAAGTGAAGTAAAATTTTTAGTCATGCTTGCTTTGTTCTTGGTGGGTTTTTAAGAATGCAATGATTGTTTAATTTGGTTCATTACAAGCACTCTCATGCTCTTTAATACAATCAAATCATTTTTTCACAGGCGCCATGATATCAACAAATACCTTAACTCTACTGTTGCAAACACAGAACATACATATGACAAAAAAGCTTTCATATACTACCTTTATACACACATACACACCAATACATGCTCACATGCAATCCCCGTCCTCTACCATATGAAGTGATGAACTGTGACAGGACCTTTTCCCCATGCAGCATCTGCAGTAAAATACTCTAATTACACCACACAATAGGTCGCCGACTCCTGCTCGTCCTATATAATCCTCTTTTAGAGCTCTCTAGCTTTAGAGAGTATGTACACCCATTACTGTACTATATTACAGAGACACAAGGTTAGGCTCCAGTCTGATTTTTTTTTTCGTTGCTCTCACTTGATTTGCATGTTTTTTGCAGTATAAATTATTAGTGAGTTGATGGGGATGCGTGTTTTGATGGATACTTTTCTGCACAGAAATCCACTTTTTTTTAATATGAGAGCTGTTGTGAAGCTGCAGTTTGCAGAGGATGTGTTGATTGCATATATGTCTGCTTATTTTCATGATTGAGCTGTGTGTGTGTGTGTGTATATGTGTGCGCGTGTGTGCGTTTCTAAAGGAGACTGACCTTATCACGGTTCCAGCAGACCAGACTGAAGCTGCTGCAATGGTGTTAGAGGCTCTCCCTCTCTCTGCCAGTTGCATGAGGAGAACAGACAGAAGGAGGCTAAAGGCGGTAGAGTGGATGCAGGAAGTGGGGAAGCTACGGCACAGGGGGATGGAGAGGGGTGGTTGGGGGGTAAGATAAATGAAAAGAGGCTTTAAAACAAACCCTCCTCATCTAAACCCTCTAAGAAAGATCTCGACATGCCGAGGCTTAACAGCGCTGCACTGAGCCAAGCTCTCATTTACCAGCCCTTCTCCTCCTGCTTAATGTTGCCTCTTTGTCTTCAGATATTTGCACATATGCATATCAAGGCTGGGCATAAATATGCTCGGCTCCATGCTTTGTGCACCTTTTTGTCGTTGTGTGGGAGTGTGTTAATTCATGACCCCGGGCTAAAATGTATGTCTCTTTCACCGTTGTTTTGAAGACAAATGATCGCATGTGTTTGCAAGTTTGTGCATGAGCGCATTGGTACTGTATTCACCCGGAGTGCTAGTTAATTTAGCATGCACATGTTTGCGAGCCTCTATCACTGTATATGTGAACGTACAGATCTGTTACCCTGTTAGTTTTCCTTCATGTCCGTGCTGACCCTTGTTAGTGTTGTGTTTGAGCTGTGCGCTGGCTTTGCATTGTCTCCAGTGAAGAGGAAAACTCGTTTGTTGCAGCGCCCCTGCACACTCTGCGTTTGACAGACAGCGACACTCAGAAGCTTCTGCATTAGCCACAATAAAATTAACATCAAAAGAGCTTTGCAAATTGTTTAAATCAGTTCTTATTTGATGATAGAGGGAGTGCAGCAGATGTGGACAGCTACAGAAAATTGGCTCAGCGTTGTTTTTGGCACCACTGGATTTCACTGTTTGTAGAGCCTGTCATATCAGCTGCATCTATTCAGTGTCGAAATGTTCTTTATGTCTGCAATCATTCCCTCATTCCAGCTTTTTGTCAATCATCCCAATACTTATTTTAACATTTTTATTGTGTCTGTACATCCACTCTTATCAGCCCACACATCATGATCAAGGACAGGTAAGCAGCTAGTATATCTGTTTACGCTGCACCCAAGGCTTTCAGTACAGCTGTCAGGGACACATATTCTTCTTTAAATGTGCTTTATTCACATAACAGTCTTAAAGGGATATTTTAGTGTTTTTCAAGTAAGGTTATATGGCTTACATATCATGGATGCGGGTCAGCTTGGCCCTCTAACTGATGTGAGAAACCACTGTTAGCATTGGCAGCTCTTTTAGAATTAGTTTTAAGGTCATTACACACCAGGGCGAATTTGCAATGCAAATAATTTGCTTTTTTTTTAAAACCTCATAAAGTCAATGCAAGGCGAACTGCTAAACCTCTGGCCAATCAAAATACAAGCTGTTGCTCTGGATCAATCGGCTCTCTGTAATTTGTCCTCTCCTTCTGCAAACTTGGAGTCAGCTGATAAAGCAGCTCTTGAAATTGTCAAAAGTATTGTTGGAATTTCTTGGGATACAGTTTAAGCTCCTGGATCATTGTGAGGAACTCCCCCATCTCCTGTCGCAGAGTCAATATTGGATGTACCAGAACACTTTGATTCTTCTTTTTCTTTTTGTTATTTAATAGGCTTACAACCATGACCAGGTCATCATCACTTGAAGATATAGTTGTCATTGTTTCTCCTTCTTCTTGCTCCCCCTCTGTTCTCCAACGGCAAATTCACGCCACGGATCTTATTTTTATGCGAGTTTTATTCGCGTCACACCAGGTGTGTATAGGAGAAGGCGTAAACCTAATACTCTGAATTTTTGTGTTGCTTTTTCGCGTCGCTTTGCTAATTCGCCGGAATGTAATGACCTTTAGTCTTTAAGCCCAAAGGCATTTTCGTTGGAGTCACAGTCAAGTCAGTTGTTCCCAACATAATTTCTGTCGAATTGAAGTCGAAAAAAGTCAAAAGATTTTCTGTCTTCAAACTTTTTTTGATTAATCAGTCAAAAAATGTGTATTAATGTTGTTCTAGTTTTTCAATCTGTAGTTTCTCAACACTTGTCTTAAAATGTGTGTAATATTTTGATAAAGCTCCTGGGAGGAGATTTTAAATGGGGGAAGGTACACCGAGGAAACAGCCGTCGTGACATTTTCCACAGCTGTATTCACACAGGACACAAGTTTTTTGTTTTTTTCTTGTTTTTTTTTTTGTTGTCCATCAATCATGAATAATGCTGCTGTTATTAAGAGGCACGAAGTAAGTGATGGCAGAAGAAATCTACTCATCTCATCTACTCTCATCTGCTCGATAGCAGGTTAAAGCATCTGTACGTCCTTGAAGACTCTTTTCTTGTTTGTTTAAATCAAAGCATCATATACAAAGTCTTTGGGTTGGTTCAGATTTTTATAAACTACCACAACTTTACCAATCCTTCAAACCTTTATCCATCTTTCTGTTTTTGTTTCCTTCCTTTTATCCTTGCATCATTCACTCCCTTACCTTCTCTGCTGTCTAGCCAGTCCCTCTTTTTTTTTTAAAAATCACTTTTTCCAGTTTTTAACACTTGTGTCCTCGGTCATATCTATCTGAAACCCTTCCCTCCCCGCCGCTCCGTTTTTCACATGTCTGCCGCCTGTCTCTTTTCTGAACATCTCTCTCCATTTTTCTATCACTCTCTCTCCTCTGCTGATCCCTCTGGCTGATCCTCAAAGGAAACCGAGAGAGTGAGTGGGACTTAAAAGAGAGAGAAGAGCTGTGCTCTACCCAGCAAGGTCGTCCCTCGCTCGACTGAAACGCAGCGAGGAAAAAAAGACAACACACGGGAGAAGAGAGCTTTTCCCTCTATCTCCTTTTCTCTTTCCTCCACCTCTCTACTCTCCTCTTTCATCACTCCTGAGTTGTTTGATATCTCACTTTTACTCTCCTTCAGCTGGGGCTCGGATCTAAGAGCTCTGAACGCAAACTCGTAAGCCCCCTGAGCTACAGTGTTATACCTCTATTTCTATTCCCTCTTCCTCTCTCTTTCTTACTTTTTCTGTTACTTATTCTTCTCCCGTCTTCAAACACACAATCACTCTAATGTTTTCTGCCTTACAGAGCAGCAAGGGGGGGAAAAGATGTTGAAATATCCTGACAGACACCCACATTTTTACCAATAATGTACAGCGTATGTAGACTCCTGCATTGACTCCTGTCTTTGATGGGACTGCACCACCATACTTGCTTCTTTTTCTGTAGAAAATATTGATTGTGAGGAGTCAAATCACTTATTCTGTAGGCTCACAGATTCACCTGCTTAAGATTCAGCATTCATTTGTTATATAATGTTTCACGGGCCGCCTGGAAGCAAATACATAGTGAAAGGCATGGTGTTACGCTGTGTAGCTCTGATGATTTTCCCTCCCTATTCATGTAAACTAACTGTTAAGTGGTAAATAGATTGAGACGTTTAGAAAATGAAAAAAAAAGGAAGCTTTTGAGGCATCTTGAAGGAGGATTTTCTTTTACCAAGCCTGATTTTTGAGTATTCCTTAAAAACTCGCTGCAGTTCTGAGACGTGGATAGAGTCGGGTCAAAAGTAAAAGGATTGTGTAGTTTGGATTTATATACCAAAGAGACAAGTCCAATTAAAGATATAAAAAGCAATGGGATTGGGAAGAGATTTTTAGAAGATGGACTTCAAACATCTTTCCCTGTGGAGATTTTTAACATCAGTCTGACACAAAAAATCAAACACTTTCTGCAGAACTAACATAGATAGTATCCTTGGGCGGCTCCGGGCAAAACTGCCTTTACTTCATGTTTTATCGTCTCACTGATGCTGTATGGAAAAGTTTGTGTAAGCATGTTCTCCAAATTGCTTAATAAGTTTTTATTATATTCTTTAAATTATCTAACTAGAATAAAAAACTGGAAAATTGGGATTTAAAAAAGGAAAAAAAGGAACTTTCCAGGAGTGATCTGACCAAGAAAGATAAAACGAAAAGTATGCTGGTGTCTGTTGTACGATTGTATGTTGACCAGCATTTCTGACCAGGTCAATGGCAGAAAAAAAAAAGTTAAATGTAATTAATGGCAGTTACTTCCCTGCTTATATTGGCAGAAGTCTGACTATAATTCATTTATCTTTGCAGACAGATATCTGCATAGTAATTTGCTTAAGGTGAAAATCCACTGGAAGAAGTTGTCATGAGTCACTCTGGCTGCAGGTGAACCATGTTAATTCTTAAAATAATATATTTTGTGGGGGGGTTCACTCTTTCTCTGTTGCCCCTCATGTTGCTCAGCTGATGATGTGTGTTCATTTTAACATCCAGCACTGTGGCAGCAGACATCTACGCTGAAGGGGGAGTCGGTGTGGGTTGGCCATTGGGAGCTGAAAGAGCTGGTTCTTGCTGAGCCCAATTATTTAAATCACTAGAAAGAGCGCTATCAATATTTACTCTAAAGAAAGAAGAAGACTCCAAACTAGGGCTGCACGATTTTAAAAAAATACGTCAAATACTTTTGTGCTTACTCCTGAATTTGTTTCAGGCCAGGGACATGTGGACAGATTAATACCGCCTTTAGACTGACTTTGCAGTGGGGAGTGGTTTGCTCTTCGTCCCAAACTGCAAAGCTTTATCCACACGACTGACTTGTTCTTGCCCTATTTAGCCATGAAATTATTGTCCTCTTTTTGCAAACACCATGTTTGGTTACCCTTGTGTGTGTGGGAACTGAGGAGTGCGCTCACAAAAAGGGGGAGCCTACGGAGGCTTAGAGGCACGAGACATGATAGAGAGGAAAATGGATTTGACGATTTAAATTTTTTTAACATCGTCACAATCAAATAATCCGGTTATGATTTAAAATCAATTAATCATGCAGCCCTAATACAAACCCTGCTCTTACATGTTAAGATGGATTACAGACAACTTGAGCAAGAATTTCGTTTGTGTTTTTGATTAAATCTTTGACTGGATTGGGATCATAGGGTACCCTCCTTATTGCAGCAGGAAGGAAGCGGACCATCATACTTTCAATAGTTTTTCAAGTTGGCATTAACTTCTACTGAATTTGGAAATGATTTTTCAGGCAGAGGCTTCATCGACTAAATAGCTGAAGGGTAACTTGTGAGATGAGACCTCAAGTTGACAGTTCAAGCAATGGTGCAGACGGTTTTTCACATTCGCTGTAAATGTTTTACTATCAAGCTTTGGCTTTATGAATGAGGGAAGGCTAAACTTTGTTATGGATAAGGAAACGATTGATCCACTGAATTGATAAAACCTCTTTTTCTTTGCTGCTGTATTTGGTGCTGCAGGAGTAAAGAGCTTATCAGATGAGTAGTAGTACTCTCATCCATATAAATGAATAGACTGAGTAATGAGGTTGTTTTATTGCAGCTTGCATCTGTTGTTGAGGATTTCAGTGGATGATTTAAATCTTAAGCCATCCACATCCACACATCCTGTCTGAAGGATCGTTTTTTTGTTACCTGATTGCCTTTGTGTCTCCTCCGACCATTTTGTAAGCAGTCTCAGCGCTCTTTTCATTTTCACTTTTACTTCTCGTTTACCTGATTGTGCTGTGCCCATGAGATGAGTTGGATACATCTCTCCTTCCCCCAGAAAACCTGCTGCATTGCATAAAAGAATCGAGTGGGCACCGTCTCTGCCCCCAAACCAGATTTAGGAGCCCAGAAAAATCAACACAGAGAGACAGTTTTAGGCTGCAGTGCACTTATGTTTGTGTATCTGCATTTGCCTTTAGGTGCCTGTCTGTGTGTGTGTCTGTGCGTGCGTGTGTGCGTGCCTGCCTGCCTGATGATGTGTGCGAGTATTTGTGTGTGCATGTGCCTGTGTGGGTGTACAGTTTGTGTGTCCCTTCTCCAGGGTCTGTAGAGGTGTTTTATAGCCTTTGAAAATCTTTGCATTTCGATCAGATATTTTTCAAGGATTTGTGAGCGTCTTGTCACAAGGAGAAATTGCCAGTCTGATAAAATAAATTCAGCACTAACCCGGCAAACCCACTCCACAGTCTGAGATGTCAGCGCAGACACCTCTCTCACTCTCAGCCGCTCAGAGTACACTTTATCCTCCTCCTGCTCTCCTTGAACACTTCTGTATTATATGGTTTCTATAAGTATGACTGTGTGTGCGTGTGCAGGGACTTTTGGGATGTTGATTTGCTACAGGAAAAAGGGTTTTCTTAAGATGTTCACCATTATGAAACCTCTTGGCGTGTGTGTGCACAGCATCCCCATTAATGATTAGCCATTTACTCTTACCAGCTTTGTTCAGTGAAGGCTGATGTTGTGAGACAAAATGCAAAAGCTTCATGTTCTGAAGCAGGTTTTGCTAATAATAACTAGATGGATGTCTGAATAAAGACCTACAGCTGTGTAATTAAAAGTAATGTCTGATGCAACACCTTTAACAATGAGCTAATTTTGCATTTTAAAGATACACTAAACCTTCAAACAGATTAAAACTCGAGCAGTGCCCTATATCATCTGTCAGACAGTCTTCATACCCTGAGAGAATGTTCACTCTAACTCCTTCCAACCATGCTGTATTTACCCTGTAGATGTATTTTTGCAGGATGTCACAGCACTCACCATGGTGAGCTCTGTGATCATCTTAATAAATCAGTGTCTTTATCGACCAGAAGACTGTTGCAAACTCTCTGGAATAGAACAAAGTGGATTTATTGTTCTTGTCCAAACCCTCTGATTCATTCAAACCAAGTATTTTTGGTGCCTGAAATGACCCCAAAATGTGACTACAAGGAAACACCTGTGTATAAAAGTACTCAATAAAACCTCAATGTTCTCAGTCTCTGTGCCGTGCTATATTGGTTTGCTTTATTGCTTGTTATTCCCACTCCAGTGGAATTTCACACCCTTTCTGAGAGGATGTCTCAACCCATATTTACATTTGGATTACTTTCTGTTTTTTTTTTGTAATCTAGTTCCCGTTAGGAACTCTCCGCAACTTTTCCAAGGAAGATGATGTAACCTATGAAATCATGTCTTATTGTACTATATCTAATCCTATCATGTTAATGGTATTTTGTCACATCATTCTGTATTCCAACTTCTTATAATGGATCATCATATTGTGCCTTTTTTTCACATGTGGATTTTAGTCTAGATTTTCATAGGGAGGCAAAGTGAATCATATTGTATCGTATCATGTCATATGGTATGATATGGTACAAACATGACTTTTTGTCAAAGCACTTTGTAAACCTCTGTTAATAAAAGTGCTATAAAAAATAAAGCTATTATTATTATTATTATTATTATTATTATTATTATTATTATTATTATCATCATTATTATATTGTATCATCTTGTACTGTATCCCATTGTGTCATATCACGTTGTGCTGTAATGAGGCCTTTCATATAATCATACCATAATATATCATATAGCGTCCTATCATAACCTGTTGTTTCATGTTGTATTGTAACGTGTTGTTGCGTTGTCTCACAACAGATTGGACGGTATCATCACATACGATCTTATTATCCTATATATAACTATATCCTGTATATGTCAAAACTAATTGTAACATGTCCTCTAGAGTCTTATCATAACACCATACTCATAGCATATTGGATCATCCTGTGCTGTATTGTATTGAATAAGCCTGTGATACAATGTTCTAATGCAGCCCCTCTTATTGTACAGGATAATAGTGTACTATCATATCATATTACATTATATCCCATTTTATAATATCCTATCCCACTGTATTTTAACCAGTCTTATTTTACTCTGCCACATATTATATCATATCAATTTGTATTGCATTGTTTTGTGGTGTTAAGACATTGCAATCAATACGGATGATTGCATTGTCCTGCATTGTGCTGTATTGTATCATATCATAAGTGATCATATTTTATCATACTGTGTCATAAATCAAACAGATAAATCAAACAGAATTACATCAACAGACTGGAATGTGCTGCTGGAAGCAGATGTGGATAGTATGAACATTGATAAACAGGTTGACTGCTTTAGTGATTATGTCAACTTCTGTAGAGACACAGTTATACCCACAAAAACTGTTCGCTGTTTCCCCAACAACAAACCCTGGATCACAAGAGACATAAATGCAATCCTTAACCAGAAAAAGAAAGCTTTTAAAGATGGTGACAAAGAACAACTCAAACAAGTGCAACAAGAGTTGAAGAGGAGACTGAAGATGGCAAAGCTGGAGTACAAAAAGAAGATAGAGAAGAATCTACAACACAGCAACATCTGTGAAGTGTGGAGAGGAATCAGTACCATCTCTGGACACAGCAGTCAAAAGAAAAGACAGACAGTGGTGGGTGATGTGAAAAGAGCTGATGAACTCAACCTGTTCTTCAACAGATTTGACACCACTGTCACTCCCACTTCCACTGCTACTCCACCTTCCTCTCCGCAACAAATCTCCACTACAACTTCTCCCCTTCCTCCTCCATCTCGTTCAGATGTCTCAACCACTTCAATTGCCTCCCTCCTAGAGCACCAGTCCTTGTCCGTCACGAAAACAGGGGTGAGGATGGAGCTTGGAAGACTTTGTCCTGGGAAGGCAGCTGGTCCAGATGGTGTGTGTCCAAGGCTGCTTAGAGACTGTGCTGCAGAACTGTGTTAACCTCTCCACAGGATCTTCAACCTGAGTCTACAACTGGGGCAGGTACCTGCTCTATGGAAAACATCCTGCATTGTGCCAGTACCAAAAACAAAATGTCCTGCTGAACTTAATGACTACAGACCAGTGGCCCTCACTTCACACATCATGAAAACCCTGGAGCGGCTGATTCTTCGCCTTCTGAGGTCTGAGGTCAAAAACAAACTGGACTCCCTGCAGTTTGCATACAAAGAACACATTGGAGTGGATGATGCTCTCCTCTACATGCTTCACCATGCCCTGTCTCATCTGGAGGAACCAGGGGTTCATGTGAGGATCATGTTCTTCAACTTTTCAAGTGCATTCAACACCATCCAACCCACCATACTCAAAGACAAGCTCACAGAGATGGGAGTGGATCCTTCCTGTGTTTCCTGGATCACAGATTTACTGACAGGAAGGCCACAGTTTGTCAGGCTGGGGAACTGTGTTTCTGGGACATTAATGAGCAGTACAGGGGCACCACAAGGGATAGTGCTGGCACCATTCCTGTTCACACTGTACACGTCAGACTTCAAATCCAGTACTGAGTCCTGCCACATCCAGAAATACTCAGATGACACCACTATTGTGGCATGTATCAGAAATGGACAAGAAGCTGAATACAGGATCTTAATAAGAGCCTTCAGTGACTGAAGTCACAAAAACTGCCTCCTCCTCAACACCTCAAAGACAAAGGAGATGGTCATAGACTTCCGTAGATCCAAATCCCCTCTTCAGCCAGTGAACACCTGTGGAGTGGACATGGAAGTGGTGACATCATATAAATACCTAGGTGTACATCTGGATAATAAGATGGATTGGTCTAAGAATATAGACTTCATCTACAGAAAGGGGCAGAGCTGCCTCTTTTGCCTGAGAAGACTCTGATCAATAGACATCTGTAGTAAGATGCTGCAGATGTTTTATCAGTCTGTGGTGGCAAGTGTTCTGTTCTACGCTGCAGTCTGCTGGGGAGGAAGCATCAAACACAAAGATGCAAGACATCTTAACAAACTGGTGAAAAAGGCTGGCTTTGTGGTAGGACTCAAGCTGGACTCAGTGGAGGATGTGGTGGAGAGATCTACACTGAGGAAGGGGGAGACTGTTCTCAAGAACATGGATCACCCACTTCACAACACCTTGATGGACCAAAGGGCAAATGGTGGTTGACGGCTTCTCTCTCTTCGCTGCAGGACAGAAAGATTTAGAAGATCTTTTGTACCAACAGCCATCAGGCTTTATAACTCATGTAAATAATAGATAACTTTTAGAGACATATTACGTGAGACAACAGACAGTTGAATTTCCCTTCGGGGATCAATAAAGTTCTTCTTATTCTTATTCTTATGTCATGCTGCGTCAGATTGCCATACTTTATGGTTTAGTATGGTATCCTGTCCTTCCCTATAGTATTTTATTGTATGATAGGATATGATATGGAATTGTATCGTATCGTAGTGTAGTGTCCTGTCATCACAAAAAGCATGAGGACAGAATTCAGAGATGATGTCTGATGATATTACCCAACATGTTTAACTTTGAAGTGTTGGCTGCCTCCTTAGTTTGTGTATGTGAAAAGACTGTGACATGTTGAATGGTAATCCCTGTTACTGATATGCACTGTACCGCCATATTTCTGCCAGTACAAAGGCATATTGAAGGTACAGTTTGTCGAAGTTCCCTTGTGAAGTAGAACTAGCGAAGCAGGCTTGGTACACAGATGGCCTTGCATGTATTTATATACTGTCTCATGTTGCACAAGCCAACTCAGTTCTAGCACTCAGCTGTGGCTTCCAAATGCATCCTATGCACACTGTATGATTTGTTTAACTGAGTAGTTTTCTGCTAATCTACATTATTAGTATTATAGTGACGACCTGAGGAGTGTTGTGTGGAGTTGTCTGAATACTTAGACTTTAAAAACATCAACTACCCCTTGGTACTGATGTCTGTTTATACAAATTATAAAATGCTAAATCAGAGCCTTTGCCTTTGCATTTAGCCTTTTTTGCATTCCACACAGACTGTTTTTCTGCAAGCAACCAAACTCTATTCCAGCATAATTGCTCAACACTACTTAAATACATGTGCAAGCCAAAATATTGTCCCTGGCCTACAGATTCAATATTCATATGAAGAAATCTGTTTGTGGAGATTAATTTGTGCCAGTTGAAGGGGTCATGGTGAGTGGTAATACATTTTTTCCTCATTGCCAAACCTCATCATTCACTCATGAAAGTGTGTAATTGTCGCAGCCTGAGGCTTTTATTAATGTGGTTCATCCAGATAGATGATGAGCAGCGAATCTGGGTAAAATTCTGCTCTGTTCTGCCAGGATAATCACCTCACAACGGAAAGGTTACTGACTCCTACTGCCATAGGCCAAGTGTGCTGTGTCCAGTCACAGAGGGAAGAATAGGATGTTGTTTAGTCCAAACAGTCAACATGCAGAGTCATATGTGGGCCTCTGAGGAGCCTGCAGGCTTTAGGAAATGAAGAAGGCAATCAAAATGGAAATGTTGCTGCTTTGAAACTACATTAGCATCTCCAAACAGTTCATGCCTTATCTTTCACATTGGTAATGAATCATGTCTGCCCTCTTTCCAATTGAGCCTTTATCTGCTCTCACGCTGTCACTGCACCGTCATACACACCCTCTCTCCTCACACACTCTTAAAACCACACACAAATAAACAAACTGAGCTTCGTCACCATCCACCTGAGTCACACGGGATAATCTCTCTGGTTGATGAAGTCACAGGCAGCCCTGTCACTGTACAGTGTGTGTGTGTGTGTGTGTGTGTGTGTGTGTGTGTGTGTGTGTGTGTGTGTGTGTGTGTGTGTGTGTGTTTTTGTTTGTTTACATGCGTACCACTGTCTACTGTAAATATGTCATACAGTAGGTTGCATTGCTCAGAGGGGTTTGTGTTAGGCAGCTTGTCTGCACGATGACTCCAGTGTGTGTGGGCAGTGTAGAGAGCAGTGTCACCAGTGGAGACAAAAGCAGGGACTCTTCAGGGCGCCACTTGGAGATTAAAACATCATTATGTCTGGGTCCTGAGTCCACCCACAGGAAGCTCCATTTAAAGACCACGCTGGACATCTGACAGCACGAATGATACCACTCTATTCCTGAATGCTTTTACCTGCTGTTTCCTCGCTGCTCAATGAAATGATATGCCCTGTATTCTCATGAATCTAAAGATGACCTGAGCTCGTTAGTCACCCACTGCTATTCACTCTGGTCAGTGTTTCCTCAGCCCACTGTCTGACTAAAGGGGACTTCCACAAAATTTTCAAATGAAGTTCATTCCCTTAATCATGAGGAGTTGGACTCAAACAGCTGCACAATTTCTTCTTTTTCATCAGGGTTATCACAGCCTGGAGACCACAAGTTGCTGGCAGGGATGTTGTAAGATAGCTGTGAAGATGCAGGGATACATTGAAAGTGACCTTCTGCGTATGTGTCATCTTTGAAAAGTCTGAAATATAAGCTCCTGACTGAAAAAGTTTCTGTCAACTCCTCCTCAAGTTGAAACCAAAAACTCTGAGGTTTGGAGAAGTTTGGATCGTGACTTGTTAAGCTGACAAACTCAATAACATAGCTGACAAAAGTTTAAGTTGGCATTCTCACAACTTAAAGTTTGGTTTCATTTTCATTGGGTGTAATCAATCCTAATTGTGACTGTTTCTGGGTTTATATCTCTACAGTGTGTATAGAAAACACATACAGGCAGGAAAGAGTACAAAACAAAACATTCAACAAAATGAGAAGTTAAAAAAGTGCATTGTATGAGCTGAAGGAAGCTTGCCTGATTTTAGGAACTTGATGTGATCTTTGTCTCCTGTGACCCTCTGCTTTTTAGAGATCAGCTGATCAATCTATGACTATCCTCACAAATGCACTCCCCTGTCATATTTCTCCGTTATAAGGATTCGGGTGGAGGTTTTCATATCTTAAACTTCAGTTTAATATAATCCTCCTCCTTGGCTCCAGGTAAAGTTAGGCGTGGCCCTCAGAATCTTTTATTCCTACTTTTGGCATCTAAATGCAACGTTTGCCGCCTCTTTCACTAAATCGTGGTGGCCCACGTTCAATGAATTGACCCTGAGTCAGAGTTTTTAATTAAGGTTGTCTGGTCTGTTCAGAGGTGGAGACAGAATACTTGACTTTCCTTTAGGCTGATTCCCACCCAGTAGACTGGATCTATTCAGGGTAGGCTTAGAGAGGAAACAGTCTCATGTTTGACTAATTATGTCTAAATCCAGATATATTTACCGGTCGGTTTGCTGTTTCTTTTACTTACATTTTACTCCAGAGCAATTCCTTCTAAAAGTATGCTTTTTGTGCTATGCTTAGCTAGTTATACTCCCAGGGAGTATTATGAGGAGTTCATTGGTATAACTTGGGTTTAAAGACCCACTCCGATGAAAATCATGTTTTTCTTGTGGTCTACATGCTCATATGGCATTTTTTCTGATTCTACAGGACATATCATGAGAAAAATAAGTGCAAAATTGCATTTCTGAGTATTTCTGCACTCAAATCGCTGTGAATCTCTGGCAGACCCAAACGTCAGGCTCAGACACAGTGAGATTTCCTACATAGCAAATCCAAGCTCCACCCCCAGAGCCCCACTATGCAGGCCAGACTCGGAAAAGTAAAGAGGACGAACACTGAGCAAGTTTATGCGTTAACGGATTGCAATGCTTGTAAGAAAGCTAATTATGAATTTTCATCATGTCCTCAAAGACATTAGTGTCCGAGAGCAGAATATCTCCTATGTTACCTGCTACTTCTGCTGCACAAGCAATGTTAGGCTGCAAGCCAGCGTGAAGAAGAGAGTGCAGAGCAGCGCTGTCTCCACCCACGACTCAGAGGTGAATTGCTGATGAGCTAACAAGCTCTGGAGAAGAAAAGCCTTTGAAAGTGACACAGGTAACACGATTTTGGCAAAAAAAACTTAATAATCACGATTTAAAGACCACTGAGAGAACACTTTAAGTAGTAAAAAAAATAAAAAAAGCATCGGCGTGGGATTTTAAAAACTGCCATGATAACACTTTTAATGCATTTTAAGTTAGCACATTCTAAATGTATCCCAAAGCAAAGTGATGTCTGCAGGAAAACCTGGACGCTGAGACTGAACGAGTTAAAAATCATTCTCTACTCATCAGGTTCTGAATATCTGTGCTGCAAACTGGTGTCTAATCAGCCTCCATTCTGATGAATCTTCCAGAGGCAAATCCATTGAAAACCCCAAAGAGCATCACATTTGTTCACATGCCTGCCATTGACACACACAAGTGACGAACACACCACCATCTATTTTGTGTGTCTGTCTGCATTTCCATCTGAATGATATGGAGCTATTCTTAGATCTGTGGGAGGATAGATGGGCATCATTTAGATTTTCATTTTCAAAGGCTTTTCTGCTTGTTGCTGCGAGCCACTCAATCGACCATTTGTTGGTGCGTGGCGAAATGCACAGGCTAGTGCTAATTATGTGCACAAAGCCTACTGTAAATGCTGCTTTTGGGAGTCTAAAGAAAAGGGTTCAACAATGAGAATGGTTTACTAAGAATCAGACCTCATTAATATTCAGTCAGGCATCTCATGGCAAAAGGACTTAGACCAGAGACGTAAAATAAAAGTAAAAATGTTGTAGAAAATCATCGCCCGTCTGTGAGTGTGTGTCAGGAAACCAGCTGTTGCCTCCAGGGATTATCAGTTCTGCATAACTCACCTCTTTGGGTGAGTTCATATCTACTGTGTCCAGTCACCGCTGACCTCTCCCTCACCTCTGTTGAGACACACCACTTTCCCACGAACAGATGGTTGATGGAAAAATAGCTTTGGTGATGACAGAAAGGTGGAGTGCATAGAGCTGTGCTCCACCTCACTACTCCCACAATCTTTCATTGTGCAACGTTGTGCAACTCTCTGGACTTCTTCGTAAATCATTTCTTTCCAGTTAAAAAATATGAGCTTATGAGGGAAATAATTCTTACGTCATCAGGGGGTCAATAAGTACTCCTCTAAGGATGTTGAGTGATGATGTGGAGCCTCTTATATGAGATCCTCAACTTCAGTGTCCTACACAGATCCAGAATGACACATCTGAACCTAGGACTAAACCATTTTGGAAAATAATGTAATTGCGATTTTTTTCCTCAATATTACAATTGCAGTTTAATATGTGTTTATTTTTTCAAGGTCCTCCTCTAATGTATTTTTCAACAAACATAAACAATAAATCAATCTGTATTATAGTAAACAATATCAAATTAATTATACATAAATTGTTCTTTCTGGCAATTATCATTTCATACACACACAGGCTCTCTCTCCTTGCTCACTACTGCGCACACACATGCACGCACGCATATGTTAAGATACTAATCTACATACCAATGACGTGATGTAATCGGTGCCAAAAACACTGGAGTTAGGTCTATTCATTCAGCTGTGCTGCCATCACTGTATTGGATTCGTTTTCCATCGTTATGCAGGCATGGTTTGATGTTGCAGTGATGGTTGCTGGTGTTTTAGCCGTTCAACTACCGTACATGGCTTTGTTGTGTTTTTTTAAGTGTTAATAAAGGTTTGTAGTGTTACCTTCTGATGTAGCAACAGTAGCACGACAGGTTCTGCACACGTTGCACAGCAGTTTCTTCTTTGCCAAAATAAATCCACACAACTGCCATGGTGCTCCTCTTTGGTACTAAACTTTATGCAGTGTCAGCTTCTGTAGCAGAATTAGACCAAGGTGCCACAGAGTGCAGTGTTGACTTCTCTCTCTACCTGCTCTGCTTTGCTCCGTTTGCTCACAAGTCACGTGACCAGTCAAAATCGCAGCCTTTGTGATTAGAAAATTGCGTTTTATCGTATCCCGATGTAATCACAAATGCAATTCATCATTCAGCCCTACCTGAACCCAGACGATTGATTGGATCCAATATTTTAAGTGATGATTAAAATATTCAGTTTTTTCATACAGATATGTAATATAATGCCCAGGTATAACAGTTTTGAAATTTTACCCTCAGCAATCAGTGATTCGAACAGCTTTTGGCTCTTGTATGAGGCTCACCAGCTCAGTTAGGAAACTGATGCGAGACAATAGGTCTGTAGAAGCTGCAGTTATTGACACATTAATTGGCGATAAGTTGATATTTGGCATCAGAGAAAATATTTGCGGATCCATTGTCATAAGTCAGTGCGGTAAGTCAGTGCATTGTGACAGGGTGTAACACTTCAATATTTCCACAGTTTTCCAAGTGTGTGTGTTACCATTTTCACTTGACAGACTTCCTGCTCAACCAAAGAACAAGCCCTGCAGCACGCATCTCAACATACGTGATCTTTGACATTTGACATAATGTTACATGATGTTGGCTATTTGCATGAATCATGCATGCTTAACCTGGTAAACAGAAGTCATCCACTTTGGCACCGCTTTTAAAATGACATAACAGCCTAACCGAATGCTCTGCGAGTGTCCTGCTTTAATGAAGAGCAGAATAAAAATAGAAAGCAGGGGAACATTTCACTCTTACGTGTCTTTAAATGAGCATTAAAAGCCAATGAACAGCTCCCTAAGACCTTTAACCCATCCTCAGGGTATTCCCTCTGTTTTTGCCCCAGATCGAGGAAGAATGAGGGATTGACTGCTTTGGTCGGTTAGTCACTGGGAAGCTCCAGCAGCAGATTTCCTGATTAAATAAGCGTGCACTAATCACTAATGGAGCTGTGGTTCAGGACTAAATCAAGAGGACAGCGAGAGAGTAAACCAACGAGCGAAGGAGAATAAAGAGACCACCACAGGCATGGGTTAAATGATGGTTTTGCGTTTCCTCATTAGTTTCAAACATCTTTTTCCTGAAGGTAGCGACAATAGCGGGAAGAATACTGAAGTGAATTAAGGTTTACATGTATTTACAACAGTTCGTCTTTTTCCATCAGTGCTCTGGGAGGCTCCTCTGCTCTTCATATCCCAGCATTCCCCAGTGGAGGATGCCTCATTGACTACGTCCCCCAGGTGTGCCAGTTACTCACAAACAAGGTAAAAACAAACATTTCAGTATCTATTTAGTGCTCACTGTGTTTGGACATGTTTGTAATTGTGTGTGAATGAGTGTTTCAATCTGGGGCCTATTCTACGAAGCAAGTTTGACCTCGCTCAGCAGTAATCCTGCTTCATAGAATAGGCCCCTGGATGTTGAGAAGCAAACACACCTCTTAATCAACAAAGCAAACCAAGGTGAATGCTTCAAAACAGCATATTGGCTCTATACATCTGACCTTTAGTGTATCTCATTAACATAAAAAAATAAACTCTTTGTCTGAGCTCAAGAGACGCAAAAATTGAATTGTGGTCTTCTCATAGAAAGAAAAATGGTTTCCAAAACTCTTGAACACTGCAAACTCGAAAGCCACAGCAAAAGTCATGTTATGGGATATTAGTGCTGTGATGTGATAAGCATGATAGAAGCTTCCGGACTACAGATTCAAACCCTCAGCTGCATTGGAGGCCAGCTTAGTTTTTATTTACTTCATTTAGAGCAAGAATCTTTACTTGTAATTTTGCTACTTTTGCTGCAAAGCATGCCTCCACTTTGGGATGTCTCGTCAAGCTGTGTGTGTGTGTGTGTGTGTGTGTGTGTGTGTGTGTGTGTGTGTGTGTGTGTGTGTGTGTGTGTGTGTGTGTGTGTGTATAAATGTTGGAGTGTGCTAACGTGTGTATGTGCACTCATGCACGTGTGTCTGGCATCTGAGGACGTGGGCGTGCTGGCCAATCTCCACAGCCCGTCTGAGCGCTCCCAGGCCTCTGCAGGTTGACAGGTAGACGCATGCAGTGTAGACACCATGTAATGCTGTTTCGCTGAGGGGGAGAGATGCCCATCCCCCACAACCCCCTTCTACGCATACGCACACACATAATGCACACATCTCTTCATGTTCACCTGAACTCTGATCAGCGTGCTCAGGGTGTCTGGAACACTCGTGTCCCTGACCAACCTCGGTGCCTCAGCCCATGTGTTCCTTCCTCCTCCTCCTCTTTGCTGGAAGAGTCAAGGAGGCCACAGGCATGTTTGGACAAGCGTGTTGAATACAGAGCAGAATGTAGATAAAGATAATGTGACATATAGAAGTAGAAGTCATGCTCATCATGTCTCCACCACGACTAAAGATCAAGTGTTCATTTCAAGGTGAACTGCACAAGACATGCAGCTTTGTGCAAGCATTCCCGTCCCTGGCTGCACTTTCAGATTTCCTGCAGTTTGTGTAACCAGCAGGTAGCGCTACATGAGAGCCAGTTACTGCTGTATAGGCTAATTAGTATTACAAATTTAAAATAAATAGACTGAAATTTAGCCAGAGGAATTTGTTCTTGTGTCAGAAACGTCTTGTGACTGAATACCTAACATCTTGCTCTCCTGACAGCAGTGTAAAGAGCACTGCAGCTAACACAACAGACTCATGAAAGCATGTCAACAGCACTGGCTTGTAAGCCTATATATCATGGTATGTTCTGCAGCTTCATTTAAAATGCAAAGCATCCTTTGAACGTGGGAAAAATGACATACTCTGTTGTGATCTGCCCAAATTTTAATTTTCTATAAGCGCAACAGTTGTGTATCCCAGTGGGAGATGTTTGTAAACCGCTGTCCCTGCGAGCCTTGTCATGCCCATTCACATGCAAACTGCAAATGAAAAATTGTGACACAAAATCATCTGATCAGGACAAGTAATCCATGGAGGCATTTTTTGTACATGGGGAAAAAAAGCAAGAGTTCAGCTGAGGTGTTAACCTTGTGCAGGTTCACACCAATCTCACTCAGGGTGTTTGAGTTCCTAATGCATTTTGTACAAAGACAAACAAAGTCAAATGTCTGCAATGACCTCTATCAGAAGAAACAACACAACTTTGAAAACACCTGCAAAAATGAAATTTGTTTCACAATTCAATTTTGAATTTCCCTTCGAGGATCAAGACAGTTCTTCTTCTTCTTCTGCTTCTTCTTCTTCTTCTTTTTGCACAACTTCTTCTACTTCTTCTACTTCTCATTCTACTTCTTATTCTTTTAATTATTCTTTTTCTACTTCTTCCTCTTCTACTTATTAGTATTCTACTACTTTTTCTTCTTCTTTGTCGTCTTCTTCTACTTCTCTTTCTTCTACCTTTCTTGTTCTTCTTCTTGTTCTTCTGCTTATTCTTTTTCTCCTCCTTCTTTTTCCTCTATTCCTTCTTATTATTATTATTCTACTTTTTCTTCTTCTTCTTCTTCTTCTTCTTATCATTATTATTATTATTATTATTATTATTATTATTATTATTATTATTATTATTATTATTATTATTATACTTTTCTTCTTCTTCCTTTACTGCTTCTTTTTCTACTTTTTAATCTTTTACTTTTTATTATTCCTATTCTACTTCTTATTCTTCTACTTATTCTTTTTCCACTTCTTCCTCTTCTTCCTCTTCTTCTTCTTCTTTTTCCACTTCTTCTTATTATTGTTATTATTATTCGACTTTTTCTTCTTCTTTTTCTTCTTTTACTGTTTTTTTCTTCTACTTCTTCTAATCGTTTATCTTCTACTTCTACTCGTTTTTCTTCTACTTCTACTTCTTTGTCTACTTTTACTTCTTTTAATTCTTCTTCTTCTTCTTCTTCTTCTTCTTCTTCTTCTACTTCTTCTTAAAAAGTCCCAAACAGATGTAATGGTGGACATACAAAGCAAACATTTACTGTACAGAAGCAGAAAGCTGCAAGTTAAAAACTTTTTTACGTTAAGCAAATTTGAATTTTAGTGTAACACCAAGTGGCCTCCTATATTTGGCTTTATAGATTCAGCCTCTGGAAACAGGCATGTTGAGCAATATCTAACTGTCAGATTTTAGATTCAAAAGCTCCCTTGCTGAACCCTCACATTGGTAAATTGAGGGTGGCCTTCAAGAACAAGAAGCTCTCATGATGCATTATGAGTATGATCCATCAATTGTTTCAAAGTTTTTTTTAACCGTCAAAACTCTACCAATACGAATTCAATCGCACTCATCTTCCCCTCTTCTCCTCTTCTTCCTCTTCTCCTCCATCCACCGCTGTGTTTCCAGATGGCCATTGACGAAATGCAAACTATGTATGGCCCTCACTGTAAGCCTCAGGTTCATTATTGTCATTGCATGTTTATACAGAAATAAGAATTTGTCCTTCAGATCCATCGGCGTACAATAGAAAGTAGTTCTAAGATGAGAATAAATCTAAAATTCAATTAATTAATAACAAACAAATGTATCTATCTATATGTAATTCAACCTTACTATAAATAGTGATATAAAATAACTACAATGCAGTGAATCAAAAACACAGATCAAGTCAGAGCAGCTTGTTAGAACAGCAGCAAGGCCCTGAGTTCACCAGTCTTTCAGCCTCTAGGAAGAAGAAGCTGAGTTTGAGCCTGGGTGTTCTGGCCTTAATGCTCTGCAACCTCCTGCCTAAGGGGAGGGGGTCATACAGTTTCTGGGCTGGGTGAGAAGGGTCCCCCATATTGCAAGGGCCCCACTGCTCCAGCATCCGTCTGAAGCGAGTGATTTTCTAGGCAGCTTCCATTTCTCTCTGCAGTGCCTTCCCATAAGAGTCGGGGCACGTCCAATGTTGATAAAAATAGGATTTGATGGTTTGTGAAGAACTTGAAGGAAACATATCAGACATGAAAACTGAAGAATTTAGCAGCAGCATCAAAGTATGCTCACAGACAATGGCTTTAGGAAGGGATTTTGAGCCCATGCTGTGATTTCCACTACAAAGTCAGGTCTGTTTTTAATGCAGTGCTGCCTGAGGGTGCAAGAATCCCAGTCGTCAAGATCTGTTTTTTTAATCTACCCCTTTATGTAAAGGGATTTCTCCAGATTCTCTGTGTATGTTAGTGATATTTTCAAGTGCAAATGATGAAATCTGCTAATTTTATCCTGAAGAACTGAAATTGTTAAACCTTTTGCTCATGCAATCTCTCTGAGAGTGGTGATCTTCTTCCCATCTTCACTTCTAAGAGACTCAGCCTTCCCAGAGAGCCCTTTTGATGTTTAATCAGGTAACTAACCTATCACAAATTAACTAAAAAAGAAAACACACATATTTTTTTGTGTTTTTGAGCTTTACTAAGAGTACTTAAAAAGGCATCTGGACCGTGGTGTTTGAGAGTGAAGTCGTCCTTTTAGACTTTGGATGTGGCTAAGGGAGGCAGAGTGAATTCATTGAAGGAGAAAGACAGGCTGAAAGTAGAAGCAGAGGCAGAGAAGCACAAAAGTAAGAGAATAATTAAGTGAGAGAAACAAAAGGTAAAGAAAAATAGGGACACCATCAAACTGACAAATATTCTCAAAATCTCAGTGAGGACAGACTGTGCAGCCGTTTTGTTCTTTTAACACCGTCAATTATTTCCTCCCACTTATTCCAGATGCTGTGATTATATCGACACAACTATACCGCCACATACCTCAGCTGTGACTGTGACTGTGATTGTTCTGGGTGATGGCGGCACCTGGCATCTGCATCAAGACAAACAAATCACTATGAAAATCAGATTCAGACACTGGTGGAGTTGGCCCTGAGAGGATTTTGGATATTCTGTTTCTGTATGCATAAAAGTAATTTAATTAATTTGGACCGCACAAGGGTTTTGATGTTTCTGGACATTTTGAGGGGAATTAACCTCGGCTGATAGTGTTTGTTGACATTATAACGATACTTGGAAAGAAAATTCACCCATGAAAGAGAAAGCGAGAGTTGTTGAAAATGAAAGCAGTCTAATTGAATGTGTCAAGAGTCTACTTCAGCTGTGTTTGTCTTTGTTCATGTGTGTGTTGGTTGTGTGTTTAAGGTTATTGCTGTTCTTTTAACTGAGCAGTCTTAACTTTAGCTGGAGCCAGTATGGACCTGCTAATAGAGGAGGGCTATGTGTTTCAACCATAGGTTTTTATTTGACATATTTAAGGTCAGAACAATCAACAGGAAAATAATCTCTCTGGGCAAATGTGCCCCATCAAAGTTTCATTAAGTGTTTACACTTGTTTTCAAGTGTTTTTGAAGATATGACCCACCAGACCATTACATAAATACAAACACTACTTTTAATGAGGTTAGGATTTTGTGATTAAAACAGAATACAGTGATTTGCAAACTGTCTTCCACCTATATTCAAGTGTATTGAATACACTAAAAAGACAACTTGTTTTTTTCTTGCAAAAACTCACTCTTTCTGAATTTGATGCTGCAACACGTTCCTAAAAAGTTGGTTCAGGATTAACAAAAGTCGGTGAAAGTTGAGAACTGCTCCAAAAACACCTGTTTGGATCCTTCCACAGGTGAACAGGTTCAGTGAAGTTAGGTGAGTGTCGTGATTGGGTTTAAAAGGAGCATCCCTGAAAGCCTCACCACTTTGCCAACAACTGCATGAGCAAGTAGTCCAATCAATATTCAGAGGACCGGCTAAATCTCTGCACATAAGCAGCAAGGCCAAAAACCAACACTGAATGATCATGACCTTAAACCCTTCAGGAAGCACTGCATTTAACACCCACATCATTCTTAAAAGGATTTTAACATGTTGGCTAAGGAACACTTCAGAAAACTATTGTCAGTTGAGACAGTTTGTCCCTTCATCTACAAGTTTAAACTCGACCATGCAAAGATGTGGGGCTCTTTTTTCTTGCCCGCTGGCGGCACGGCAGATGGTGGTGCACCACTGGGGCGCACAGCCAGTTTGGTATTTTCGTAGACCGAAGCGCACCGCGCAGCGCCAAGCTCAGCCTGGTGGCATGGTAGGGGGAGGTGTCGACAGAATCAGCTGGCACAGTGACATTTTTGTGCTTGCCACCGGTGTGGAAAGTGCGCTGAAAGTTCGCTGATTCAACCCTGGTCAGCTTTCAGCGCAGGCTGGTATTTTAGTAGACCAGCGGCGTAGTGAGCATACTTCACTGATGCCTCACAGGCAGTTTTCACAGTGTCATAAATAATCAACAACAACCATCAGTGAAGCTGTCTGAGTCAGCACATACATTTGGATTTATATAGATATATTCTGATCTATATCTTATCTGATGAGGGCATTTGGCACGTGTTTGGACACTCAACCTGACCGAATCAACACAGCTGAAACCACATTAAATTAAATATCCAGGAAACAGTCACACGTGATGAAGTTAACAAGATATTTAATTCGTCTCCCCCCTTTTTCTCCTTCTCCCTTGCACAGCTCGAACCAGACATGTCTCCGTGTCCCATCCACGTCCTGCTGCAGCCTTGGCAAGGAAGAACAGATGATTTATTTTAGTGATCAGACGAATAATTTTCTTCGAAAATTTGAGCACAAAAATAAAAGAAACTTTCATTCAAATTACCCATTTATCTAATGTTCTCACAACCCTTAAATTCTGTGAATATTCAATCTGGTGTTTGGCCTACATACGAATATTATAATATTTAGTTGCATGAGCCAAGTTCATTTTATATTCCAACATCTATGAAAGAGGCCACAGCCAGGCCACGGAGCGCAATGTGTCCTTTACGCACAGGTGGTTAATGCCATTATTGGAATTTATGTTGTGATCTGTGCGCACAACCCACCTTTGTCATGTGGGGTTTAAATATTCACAACTTAATGGGATTGTCTCTATTTGTGGAAAAGGGTGTTTGTCTTACCAGTGGGCAGCGCTTACAGCGACACTTTTTGAAGGGCTGCTTTTTGTCGCCATCGTGTGGCATTGCTGTCTTCAGGCATCTCTTGATCTCTTCGACTACTTCACGAAAATTGTAATACACCTCGCCATTGGCAGATTTAAAGGCAAGGAGAGGAACTAATGTGATTGGTGAAAACAGGTCTCAGCTGTGTTGAACCTACTCAACGCCTTCTCTCCTCCCTCTCTACTATTTGCGCAGCTGGGAGGAGCTGAGTTAGGGAGGGGGGATACCTACGCCTTGCTGCAACACTCACCAAATTACCAAGGTGTCCTTGGACACACCTTGTCAGTACGGCGGACCTGACTTATGCTGTGCCTGCGCCATGCCGCCGGCGAGGCACGAAAATAGAGTCCATAGTCAGAAACGCCGCCGGCTTCTCTGGACCTGAGCTCATCTGAAATGGACTGATGGTTTTGGAGCAACATATACTGCCATCCAAGCCAGTTCTTTTTTAGGATTGTCCCTGTGTATTTCAACAAGACAATGCCAAAACACATTCTGTATGAGTTACAACAGAATGACTTCATAGTAAAAGAGTGCGGGTGCTAGACTGGCCTGCCTGCAGTCGAGAAAAATTTCCACCAACAACACTTCAACAGTTCATCTCCTCAGTTCGCAAATTTAATGTTTACTCATTTAGTGTTAATAAAGAAAAGGTGAAGTAACACCACAGGAACGTGTTACAGACATCAAATTTAAAATGAGCAAATATTTCCAATTAGTTAAACTTAATCAGTGGTGTGCCATATAAACAGTTAAAGCTTTTTAAAGAAGAGGTCATCATTCACGTTTGAGTGTGTTTGGAAGGAGAGTTTTCTGCCTTTTTCTCTCTGATGCCAATCACATGCCTGAAAGAGTAAGGAGCGGTGAGTTGTGTGAGTGGGTTTCCCTGAAGCCGAGCGTACAGTAAACTTCACAGTGAGTCATGATATTTCCTACCTGCCGCCTTGTTTTCGTACAGTTATGAAGATGCTGTGCAGATTGCAATTTATGTGACATTTTCACTGTTTCCTCCATTTCCATTTCCACATGCTGGGGTGCTTTCTCCTTTCAATAACATGTGATATAACTGCCAGCTCTTTATTTATTTATAAATGGCAGCAGTCCACAGGGGGCTGAGGTCTCTGTTCCTGTTTCCTTAAAGTGATTTTCTTTTAATTCTCTCTTTCCTCTGTGGTTTCTCTACAGCACTTGGATTTAGGCACCCATGTGGATCAGATAACCGAAAGACATTGATTTTAAAATGAGATTTTTGTCAGATATCAGATCAGTCACCCTTTATAACATGAAAGCCGGGGGTGGTGTGAATGCGTATGTGACAGAGAGAGAGAGAGAGAGAGAGTGGAGATTTCTTAATCACACTGCAGGAAGCACTTCCGGCGTTATTGCATCACACTCCCCACAGACACACATGCACAAGCACAATAAATGGATGCGCGGGCGAGGCATGGGTGCAGGCAGGTTCGAATACCTGCAGAGCAAGATCACCTGTCTTGCATCACTTAATCCTCCAGGCAGCCAATGAAAAGACTTGGCTGTGCATCTAAGTGACAGTGGGGGTGGGGAATCCTTTCTCAGTATGGGTGGGAAAGTTCACTGATCCACAGTTCCCTTGAAACACACACACATATATATACAAACACACACATACATTCAGTGTAACTAGATAAACAGCTTATTAAGTATGTGGCCTTGCAGCTTTGGAGAAGGCTCAATCGCCGCATTTACTGTCCCATGTAAACAGTATTGAACAGGAGGCTGAGTCACAATGTGTTTCAATGTTTAAGAGCCCTTACAGAGATCCCATCATACACACTCACACACACGACCATGTATATGACGGATTACAACTTTGCTCTTTCATTAAACACCATCATTCGTATGTGGTTGATGAGTAATCACAACCATCTCCACTTTTATTTATGACATATCCTGTCCTCAGATGAACCCTGCAGTTTTACTACAGGCTCAGGGTGGAGCGAGTGTTCAGCTGCAGAAATGTTCTGCAGAACAGGCTTTTTAAGTGTGCACTAGAGATCCAACAGCATTTAGATCATGGTACATTTTGAGATTATTGTTGCATAGTCTGCCTGTCCTTTGCAGTGGATGAGACAGCTCTGTTTCTAAAGTCTGTCTCTTGACCTGAATTATGCTTTTTTGACTCTATTTATAAAACTAGTTGAAACATTTTTTTTTCTTTTTAGTCTGAATCTACTGTTTATTTGGGCGCAAAATCAAATATTATGATTATGACATGTGTATACAAGCACCAAGATTTATTCAGATTAGAAGCATTTGTACATGTGTAAAGTTGTTTAATTTAGTTAAACCAAGTGCAGAAGTAGAAGAGTTGTACTGTCAACGACAAGACCTGTGCTGTCAACGAACCAACAAATGCGGTAGTGGCTCACTCCATCCACTTCAGGATTTTTCCCCTGTTAAATGTTGTCACTAGATGACGCCCTTGCTTACTTATTTTACTGTTCTATCAAAGGTTGCGCGTGCAGATGTGACATCATTACGCTGTATGTACGCTTTGTTATGTTTATCGGAGGAGCAGGGACGGCACCTGCGGTTGGGTTTTATGTCAGAGTGTTAATAATGAAACCTCCTGTACTGACCTCAATAAATAAGCCAGAGGATAAAGAGTGAAGATCGAGTCAGGTGAGAGAGTCATGATCAGAATAAGTGTTTACATAGATGCGTTTCAGAATAACAATCAGTATAAACCACCACTCTTGATCAGAATTCCGTTTCTTTCAGATCGAGCTGCATTGGATCAGAATCTTCCAGTTGACATGTTTACATGACGCGTTTTTATTCTGATCTTTATTCCGATTATTTGTGCCCATGTAAACGCAGCTACTGTTTCCTTTATTTAAACTCTTAAATATGATGGAAGAGGGTCGATTCTTAGCACAATGTAGATATCCTGGTTGACCTATTATGTCACATACCAAAACAGTCAACCAACCTGTTAGATAAGGAGGCCAGAAATCCAGATATCTGTAGTCAAACTAATGTCATTTATGCTCTTCAGTCTCTCTTCAGTTTTTCCCCCTAATAAAGACAAAAATGCCCCAAAAATAACACTTTGAATTATTGTGCTTCCCTTGTCCAATGCATTTGTAATCTTACCCCTTCATAATAAACATGCATCTCACAGAAAAAAACATGAGACTCATGTCGCTGATATCGAAGATTGGTTCAGTGCTGAACTAAAAAAACAGAAGCAGATACTTGACGCTTTGTTATTGAACAGCCAAATCTGATATGAGTGACAATTTTCTGACTCATCAGACTGTTTTGGTGGAATTGATTTCACATTTTTCACTTCCATCCGAGTCTCTTTGATTAAATTCTGTCAATTCAAATTTTATTTCTGCAGGTTTTTTGCCAGTTTTGATTTTAAGCACAGTTCTCAGTTTTTGTATGGGGTCACTTTCAGGGCTGGTTGCATTATTTATTTATTCAGCCTTTATTTTTTTTACAGATTACACATATCTTTTACAGTCAGTTTTCTGCAGCCTGCAGTCAGTTTTGCATGACTGATTGCAGGCTCTCTCTCACCTGCTCAGGAAGCTAAACAGCCACATGATAAACAACACTTACTTTGCGGTGTTGCACCAAGTGTAAAACGAGGTAAAGATCGAAGATAACCCACCTCAAAGTAAGCTTAGAGGTGCTTCTCATCCTTTTGAATATGATGCAAATCTACATAAATTAGAAAAGATAAGTAAACAAGTTAAAGTGATGGCATTTTTCATATTATCACAAGTAAAAACATAAAACAGATGTACACTGTGGAGTGAAATGGGGGCGTTATATTCAAATGAACACCTTGAGCAGACAGTCTTTTCTCCTTCCATTTGACACACTCTGTGGTGGAGCTTTTAACAGCAGCTTATTTGGCTGTCAAGTGGTAAGCTAAAGACTTTGTGCTTGTGTGACATTTAAATTTGCCTGCACAAAGATTTCATGTAATACCACTTTTGTACTCTGAGCTGTCTGGTTTTAAAGTGAAAGCAACCATTAAAACGCTCACCTCTCCTAATCCTTCTACAGGCCATGGCTCTGTTTACATTCAGGGTAGTTTTCCCTCAGAAAAGCCCTCAGCATTTCCTCTCAGGCTGCACAAACACTAAGAGTTAGTCCTGCCTGGGAGACCACATTCAGGGCAAGATAGGCCCACTAACATGTGGACTGAGCTGTAGCTGAAGGGAAGAGCTGGAAAACAATAAACACCATATTCTTGTTCATTGAACAGGATTTGTGTAGATGCATTCGCTGCAAGAATGGGCTCCTTCTCCTAAAGGTCAACGACCTTTCTCTCGCTATCCTGACATTCTCAGGTTACATATTGCCTCCCTGTGTGGCTTTTACTGTCACTTTATACTATCAGTTACTAAATAATGTCAAAAATTACCTTAACTATAAAATAAAAGATTTTAGAAGTGAACAAGGAGTCTCTTTATGGCCTGTAAATTCATGAAGCCAAAAACTGTTGAGTCTTTTAGGAGAATTGATTTATTGGACTTATTGAATTTCCCTTTGAGGATCAATAAAGTTCTTCTTATCTTATCTTAATGACTTATTTAGTTTTAATTTGTGCAGAGAGAAGTATGCTGCAAGTAAACCGGTGCTGCTTACTAGATGTGTAGTTTTGGCTAATTCTTAGTGCCCATCCCTGCGTGGGTTTCCAAATACATTCCAATCAAGGTGCCGTTTGGCTTTGCTGTTAAAGCACGCCTCAAACAGAGAAGCTTGAGTCCTGTGATTACAGGTCATGACTTATTGTAGTCGAGTGTTACCAGTTTTTTAATAGTCACTGCCAATACAGATAAATGTCAGATATTAAAAAAGGAGAGGCAGGGTAAACTATTACTACAAGGGGATGGTAAAAATGTGTTATTATGTCAGAAAAGATGGCAGACATCAGCTTTGTTAGGGCCAGCGCTAATATACACATGTCCACATGCTTATTTTCATGGTTAGTTTTATTTATTTTGTTTTGTTTTCTTTGTGTCTTCTGAATTTTTTTTTTGGCTAATAAGGGCCTGTGTCCATGAATGCAATTTTGGGACTGGCGCTTCTGAGTTTAAGTTCCAAGTTGCAAAAGTTGTCTCATGGCTCTTCCATTTCCCTGACCAAAAGTGAACTGCATGTTCAATAACTGACAGTCATATCAATCCTAGAAAGAAAATGATCAGCAGTAAAATAAAGCATTAGTGGCAGCTCAGACCTTGAAATAAGACCTTTAAAAGAAACGGGTCTGGGAGGGTCCACTTCTCTCCTGTTGCCGTTGACGATCAGCAGCCCAGTTTGATTATGATTTTTCATTGAGGCAGAAGAGACCTTGAAAATGTCTATACTGCATTGGTTTGAAAAAGAAGAGGAGCCTTCACAGCACTAAGATAACGCTGTTGGTGGACACAGGACCTTTGTGTACTGGGGTTCAAATTTTGTTCATTTCCGGCTCCATTGTAGTTACTAAACTCTTCACTGTGTTTCTCCAGGTTCAGTATGTCATCCAAGGCTACCACAAGAGGAGAGAGTACATCGCTGCCTTCCTCAGCCACTTTGGGACGTGAGTAGAGAGAGCACGGCCTCCAAAATTCTGTTTTCACTTATATCTGTTCGTTGGAGAGCAGTTGAAAATGATGCCTTATAAAACAATGGTGTGTACCACAGGGGTGTGGTGGAGTATGATGCTGAGGGATTCACCAAACTTACTCTTCTTCTCATGTGGAAGGACTTCTGCTTCCTGGTACACGGTAAGAAACCTGCTCTGTTCCTCTTGGCAGCATTTAGCTCATGATTCTGGATCTTTATCTCTACTTTGTCTCCCTCTCCTCTCTGTAGTGGATCTCCCGCTGTACTTCCCCAGGGACCAGCCCACTCTTACCTTCCAGTCTGTGTACCACTTCACCAACAGCGGCCAGCTTTACTCTCAGGTGCAGAAGTCATATCCCTACAGCCCCCGCTGGGATGGCAACGAGATGGCAAAGAGGGCCAAGTGAGTGGATCCTTTCTCTTTTCATATTACACGATAACTCAATTGGAAAAGTGACCTTTACCAAATGTTTCCCCAGTCTTGAATTTTTCCACAAATGGGGAATGTATGGGCCACTTGTTGATTTTCTTCAATTTGATCCCACCCTCTATAAACATCAACTTATATAACCTCTGTGGACTTCAGCCAAGACCTTAAATCTGTTTGCCCTTTGCAAGTATCTGAGTGAATGCAGAAAGTGATGAAGGCGACACATAATCTGTTTGGCTAAAGGGTTATTTGTGGACAGTTTCTTGCATGTTTTTTTTTCCTCATGTTTTACAGTAACACATTCAAATATATGTTAAAAATTTTAGTGAAGAGGATTTAAAACAAAATCAATATGTTTTGCACCAGTTCTTGGAAGAAAAAAGGTTTAGAGGGACTTCTTGCATGAGGACAGTTTCCATGCAAATGTGTAGCTAGCACTATCGAGTGCCGTCTGTCATCACCTTCATGCCAGCTACCCATACAGTCCATCAAACAGTGGTGTTGATAATGAAGTCTTTTTGATCAAATCAGTGCTCTAAAGGTTAATTTACTTTAATGCCACTGTTCCATTTAAATTCTTGATTTTAATGTTATATAGAAGAAAGGTTTTTAAAAATGGTGCACGAGACTGAATCTAGCAGGCCGGCATCTTTAAGAAGCGTCTTCTGGGTCAAAAACCATAATGTAAACAAACACCTCTCTTTGCATTTTAGACTGGTTTACTGGTTGCACCAGTGTTGGACACAGCCCACATTTTAGACGACAGCAAACGTATTAAAAGTGAGTGGGTTTTATGGGAATGTTTCTACTCAATTTAAGAGGATGTTGGAAACCATTTTCCTGGAAAACAGCCAGCCTCACTCTATGCACAGTGTTTATTTTATTACTCTCTTTGGAGTAAATAGTTTGTTTTTCTCTATTAAAAAAAGAGGGGGAGGGGGTCTGAAACCATGGTCATCTGATGGCCCTGGTCTGCTCATCTGCCTCTTCACAAGGATAGAAATAGATGGAAACAGTAAAATAAACCTGAGCACAGCACCTGAATATGTGACCTTGTACATTCATGTTTTATTTCTTTACTTGTAGTTATGTTATGTCTCCCTCGTGACTGTAAAACGTGCTCACTCACAGAGAGGATGTTTAATGAAAAATCGCCATTTTGCAGAGTAAACAGAGTCTGCCTTTCATCTGCATTTTGATTCATGATGGGACTGGGACCAACCCTGTGAGTTAGTTTGAGGCTTTGAAGTAGGCCAAACACAATTATTGTCACATTTTGATGTTTTATTTGCTGAACTCTCTCATTCTCTCATTATCTCTCTCACTCTCTCTCTGTCTCTCTCTCTCTTTCCCTCTCTCGTTCTTTCCCTCTCTCACCCCAGGGCCTACTTCAAGAGTTTTATCCCTCAGTTCCAAGAGGGAGCCTTTGCCAACGGGAAACTCTAGTGCTCTTCAGCCTAATGACATGCCTGGAGAGTTGCCTGTGGGAGTGGGAGTGTGTATGCCAGTGTGTGTATGTGCGTGCCATTGTGTACCTTTAAAATGAGCATGCACAGTCATACATCTGTGAGATGTACTGTAATTCAGCAGAACAGTGAGAATGACGGTGTGTTGGTTGCACACAGACTCTGTGAATCCCATCATTAGTCCTTGAAACAGCCGCCTGTTTGAACAAATTCATCTTTTATGACAGTTTATATAGAAACACTTTAGAGTGAGAGGTGAGAAGAAGTTGTGCAGGCCCTGGCACATGTCATAGCTTAAACCTCGAACTATAAACTCTCACACATTTTTCAAAATGAGGAAATACATTTAAGCAGATGCAGCTTTATGTTGTGAGCATCTGGATATTGAGCTTTTCTTGCTGGTTGCAGCCATAGACTGTGTATAATGGGTGACAGTGGTCTACTAGTTTGGAGAGTGCCTCCAACCTGCATCCCTTCTTATGAGTATTGGAGGGCGACTTCACTGATTGATAATGGAGTTTAAAATCAGCTTTACACTTCTGCATTGACCAATATTGTAGCCAGGCTATTGTGAGCTCTATGTACTTGTGTGTTGGAGTGCAGGCATTGTAGTGGACGGGGTGATGTCACTTCTCGCCCTTTGCTAGTTTTCAGCCAGAAATCATGCTGCACGTATTGCAAAAACAAAAAAGGGGAGGTGTCGGGGGAGATGAAGAGCAAATGTTCACCACCAAGCAGATCCATCATAGGGTTTGCAGTGTTTCAGTTTGTCGTTAGTTTTTTAAGAGGCTGCACATCCAGCTACGCACATAGGATTCTGCATACATGCGGGTCCAGCAGAAGTACAAACCAGCCTTCTATAAGTCTAGGTATTACCCAAATAAATTCCTCTGTTGCTGGTTTGGAATTGTCCTCAGTGCAGCATAGTGTAGGTTTTAAAAATTATGGTTCTTACAGCACATCTGTTTTTGTGTTTGTTGTGTTCTAGTGGCATAAATAAGTGCTAAAAAATATCAGCATAGAGCAAACTCAGACAAGTGGGTCAGAGTCTCTTCTAATCAGCTAAATCCTGTTGCTTAGTCAGCATCAGGCAAGGACGCTTTCTAAGTAACTCGTGCAACCATACTTAAAAAATACCGAAACACTCCTTTAATACACAGTTGCTTGCAGTTATGGATGCACGTAGCCAGTCAAGCCACTGCTAGCTTTTGTTTTAAGTAATGCAGACTCACCACTGCTCTCCAACCCAAACAGCTCTTAAAAAACAAGTCACTTCTAGTCCAAAAATGCCCAGAATAGCAATCTAAAAGATTATAAACTATAGTCTACCAACCAGTCAGTGACAGCAGAGTGGCTACATTCACTTCCTGCATGTGGTCTATGCTGCTAAACCAACAAGAGGACCTTTTTGAAAAACTCTCCTCCATACTTTGCCTAGAGTATGACATGAAACTATAGCAGTCAGTCTTCTTGACTGAACATCAGCTGGAGTATGTTGTGCCAACAGCGTCAAGTAGTCAGACCCCCAGAGGGCAGGGCTTACTGCTCTTCATCAAGAGCTGCCGTAAAAACTACAAACTACATAAAAATCACGAAGAGCCGTAGGGACAACTCAAAGAGCCATGTTTGATTTTTCTTTTTTTTTTAACCAATGTTTTTCTTATGTACACCTGTTTGGAGTTTGGTTGCACCGTCAATGTGAAATAACCTGCTTTTTTGCCTTTTTATTGTCTTTATTTTTTATTTGATCATCTCAATTCCTGTGAAGTGACAGTGTTGTAAGTTACTAAGGAAAATGTTCAAGTTTCCATCCAGTAAAAACCTCTTTTTCCCTGATGGTGTGGGATTTCTCTTTCTGCGGTCTTCACTGTTTCTCTGTTATGTCACCAACATCCCATTTAAAAACCATATCAACCAGCACCAGGACCCAGCAACCTCATCCTACACATTCAATCAAATCAATTTGTGGAAATGGAAATGACATTTCAACTCTGCCTGTTGAACCTGTGGCAAAAATGTTAATCTCTGTTAGCATTATAATTCAATAAACACTCAAGATAAGCCCTGTTTATAACTCCATTAGGTCATTCAGCTAGTTTACAAGCACCAGGCAAGAATGAGAATATTGACAGAAGCCTTGTTGGCCTCTGCTACCATTGGTGAAGACATGACCCTTTTCACTACTAGATCTCCTCCTGCTTGACCAAAACAATCGATAGAATGTGTTAGCAAGTGGCAAACAGGTTTAACTTCAAACGATGAAAACACACAGATATTAGGGGCAGCCTGGGGAGCTACTAGGAAAAAAAATTACTCCACAAGACAAGCATAGGTGGAGCAACATCCTGTCCTGCAATCCATGCGATGGCAACTCACTCACCTCATCGGGATGTTAACTCACATAACAAGAAAGAAAATTGTATGTTCCAGTTTTCTTGTGAATTGTCTGATATTAAGTACAAGCTGAAAACACTGTTGACGGTTAAAAGTGAAGCACAGACACTTCCTCTTTCCCCAGGATATAAAGTCTTCAAACTATAAATGTCAGTCCTTGATATTAGATTGTGAAGTTAAAAGGTTAACGGTGCTAAAAGCAAAGGGATCACCAGATCCATTTACTACCAACATTCAATGGTAGTCTGTCAAATGTATCCATGAAGGTAGTGCAGCCGAAATCAAATTTTACGGTTAAAAAATAATTTCTTCTTTCTGTTTTACTGAAAAAGTCTGAATCACTGAATCCCAAGATGTGTTTCTGTCTGCACAGGACAGTCTCAGTATGCAATTACAAACCTTCGAGATGCTGCTGTTTGATGCTCGGTAAATGTGTTTGTATAACAAGGAGCACACAGAGACTGAGTGTGTTTGTGTTTGTCCATGTCTGGATGTGCACATGCATGTGCGTGAGCAAGGCAGAGTGTGTGCTTGCTTGTTTTCATCATTAAATATGAGGGTCATAGTTAGGGGTCCTTCCCGGCCTGCGGCGCAGCCCTTTGCTATATTTATTGTCGGTAATGCAGCAACTGTCAAGTCTAATTGAGAACCATAGGGTGAATGTATCTGGGGCATTTAATAGCATCAAGACTCTTAATAAAATAATTAAAAAGCAAGATCCTTTTTGTCTTTTTCACTGCCCTGCTCCATGTTTCTTGCTCTAACCTTTCCCGACCTGCTTTCAAAACATCTTTGTCGTCAGCCGCGGGATGGACTGTTCTCATTTTGAAGAACTGGAGGGGTGAGAGGGAAAAGGGGAAGCAGTCTGATGGGAAGCATCTTTAATGAGCATGAACACGACAGTAACAGCAAACCGAGATTTCACAACTTTACCCCCCAAATAATCAGTGTGACCAAAACCAAAAAAACAGAGTCCATCTTATTTTGATATGTTTTAAAGCTCCTGTGAGGAATGTTTGGCTAATCCTGGCACCCCCTGTTGACAAACTAGCCTTTGCTTATCTTGTTAAGTATTTTTACAAAAAATATCTTCCTTTGTATTTTTGAAAATATTTAAGGTGGAAAATGCAAAAATAAACATTTTTTCAGTGGCTGCTTGTGCCAGTTTCAGGCATTAAAAATTACAGTATAGAAATCCTCAGTCTTGTTGCTCATGGTCTTATTTTGCTTTTGTTTATCATAAGAAAGGCATCAATATGAATTTCAGTCAAACTTCCAAATGTCAAAAAACTCCTCACAGGAGCTTGAAGTTACAACAAGCCTTTGGATCTACATATGAGCGAACGCTGCCATCTTTTTCAGGAAGGTGCTGCACAGAATATCTCTGTTCTACTGGAGGATGAATGTCAATTTTTACATTTAATCGATGACTTGTGCCTTTTCTGTGTGCTTGAAATCAACAAAAACAAAAAGATTGACATTGAGGTTATTTGATTTTAGGTTCTGACCTCTGGCTATATTTCATAATATAGTATATTGTAACATGGCAGCAGTGGAGGAGGCTTCCTTAGAATGTTGGGGGGGAGACTTAAAGAGACAGAGGCTGTAATGAGGGTTTTCATACACCTGTGTGAGCAGAGTAAATACTTTAAGAGCCCTAAAGAAGTTACAAAAGGGACGACAAAGTTACCAGATGGACAGAATGAAGCCTAAAAAGGAGTAAATAATTGCCCCTCTTTAATTTTAAGCATTTATCAATCTCTCAAACAAAGACCATGACACAGCAAAGTGTAAAGGAACTCGATTTTACATTGTCAAAGTGAAAAAACATCTTAACTCCTGAAGTTTCTTTCAGTCTTTGATGTTGACCAAACTCGACATAAGCCCTCTTAGTATCACATAAACAATTCCCCTCAAAGTGGCTTAAACAGTGTCACTGTTGGGATGTTGAAGTCACGTTCAGTTGGCCTCCTCCTTCCAAAGTGTCTGTGCAGCAACATGGCTCACCTTTACACGCTTTTAAGCAACTTAACATGGATTTATCCGGTGTAATGATCCTGTGAAGGTGCTGCTCATGGTACCTTTTGAAGATGTATTTCTCAGCCCCCTGAATCACAGAGCAGAGGTCTGCCAACCCTCCCAGCTAATACTCCAAATCCACTAATCCAGCCGTCTTTAAGAGATCTCGACAGCAGTCGGATGGAATAATTAAAGGCTGGAATAATTAGCTTGGAATCTGTGGATGGGGATGATTAAATTGATGAGCTTTTCTTTCTTTTCCTTTTTTTTTTTTTTTTCTGAAGTGGCCCGACTGGGTTCACACTTTTCTGGACTGGGCCTCTGTTTGCAGTGGTCATGTCCCCGCAGAGACAGATTTGGCAGCTAAGTGGTGCTCCAGCTTTGTGTCTTATTGTTGTTTTTGATCCACTGAGTACCTTCAGGTGAAGAGAAATTCATTAGCCAGTGGCAGGATAGAGCTAACACCTCCCAGCAAAGCTCGGACGCGTACCTCTTTGAGACCAAAGGAGGGGCCCGTCTGCTCCACAAGCAGGTGTCCTCAGCTGAAGGGAGCTGGCAAACGTGAATATTAGCATTAGATTAACATTAACCGCTCTGGTGACAACCCTATAAGCAGCTAGCTCGGAGGCAGCGAGGACCTGCCAGCCCGGAGAACTGACAAGTGTGTGAAACAGGATCACTTAAAGCTCAGCATCGAGCACCTTCCTGGGCAATAACCCAGAGTTCGCTTTTGGCATCACTCACCCCGCTTCACCTCAAAAGTCTGGAAAGTTTTCAGAAATATGCAGAAAACGACAAAGTTGCATGACTGCTGCATTGACGGAGGGAGTGTGTGCGGTTATAGAAGCAGAAAAGGAGGGAAAGTATAAAGAGTGATTGAAAATCCTGAATCATCGCTCTGTGAAGAGAGACAGGGCAGCAGCAAGGTAATCGGAGAGAAATGTGGAGCGTCTGAAGGCCTGAATGTGTCAGAGAGCGGTAACAACTGCCCTGTTCAAGATTGTTTACTTTCCTTTTCTGTCGCTGTGTCCAAATCACCCGATCTGTCAGCCTGGCCTGATTCTTCTTTTCTTGTCTTTATTGTTTGAACAGCAGCCTTTTGACTTTACATTTTCCCCCAGAAACAAACAAACAACAAAAAAAGACAAACTGTTAGCGGAGTGAAAGAGGAAGGAGGGGCACGAATCACAACCCAAGTGACTGTGGGGTACTGTTTTGTCTCTAAGTACAAATTCAGAGTGACATATGGGGAGTTTTTCTTTTTTCCCCTCCTCATCTTCAGCCTGTTTGGAGGGAGGGGGTGAAGACGAGCGTGTGTGTGAGAGGAGGGGTGGATTTCAGAGGCTATGCAGCATTTGCAATGCAGCGTAGGGTTGTTGATGCGAGCCATGTTGAGGATGATGGAGCTGAGAGGCTTAACTAATTTTGGAAAGAGAGAGCAGGAGGAGGAGAGCAGAGGGGGGATTTGGGGCCTTTTGTTACAGCCTGTTTGATCTGGGAATTTGAAAAAAAAAAATGGCCCAGAGATGTCGTGAAAATGAGAGAATTACTGCTCAGGTCCCTCATTCTTCCTTTTTTTTATCAAACTGGAGTAGCACGGGAACTCGAAAGCACTCCTGAGTCAAAGCGTCAGGTTTTTTCTCCCCCCTTCTTGCTAACAGATAATAACTGGATCTAGTTAAACCCTGATTGTTAATTGCTAATTACTCCTCGAACATGAGAAGCAAGGAGAGCGTAGCTAAGCTGATCAGATGAGTGTTAGCGCTGGAGCTTGTAGGTTTTCCTATTTTGTTTCGTCTCCGTGTGGTTGAGGCGTTCTTTTGATGAGATAAAGACTGATTTCTGTCGAAGAGGGGCAAGAGCAGAGCAGAGTGCGGGGGCTCCCCTCCTCATTACCCCCTGGGTGTGATCATAGACACTTGATTTAAACCTTTCATGGGTTAACCAAAGCACATCCCGCAGGTGTTTTTCTCCCCAGAATGAAGCTCTCAGTTCCCCTGCATTAAGCGAGCAGTTTGGCCTTGGTTCAATGAGCTTGATTGTCGTAAAAAATGAGACTCAAATTACTTAAAATTACTCAAAATTGGCACCCAGTCTTCACTCTGCAGAAAAAGGATTTGGGGCTATAATCGAAGGTTTAAGGTAATGTTTGGCAACAGTCTCTGAGTTAGAAAGTGTTATCCCAGAATCACCTTCTCATCAGACACAAGAGCAGTAAGATCAGTTATGCTGGTTGACTTATTACTCACTATAATTTACTCCTCTTGTTGTGTGTTTTTGTACTCCTCAGTTGCTCTTCCTTTGCCTCCATCGCCCCCAGATTCCTCCCTTGTTTCTCCCTCTCTCCCTCCTTCCCTCCACCAGCTACCTGAGGAGCTGTCAGTCTGGATTGCAGCGCTGTCGGTTCAGCCTGTCAGGCTGAGGGACGCGTTCTGATCAGCCGTGGACGCTGATAGACCTGTCAGGTGAGATGACAACCGCAGGAGAAGACGCGCACAGACAGGTACATGTAATGTGACAAGACTCCTTCATCCCTCCACCACCACCAAGCCTTCCCGCTTCCCTTCAATACCCCCCCATCCCCCCGCCGCACTTCCGAAAAATAAATATCCATGTGTTGGAAGTTGGAGGAGTGCACAAGGGATGAGCATGTTTCCTGACGAGTTGAGGGAAACTTTTCTTTTGAGCCTGAGCTGATGTGATGCCGCCACGTGATGGAGAACAGCTCGGGCTGCAGTTTGGTATCATGTCAGCTTGTAGTTTGAATGTTTTTTTTAAGTTCCCCTTCCACCGTCTTACACAGTTTTCAGTCTTTGCTCGGCAGCTTAGAATATCTGAAGTCAAGTTTTAAGCCAAAGTCTCACGATTTTTGATTTCCAGGAAGCAGGAAAATACTGCAGAAATTTTACTCCTCACGCCACCTCACTGGAGAACTAAAATATTAAGCTACTTCAAACCTAAAACAATTGTTTAATTCTTATCAAACTATGAATGACTGTTTTTACTTAGAGGGCCACTCAGAGGGTTATTCAAAATATTGGTTTTGTCCAACTTCACTTGCACTCTATTTCTTACTGTCCAACTATAGATAATACAGCCAGGTGTCAATTTCCTCTTGCATGTATGTCTTATTTGGACTCAAACTGGATCAAGCATACTGCACTTGCTCCACAGTTATATGTCAGGCTTTGACCCAAATGTTGAACATAGATGTTCATATTTTAGCAATGTGCAAAAACCAATTGACCTCTCGTTAATGTGTTTGTCAACTTTTTTGGTGCATGACATGATAGCTCTACTGGGACAATGAAATAGTAACCAGATGACAGAAGGTACATGACCACTTAAAGTAGCAGAGGTGGAAATGTTTTTTGTTTTTTTTCTATGAGGGTTGGGGTTCTGTCCCTGGTCCCACTGCCCACATGACAAAGCTTCCTTGGGCAAGACACCTGACCCTAACCACCCCTGCTGGCTGCACCCAGTGGTGTGAGAACAGAATTAGTCAAAATGGATGGTGCCTCTGCCATGAGTGGGCAGTGTGGGGTGAAACACTTTTAAAGGTTTTGGGGGGGGATTTTGAACCCATGCTGTGATTTCCACGACAGAGTCATGTCTGTTTTTAATGCAGTGCTGCCCGAAGGCCCAAACGTCATGGCTATGCAGTATTGGATTTTGGCCTTGTCCCTTTAGTACAGGATTTTCTAATGTTTCCTGTAATGTTGGTTACTGTAGATGCTGAATCTCCAAGTTCTTTAAAAGTGGCATTCAGTTCATACAACCAACCTTGAATCTCCTAAAATATATCTTTATGAAACAAATGCAGTTTGGATACTGTTTGGCAAAATTATGACAGTACTAATAAAGTCAATACTGAAATTAATTACCATTGTGAGAACCAGAAAGCATTATTTATGAGGTCCAGAACCTTGACAGAAAGCAAATGCTCTTTAAAAAGTGAGAGTATAACACCAAACAAAAGCAGGTTGTGTCCGCTTCATATCTTTTCAACACTGCTGTCTTAACCTGTCAGTTTCCCATGTGGGTCTTACCACTGTGATTAGATATAAAAGTAATCTAAAAGCCAACATATGAGGCAGCCATTTAAAACGAGGCATGGAGTGTCAGCAGTGTGCTGCTCGGCACATTTATAATGTCATGCAAGTGTGTTAAAAATGGCAACCACTGTGTTTGCCCTTCTCTTAGTGTATCCACACATCGGGTCCCCCCCCTCTTTACAACCTCTGTGCAGCTGCAAACTGTTGACCTCTATCTGCTCCTGTGGCCTGGTGGGTCATGTCCTCAAGGACTGTAAGTAAAAATACAGAAAAAAGAGGCGCAAACAGGGTGCTCGCTGCAGCAAATGAGATAGCAAAGGGTGAGCGAGGGTGAGAGAACGAGGAGGAAGGGGAGAGGGAGCTGATGGTGGGAGTAGGTGCAGGGTTGGAGGAGGGTGGGGGATGGCTCATGCCAAGTGACACAAACCCCCCTTGGCAGCCTAATTAAATTTTCCACTTTTCCACACTCACATTAAGCCTCCATCGAGCTGGAAGGAACGGACGCACCAGAGAAGTCGACCCCAGGACGGAGATCAACTACCACCCCTCCTCTGTCTTTTCCCATCCTTTCTTCAGTTCCCCAATTTTGTTTAATCAATGGACTAAAAGCCACAGTCAGCAGCTTCATTAAAAATGACATTACTATTAATATTTCTTATTTTAATCAGGATTTGAAGGCTTAACGAGAGGTAAGTTTCAGCCTGTTTGGCTTGATTGACAGGCGTCTCTGCATATCACAGTCAGCAGTGATTAATGTTCACTCGTCAATCTTTTGCTTTATCCACTTATAACAACTGACACCATGGTGGTATGCTTCAGAATTTTCCATCAGAGGCCCAGTGGTAATGTAACAGACACTTAATGTTACAACGCGCCTCGACAGCCATGTGCCACTTTCCAAAAAGATGCCAGACATGTTGGGCCCATAGACTGTATATACTATGGACAACTTGGTTCTGCTTTCCGACATTATATGAATTTGAAGCTGAATTGCTCTCTGTATTTTCGGGATTTTCTTCACTTCCTGGAACCACCACTCGTGCAGTAGCGTTGTAGGCATTCGGCAGGAGAGTCGCCGAGAGTCGCTGTGATGCTGCTCAGCATCACACGCCCATAGGCTGTATCAAGTGTCAATCATAGAAAACATGAACCCCCAATAACTTTTAAAAATGGAGCTGCACAGAAAAAAGAGGACTTAAGCACAAACCAGTCTTACTGTGACTACATATCAATATTGCAACCAGGGAGGAGAAAAATTTATATTCTGTGTAATTAATTTCAAAATTGTATCCACAGCTCCATAGAGATTGCTGAATGAGGTGGGATTTATGACCTATACTGCAGCCCGTCACTAGAGGGTGCTGTTCTCACGGTGGCGTCACCCAGCGAGGAGGCAGACAGTGTCCATTCTATATACAGTCTATGGTTGGGTCTGTATCACTTGAACTTGGCATGTGGAAGAAGCTTCCACCTTCACCAAGTTTGTTAGGATAAACTTTCTTCCTCTTTGATTTAACTTCTACTCTCATTAGGGCCCTCTAGTGGATGTTTTGTGCGACGTTCATTACAACCAAGCAGCAACCCCTGGTCAAGAGACATGAATGCCCTGAAGAAATGTTAAAAACTGCAGTTCCCCAAGAGCCCAAACGAGACTGGCTCCATTCAAAAAGGCCCATTTACAGCCAGGTTTAAAATATGGTTTAAGTATCTCAGCACTTCCTTTGCAGGACGCAAGATAAGCCAAACCAGCAGCGCTTCTGACTTGACTAGCAGGCAGACATAGCTCTTGGCAAGAAGGCTACAGGTGCGCTTCTTGGTGACTCGACCCCAAGGTAGACCAGTCAGAATTTCAAATATGGTGACTGTCATAGGCTACGAATCTGTGCTTAAAAAGCAAATGTTGAATAGTTTCAAAGTCTGATGCAGGGTTTGGAATTGCAGAATCTTGGGGGACAATGAGCAAACAGAGGTGTCTGCAGTGTCATTTGTCTTCTGTCAGCATCACTCTCCAGAGATATTAAACTAAAACTGTATAACAGTAGTTTCATTTTAAGAGCTAGACCAATCTGACTGCAGGGAAAAAGTCAACCTATAACTAAAATGTATCAGAGTAGATGAAGCCAACATACCATAAACTCATCAGAGAGCCTCTGAATAATAAAAAAATGGAGAGTAATTTACCTGGAAGCACTTCAAATGGGCTTTTACAAAGTCAGCTGTGGGCAGGATTTGTATTTTTCTGAAGTCCACAATCTCCATGTCTATTGAGGACAGCAGCCTGTAATTTCTTTGTGGTAGAAATGCAGTCTGAGTTAAATTACAGAGCAGCAGAGAAAATATTTTATTCCCCACCACCCCCTGAAATGTTAATCCTGTCTGAATAGGACTTAAATGCTGCTTTATCTTCAGTGGTGTTGTAGAAATGACCTATTTTTGTAAAATTTGTTCGAATTTCTCGTTGAATTGATTTTCTTTGTGTAGTTTCAGCCTCACAACTGGAGCATTAAAAGAGTGAGTGAAAAACGAGGGAATCTACAGTCATATTCATGTCCTTATTACTACCCATATGAAATTAAGGTATTAGACAACAAAGGCAGTGGGGCCAAACCTGAAAACTCATCACTGATATTCTCACAATTGTCTATGATAGATTTTCCACTGAAGCCCCAGACAAACTGGACTGAAACAATGAGGACTATTGAACAGTGACGTTGAGCTCAAGAGCGGCGATGGGAGGGACTGAGCGAAATACTGGCACACAAAGATGAACACGTTAAAAAATGTACAATTGTTCCTCAAGACAGGTCAGCAGTGCTTATCTTCCTCAAGGTAAAACAGGTCATTGAGTAAACATACAGAGATTCAGTTACAAGATAGGATTGACTGCACCACTGTGTAGCTTTCATTTTCATAATGACAACCTTTATTTCAATCTGGAGACGTGGTGGTTTGTAAATTCACATAGTAACAAGTCAGAGCAAATCAAATTGTACTTCAGTAAAATGTTCTGAATATTTTATACTTTTTAGATGAAAACCCATAGGAATTAGGGCGATTGAGCAAAGAGCCTGAAGAACCTAATACATGCATCAACTTTACTTATAAATCCTCCTGACAAAGTTTTGGCAAAAAAGTAAAGTTACTGAACTTAGGAAACTACAATCTTTTCTTTTCTAACATAACCAAACTGTAACTTATTTTTGGTTATGTGTGGAAAAAAGTAGAACTTTTTTTGTTTTTGAAGGAACATCCGTGCAGGAAAACTTTTAGACTCTCTACTCAGACTCTACTTTAGACTCTCTTTTAACCATCCGGAGTTGGATTTCTGTCTGCTCTTTATTGTTACTTTACTTTAAGACTATTACCTGTAGAAGAAAAATGGACTAAGTCAAAATAACGTCAGCTATTAGTTTCCGATGACGAGCCCTGAGACAGCGTTGGATTTCCACATTGGAAATCCAGACTCTTACAGACTTTGGGCTGCTGTAAAAACAGGTAAACAGTTGGCACAACAGCAGTAGCAGCACACCCGATTGTCAATCAAATTATCTGCACCCCTAATTATGTTTAATTATGCATAATACCTAGTCCAATGACCGAAACAGATGAATCATAAAATAAACCAGTGGCTGCACAGCTGAACAGACCAAAGAAATCAGCTAAAGAGACTCACCAGTATTATATAAAGCTGTAAGCAGGTTAATTTAATACAGGCTTGGAACCAATATAGAAGTGCCACAAACTGCAGTTCTACAGGTGTCCACCTAAGGCTGGCTTTGAAAACTTGAGAAGCCAAATACACACCCATTCAAAACAACAACAACAACAAAAAAAAAAACAATCCAAACAGTTCTATCCCTTTTAAGTGATCCAGTTTATTTGGCTTAAGTTAGCAATAAGACCCAGCACTTCAAGCCCTGAAACAGCTCTTCATTGCACCATTCTGACTGACTGTTGGCTACACTATAGCTGTTAGCGAGGAAGCCAAAGGCCCGAACTAACTCCACCTCTTTGCTTCTTGCTCGGTCAACCAACAGTAAGGTTGAGTCCCCTTTGCTATTGATGGTTTTTAAATGCCCAGACTCATGGACGCTGGGACTAGTTCCATGTTTTAGACATTCTGTGGTTCAAATAGGGTTTCTTTGGCTTTTACAGAGAGGTTGCAGACTTACTGGTCTCCAGGCAAGCTCCTTTTTAGTACGGTTTCGGTAATTGAAAAAAGGTATCATAAATTCAGGGTACCCACACACTGACACGATCAGTTTGTCATTTTAGATACCAGTGAACAACCGTCTGTTTTCATAAAACACCCATGCTGATTGGTTATCGCGACGCAAATATTCCCTAAATTGAGATTTTTTCAGCTCCCACCCAATTCGTGTCATTCGCACTGCCAGAGTTGTACGAGCGCCTAATCCCATCTTTGCATTGACTTGACATGCAATTCAGTCACACAAATGATTTTACTTGTGCTTGGTGTGTGGAGACAGTAACAGGTCAATATTCTTGATATGTTATTAAGGAAATTATGTAATGATTGCAATGTTGCGCTCCTGTAGGGTGTGATCTGGAAAATGTAGGGCAGATATCAACAGCACGAAAGTCCCAAAGACATAAAACTTTGAAAGCTCAAGAGTAACATCGTAAAGATTTACTCTTCAGTCTTATCTGGTTCAAGCTGTTAGTCAAAGAAAAGAGTAGGAGTTTTTTTTTTTTAAGATGAGGTTAAACAACAGCCGAACAACTCAGCTCCCCAGCCAAAACCCATTAACATTCCAGGCTGCAGAGACCTCAGCCTGCTCTCAGACCAGCATACTCATAAATTACACTGACAACCTTGTTGACAGAGAAGAGATAAACTTGTCCATTGTGTGTGCATTGTGGCTGCACTGAGACACGTCACTCACAAACGCTATTTGATTTGACTGTTTCGGGCCAACAGCGAGGAAAACAGAACACAGGAGGACAAAAACAAAATAACACGCACATGAAAAGCCCATTTTTGTCATGCAGCCAACATTTTCCTTTACTTGTTTTCTATAATCAGGTGGGGGGAGGCTTTTGTGATCTCCCACGAAAAACAAGCAGTCCAGTAAAAGTGGAAGGAACAGCAGGCTCGTATTTGTTTGTGAGCTGCAGGTGGTTGTGTTGACCGCTCGCAGAAGTCCCCCGACCACTCACGCCCTTTTCTTCTTTGCTCAGACCCTGTTATTTTTTCACTTCTTCCACCACATGCTCCAACATTTCCCCTTCTCTCTCTCTCTCTCTCTCTCGTTCGTCCGTCTGTTTTTGCCTAAGCTGCGTTCCATTCTTCTTTGTCTCGAGGAGCGGCGTGCTTGTGACGCACTTCCTTCCATTGTATCAGGAACTGATACCTTAAAGCTGGTGAAGTTACTGTCAAGCATGATTGAAAGGCGGCGTGTGCTCAGGTAAATATGTGTCTCTACTCGTCTGTTTGTCTGTGGTTGCATGATTAAACAGAACTGATGGATAAATTACTGAAATAAGGCAGCAGCAGCGTTTTAAATTTTTCCAGCACAATGACGAAAAAACAAGTAGTAGCTGAAGCTGAGTCAGCAGAGGTCACTTGGTTTATTTTCCTTGAACAGCAAACAAGCAAGAAAACATTTGGTTGCTATGTGATGGCTTTTAATAAGATGCTCCAAACCTCTAATTCCCACCTAATGGCAAATCCAGTGCTGCTCCTTTTTTAGGGAGCAGCAAACAAATCCAGAAAAAGGATTTTCCTGATCCAGAAAAATTAACAGGTAACCTGCCTTTGTGGACTCTGAAAGAATGATCCACATTTACAAAAGATTAGGGACTCATTGATGGATCAGGATAATCTGATTTGTTAACAAGCAGTGATGGTCTTGCGTCAAAAAAAGGTTGAACTTTGCTGTAAAAGAAGGTTGAAAGGCTTCAGTCACAGATCATTTAATGACTCATGAGGGTTGGTGCTAAAAATACTTGATCCGACAAAGATTCAAACAAATCTGATGACGAATCAAGGCAAACCTTGATGTCATTGCTGGTTTCATTGTTCAAAAAAATGTGAACAGGCTGATTTTGGGGAAAAAATGTTCAAAGTCAAATTTTAATTCATACTGAGAAAACTTTGGGTGGGTTCAACTTTTCTATGGAGAAAACAAGACAGAGAAAAATACAGTGTAGGCTGTGAACTTGTACTTTTAATTCTTCGAGTTTGCATATCTGGGGGCTTGATTTTCCATGCAGGTCTCGTCATTTCCAACAATAATTGACCTCTGATTGAAAACCAAAAATCACTTAAAAGGACGAACAGTTGTGTCTCTTCATCTCATAATGACAGGATTGTTTGATTGCAGAACAGCCATAAAAAATAACTGACAATAAATTACCACTTAAGTGTAACTGTTGTCCTTTTCCTATTAAAGCTCCTGGGAGGAATTTTGATTTGCCTTGTTTATGGCGCCTCCTGTGGACAGATAAGTCCTTGCTTATTTTGTCATGTCTTTTTTAATTTGTCTTTTTTAAAATCTATCCATCCTTTGCCATGAAAAAAGCAGAAAGCATCAGCAGAGTGTAGGCCACCATTTCCTGTTGAGCTCCACCAACAGGGGGCGTGAGTAAGGGAGTTTAGGAGGAGTCTAGGTATTACCTTGATTAAAATACTATCTTGATTAAAACCTTGAAACTCAAGTTACCCCTGGCTGTGTTACCAAGAGTTGAATCTGCAGAATTCTGATGTGCGTAAAGCTCAGGTTCCATAAAGAGTTCATGTCACTGGATGCAAACAATGCAAAGACGTGTTCAAACTGGCTAAAAATGTTTGATATATATCCAATTCAGCTGAAATCCGTCCCTGAATACTGATGTGTTGGATCTGCCAGTTAGGCTAAACTAACACCCAAGCAGGTTGACAAAATACGAATGTATCTGATTGTTTTAGATGCAACCAGGATTGACTCCATAGAAAGAGGAGGAAGAGTCTGTTGAGCTGCTCAAGTGCTTTTTGCATACCTGAATGCGAGTGGCCTAATTGGATGATATGCAGCCAATGGATTCATTTTCTTCTCTGCACAATCCCACACTCCAGAGGTCAAGAATGATCAAATTATCCCTGTGCGCTGTTGTGTTTGACTGCTTTACATGAGTCACCACAGCAACGGCTAAATGAAATCACAGAAGGATGGTTACTCTAATTCACAGGCAATTTTTGGTATCTGGTAACTCTCTCTAAAAATGTGTTCTTGCACTGTGGGCATCCTGATAAAATTTCTATTTAAAAAGTCCACCACAATCTGACAGGAAACCACATGATCGTCCCTGCACTTCCAGACCAAACAGACGAAACAGGTTCACTGGAGACAGTTTTGGTTTAGACTACGGTGTGGGGGAATAGAGAGGGTCATGTTTACCAGCTTCTTGTGAACTCAGCAGACATGTAAAGATGCACATTAACTGTGTTTATGTGCCACCAGTACAACAGTAAATCCCACTGCCAGTCACACTGATGGTTCTTTGACCCGTCAGCACTTTGGAGCCTGCGTATGTCTGGCACCTGAGCTGGGAGATTAGCCAAGTGGATCATGTTGAGCTTTTTTCAAGGTGGAGGTATTACAACAAGACAGGGGAGGGACACTGCAGGGGAGAAAAGAAGATAAGAACGCGGTCATAAAAAAGAAAGGTGCCAGTAAAGATTGAGAAATCTGGACTGCGTATTTGCGATAATGCTAGAGTTTTATTTACAGGAGATCCATCAGTCCATCAGGATCACCTAAAGAAAGGGGCATGTGATGCAAAGCTCAAATCCTGTAGTTATGTGAGCATCTGTCCTGCTAAAAATGGAGCAGAAAGTACTTGGTAACTTATACGAGTAACTGATATAAATGCCCAAATCAGCAGGTTTACATTTTGTTTATTTTCCTGATAATGCTCTTGAAGCATGCTCCTTTTAATGCAAGGAAGACTTACAGCAACAAATGTTTTCTGATAAGTTACAACTATATAACAAAAATTGTATGTAACTGAAGGTGGAATTGTTACCAGAAGTATTTTGACTCAAAAATGATGTGGGAAGAAAATCATTCATCTATCTTTGAAAATCTTTGAAAAAAAAAAAAAAAAAAAAAGAGTCATATGGGCTCCTGCAGTGCCAAAAAGTACCCTGTTTATATTTTATATATTGTGCTATACTATATTAACTTACATGTACAACAAGTAGCTTGTGTGCATAATATGATTATTTTTGTAGGACAACAATCAATCTTGTGCACACCAGATGATAATTTTGTTTGCATAGATTTCTTCGTCTTTTTAAACAAGTTGTCTTAAAAGCACTAGTTACTTTTGTGTTAAGTTATATCTCGTGCACAATAGTCCTATTTTGTGCAGAAGATATGATATTTAGCCATATCATCTTGGAAACTCAGGAAATAACTTGTGCACATAAGCTGTCAAAGGTTTTTAGCTATCTTTTGTGCACAATGTAGCTCCAGTTATGACCCTATGTGCACAAGTGTTTGTCATGTCATATCTTTTTATTATCTTATTGTCTTGTGTGCACAGTATAATTATCTCCTTTACAAGTTAATGTCATGTTGAACAAGTTTATTATCTGAAATGCACAAAAATTGGAACAAGCTATTTCTTTGCACAAGAAAAAAAAGGGGCTCTGTACGTTTGACTTAAACAAATGAAGTAAATAAAAACGACAAATCAGACATTAATATCATTGTTTTATTTTCACTGATGGACAAAAAAATCATTACAGTTCAAGTAATATTTCAATATTGTTTCTACAAGTTTGGAATTCAAATCCTCTGCATGCAGGGGCAACATGCAACTTAAATCAGAACAACATTAGACTAGTTTAAATGTAAGCTTTGGTATTTCACTGTAAAAACAGTCGATTTGTTGTGTATTCATCATAAGGTACCTAATGTTTTTATGAAATGTTCATAAACTTGCAAAACATCCTTAAAAGAAAAGTTTTTGGACAAAAGTCTAGAAAGTAAAAACCTTCAAAAACCACTTAAAATGAAATTTAAATGAAGGGAGGAATGTTATAGAAAGCAATAAATCCCCTGCATTGCATTTACCTTTTAACCCGTTAAAATATCAACTCGGTAACTTGTTTTACTCTGAGTTTATTGCCTTAATAAAAGGTATAAAGTGTGGCTACAGACGCCACATTCTTGATATATTGGATATTTTTCAATTATACTCGTCTGTATTTTCATTCATATTCAAATTCTTTTTAAAAGGAGTCCTGGCATGATTATTTCTTTTTTATGGTTTTACCGTGTTTTAGGATAGCCCACATTTCCTGCCAACATGTGCATGTTGTTGTTGTTGAATCTGAGTGCCTTTTTGAGTCTGCATGGGGGATCCAAGAATATGTAGGCTTAATAGATGAATGCAGATTTTCTCCTCCTCTGCTCCAGCTGCACGCAGCTCTGCAGCATGTCACCAAAACCTAACAGCATCTCTCCACCTAAAAACACTTGACTGTCCTTAAATTATATAGTCTCCTTTTTGGATTGAGTAGTCAGAGCGTTAGAGCATCAAACTTCTGCGTCAGAAGCACCTGTAACACGGGCAGGTAAGCCTCTTGTTCCTTTCCTATAAGTCCTGTGAGAACTGGAGATGATCTGTGTGCCGCTGAGTCCTCATGATGTGTGATGGAGGGACGCATGAGTGGCGCACGGGCTGTGGATAAGCCGGCCTCGCTGCGCACGCTGACCCCGGCTTTTCTCGCTCACCTTACCTGACCTGAACTCCTCCTCTGAACTTCCACAACTTTCTCAAAAGCCCCTGAATGTGTCATTAAACATCAACATCCATGAAAGCAGATAACTTGGAGCAATGATGCCTGACTGACAGGCGTCACATTCGGCTGTTTGTTGTCTATTCCAATTTCTGCGTGATATCTCATTATGTACTTAAAGATCAAAATTGGACTCGTGTAGGAAGAGAACCTGTCACTGTGCCATACCTTGCTCTGCCCCAAATTGACGCCGGTGGGTGCATCTCAAATGATATTAGAGCATTAATTATAGGACTATGGCAGATTAGATTTCCCCGAGCAATTTAGCAGAAACTCTGTCGCTTAGCAACACCGCTGCGGTTCAAAGACAGTCTGGTTTGCAGATGATAAACATTAAACATTAATTAATATCATTCAGATCAAGATTTATTGAACATCTGCAAAGCCAGAGATCTGAATGACTTGACGCTGCACACATGTTGGAGCTACGGATCACTGCGCGGGTCAAAAGGTAATGTAGCGAAAATGACACCCAGTAACCTTGGAAAGGGTGACTTATTGGAGAGCTGGCAGAGTAATTGACGTGTTCATGTTATGAGCAAGCACATAAAGTCAGTCCCTCCGCGGCGAGTGGTCACCTCAGAAAACCCCCCGCAGATTATTTTCCCTCCACAACTTCCCCGACTGAAGAGCGCAGCCGAAACTTTTTGATGGGAGCGACTCTTTCTGGCAATGAGATGCGCGGCAAACAGCTTCAAGAGAGCTCAGCACAACCAGTTGTGGTGATAGAGATTAAAATAGGAACCATAGCAGATTGGATTAAACTTAATACGCCATTTCATATCGTGTAACGTGTCACATTCTGGGCGCTGCGCCCTTGTTTATGAGGTGCGTCCGAATTACAATTAGCCCACATTTCACTGAGATTCCTTTGAAGCAGTCGTGTTCGATGCTGTGTAGACTGAACCAGTGGGCCACATTAATTTGACCGTTTGCATTGGCTCGTGCTGCGCTTTGTGCCATCCCTTTGCGCTCCATGCCACCACTCCAAATTACGCTCATTGCACCGCCGCCAGATTTCACAAAGAGTCATTGTGCAGAAATGTCGCATGTCCAATCTTTTCAGTGCTCTTTATTATCAGGATAGATGCGTGTAAAAGGCAGGAGATGGTGAGCGTGGGTGCATTGAAGCTGTAGAAATAACAGGCAAAGAGAGGCATGCGGCACCTCTCTACTCTCGTTTTAGAAATCGCTCTTAGTTGAACACAGATGCGGATGTTCAATAAATCTGGCGCAACGAAAACTTTTACAAGATCATTTTAATGCTATAAACCCTCTCCGGATGTGTGTGCGCATGTGCGCCGAGCGCCTGTGACCGTGTCAAGTCTCTGTTTTCTACATTTATGCGTTAAAAGCTGTTATGGCGTCGTTTTCCTACACTGATGAGGAACCGAACCGGGACCCGCGCGACGAGAGCTCCGAGTCCGGAGTGCAGTGCGCGAGGGGAGGGAATCCCTCCAGTGTCTGACGCTTCCTTTACCAAGGAAACCCACACGCGCTCTCTGACGCAACTGCCCATTTTAGGAAACATGCGTCAATGGACCAAAGCAAGTCAGACAAATAGTGAACTCCACAGCAGGCACTGACGTCCGTATCAAAAAATAAATCTCTCCACACACATTTGGGCTACTTTGACTGCATCCCCGCTTTTCGGTTATGTCTCCGGTGTCCGCTTGGCGCAGGCTGGTCGAAGCGGATCTTTCCTTTTCACTGCCTTATCCAGTAAACGACCCCTCCCTGGATGAAGTCGCAACGCCCAGGCGTGACGTGTGCAGTTTCGTTGGTGTTGAAAAGCAGTTGCAGTTCTTCATAGTGCCATTGAAGTGAGTCATCTCTAGGAAGTGTGGTAAAAAGGAAAAGAAAAAAAGTTAGAACTGTTCCGTGAACAGCAGAGAGCTCAGTTAGAGTGTGTGTAGTCGGCAAAGAGACGGAAAATACTCAGAAGATTAGCCAGGCAATAGGCTTTAAAGCGAGTGTGAACCTGCGTGAGTCACTCTCTAACTACAGGTTCACTTGTCTCAGCTGGATTTGACTGCTGAAGGTGTGCTACTGACTTTAGGTTCAAGTCCTCACCTGAGAGGATCTGCGATAGTGTGGTGTAGGTTTACCTGCGGCAGAAGAAAAATACAAGCACAATAGCCTTTACAAGCAGGAAGAACACGTTTATTAGTACTCGTAATACTTTGAGATGCTTTAGGTGAGTGTAGTGAAGCATATTTGCACTTTTCTATTTGCAAACTTTTTCTGGATTCCACAAATTATCAGCGTCTCGAGTCAGAGGATTTTTGGTGCCTTTTCGCAGCGAGGATCTTAAAAAAAAGGAAAGGGTTTCAGCAGAGCTCAAACAGTCTACTGAAATCTTCCTCTTTCCTGGATCATGTACCAGGACTACTCCGGGAACTACGACACCTCGTCCCGCGGCAGCAGCACATCTCCGGCCCAGCCAGAGTCCTTCACAAGCGGCAGCAGCACGATCGGGAGTCCGATCTCTACCTCAAGCTACCAGGTAAAACTGGCACACCGATACACCATTAATAAATCATTATCCTAGATTTTTTTTATATATATTTCTAGAGTGAAAACCCTCTTGTAAAAGCAGCTTATCTTTTTGAATATTCATCTGGGTTTAAAAATACATATCTTGGTTCTCCGGCTACACGGATGGCACTAAGGGCACAGCGCGTATCGGTGACTGAAAAGATGCCAGATTACATGTATGCAGAGTGAAACAGACTTGAATAGTGTTTCATCTGTGATTTCTATCATGTGTCAAGAAATCCAACAATCTGTCCTTATCGTTAAACAAAAATGTAAAGACATCCCACAGGTTACACTGACACATGTAAAGCAACCTGTGCCCTGAAGTGGAAGGGGGTCACATTTAAAGGGATTTGAACCTCATTTCTCCCCCATGTCACCTCGCAAAGCTGTAGTATTTTTTGGTCTTTGCGTCTGTGGCACCGCGCTAGGGACGCATTTTACGCGCATGCATTATAAAGGCGATAAACCCTTTAGGACGCCTACATGACATACCCTGAGCTATTTACACATTCCTGTAGTCTGGCTACAGATTAAACCTTTAGTGGTAAATGCAACAGGCATGTACTGTTTGATACCAGAATTAGCACCATGATGATAAGGTGATGTTTAGTTTCACGGGTCTGCCATTTCAAATATTTAAAATTACAACATAAAAATGCAGAATGTGCGGAGCTAAAGTTTGTTCTCATGGAGGAGGTTAAGCTTAATGGATCATCAGATCTATCATAAGACTGGTGTCTGATTTCCCATTCGGCTCTCGCGCTTCACATGGCTCATTTCCTCCAGTGGGAAGCGGGCACAGACGGAGAGCGCAGAGCAATCTCCGTCTGTCGCAACTCCTCGGGAAAATGCCATAAAGTGAAGCCGCTGCGCTCGAGACCGCCTATAAACAAGAATCTGTGCACTCGATGTCCTCAATTCACCAGAAGATAGTGTTCCAGAAGTTCCTATTATGATATACATTACTGTAGGCGTGCCAGGGGAGCGTTATAATGAGGACGCCTTGCCTGTAGATGCACAAATAATAGGATACAAATCCGGGAAGAGGAATGTTGTTTACCCGCTCCTTGTCTTGTGCTGGTGCACTTCTGTGGAAAAATCCGCGTCAGGCTCACGCAACCTGACGGTAAACGACTTTTGGCCGGTGTCTATCATTGCTCTGGTTCCCTGTAATCACACTCTGGTTGTCTGTTTCTTATTACAGCGGGCTGGGACATGACCTCAGGTTTATTGAGATCAAAACAAGGCATTTATTCTGCTTTTATTAGACTAAAAGACCCAGAGTTTGATCTGTTAGGCCGAGACTGGTTTGAAAATGAAGCCAAACGACTCCACTAGTTATCCTTACACTCATGCACATGCACACACATTCTTTAAACGGGAATTTAACGCCTCTATATTGACGCCAAAAATATAATTCTGGTGAAGTGTTTGGCTTGTTACAGCTGGCTGCTTCCCTCTTTACTGGAACTGAGCGCGTTTCACATGTGCTTAACAAATCCCATACACAATGACTCACCAGATAAACAAAGTTCCAATGGACTGCCGGGATATCCGACGGAAAGTCGGGAATAACGGGGATATGGGGACGTGCGTAATTTACGCACACTGGCAGGCAGGCTTCCCGGCTCTCTGTGGACCCCAGGGACGTGCAGAAACACACATCTGACATCAGTTCCCACACTGGGATCGTCACTTACAAATGCCAATCTTGATTGGAAATACGTGAAAATATGTAATGTGGAGGATCTGCAGATTTCCAAGTCCTTGGTTTAAAAGGCTTGAAGTCATAATCTTGTCACTGGATGAGAATCACAGCATACTGCATCACAGCAGGGCTCTGATATTTCCATAACTGCAGAAATTTGCATTATTTTTTCTTTAAATATTTTTTTCATCCAAGAAAGATTGAATTTAATTAGTCAAAAACAAGAAATAATTTATACCACTTGAAAAGCATGCAGTAGAGCAGTTATAAGAAGGATGTTCCCTCTGTCAGCCCCACTTGAAGTACATATCCAATCAGAGGGTAAATAATCTGTATGTTTTACCGTCCTGCCAGTCCAGACGTGTCAAACACTTCCTCAGCTGTGTGTTTTGTCTCATGGTTATTGTAGTAAAGCGAGATACACTGGACACCCTGGGCTTTCCCATGATTCACAGCATGTGTCACTGTTCCACTCCAGGGGTTACATACACACTGTTTTGCCTATGTGAACTGAATCATTACTATAAGCTCAAAATGTGGAAAAATGTGTGAATTTGATAAAGGTGGGCGGTGGTGTGTGCGCGTGTGTGTGTTTCTGCAATTGTGCTGACAGCAAACGGAGGCAGAGCTCATGATGCTGACAGGATTAATCTGCAGACATTCATCCATTCCCTCACAACTCTTCTCCTCAAAGTCATCACATTTCTCTCTTGGCTTCTCTTCCTTTCCAGAAGTACAGGGTTGACATGCCCGGCTCCAACAGTGCCTTCATACCCACCATCAATGCAATCACAACCAGCCAAGACCTGCAGTGGATGGTCCAGCCCACCGTCATCACCTCAATGTCGAACCCATACTCCCGCTCTCACCCGTACGGCCATCACCTGACCAATGGCCCCGGGCTGCTGGGACACAACACGCTGGCTCGGCCAGGGGTCATCCGCTCCATCGGGGATGCCAGGGGCCGGCGCAAGAGGGACGAACAGGTGAGGTTAAACAACACCCACCTGAGCAAAAAACAAATTATTTTGATATTTTTCAACCAACAAAGCTGCATTTTAATGGATGGACAGAAAATTAAATGAGGTTTCTTCTGAAATGAGGCAAAAAAAAGTCTTTTCATTTGAGTAGAAATCTGGAAACAATCATCTCAAGCATGTCCGTCAGTTTATTTTATTGTGCCAGAAAATGCCTCACATTTTTGTTGTTGTTCTCCTGCAGCCAGCCAGTACCAAGCTTTTGTTTATACTATTGCCCTTGATTATATTTGCCTGGTAAATGTCTCATTTTATCCCTCCTGTTCCTGTCTCTTTTTTTTAACCCTCAGCTTACACCAGAAGAAGAGGAGAAAAGGAGAGTAAGGCGTGAGAGGAATAAGTTAGCCGCCGCCAAATGCCGCAACCGCAGGCGAGAGCTCACAGAGATGCTGCAAGGGGTGAGTCTAAAAAACCTGAAACCACTGCCGACAGATCGAGATCTGTTTACTTTAAAATAACACAAAAATCAGAGCTAGTCCTGGAGCATCATGTTCCTCTTATGCGGCCAACCAGCGCTTCCTGTTTTGGACTCAAATGTGCAGGGCTTTGAGAGTCAAAACTGCAACCAAAAAAAAAAAAAAAAAAACAGAGATAGAAAAAGAAAAGATGTTGCACAAGAAGGAAAACTAAGTCATTCTTCTTCAGAAGTCAGAAGTCTGGCTTAAGTCCAGATTTTTCGCTGAGTGATTGAACTCCACACCTAAATTTACAACCTCACATTACTGGTTCCACTCTTGCTGCGTCTCTGAGTGCAAGGTCTGAGTGACGAGCTGACAGGCGATGAAAAGCTTTTTGTCTCAGGCAGCTGTAGACAGAGGTAGGGCTGTCTGCAGCGGCCTTGCCTGGCAGACAGTAACAGCAGCTAAATGGACTAATTAGCCGAATTACAGTGAGGTTGAGCTTGTCAGGCCTTAAAAAACCCCCAGGAATGGAATTTGCTGTAGGCAGCTGTCTCCATGAATGCGGGACATTTGGTAAAAAGGGGCCAATTGCTTGTCTCACAATCCTACAGAGGAACACACTGCACACACGCTCACACATAGATACACACAGACACACATCACAGCCTTTCCTTCCAGAGAAAAATTTAAAAAAAGGGCGGCTTATATCTTCACACGCCTGTTTTCAAAACCCGAAATAAGGAAGTGTCACTTTCCAGTGAAAGAAGGAGCAATATTCCTGCAATGTGTCCTCTTTGATCAAACGATAATGCCTCGGCTCCTTGTGTGCTACTTCCTCATACCTTTGCCCGTGAGTCAAAGTTCTCAGACAGCATGTCAGCTTATCTGTGATGTCTACGGCTGACAATCGGCTTTTATGGGATCTGCTTTTGTCCTCTAATGTGATGCATTAATGACACACCACACGCAAACTATGCAGACTCATTTAGTGAAACTCAGATCGAAGCAGAAGGCTTTTCGTTTACAAGCTGTGAATCCAACCGCCTCATGACTGCTATGTTTGACTTACTGTGTCGTTTCTATGTTATGTAGCAAACAAACACTGCCCTCTTTTGGAGCTCAAGGAAAACAAACAAACTGAGCTCCTTCATTAGAGATTCTGGCTTCATCCAAACTTAAAGATATTTAAAAAAAACTAACGCTGTGATGTGTTTTCTTTATAAGGATATAAAAAAAAATATTAGTGCTGAGCCTTATATGTACACACATGAAATTAAAAGTCAAAGTCTGCTTTTCCTGACACTCAGCTCAGCTCTTTACCAGCATATCTGACTCTAGATCTGAAAATAAGTATATTCTGTACCATGACCCTGTTCAACGTTGTTCTATCTATAAGAATTGTGGTAAATAAACAAATATTAAAAAGTGCTTACAAACTCAAATATCTCCATTTCTATTGTCTGTCTGGTGTTTGTCATGTTTTAAACATTACCCATGTTTGCAAAAGCATTTTTTTAAATCATTAGTTAATGTGAGGGGAGCTGACAGCTGGCGGCACCACAATATTCAGGCTGCTGCCTGAGAGGTCAGAGTGAGAAAACACTGATTATATGCATCAGATCATTTTCTAATTTATTGCAAATGCTCCAATTGAGATTTCTTATTTACCATGCAGCCCCACCACAAGCTGAGAATGAACTGCAGTAATTTGAGTCTGGATGTCTGCACTGCAAAAAAAAAAACTCGAAACCAAGCACACATTTCTGTCAAAATTTTTGTTAGAAAATGTAATCTGAAAGACTTCATATAAACTGCGCTCACCAGACAAATAATAAAAAAAATCACTTATTTCAGGATGTTTTGAGCAAAAAGGGGTTTGACTTAAGATACTAACCGCAGATTTTTCCCTCCATGGGAATTGGGGTCTTTTTTGGTACACCATGTCTTAAACGAAGAAATCTACCTGAGCGTGTCAGGTTACTGAGTCTGCACTGCAAAAACTTCAGTCTTTGTTCTTGTCTCATTTCTTGTAAATAATCGCTGTAATTTAAGCCATATTCATGTGACAAGTCCAAAAGAAAAATACCCTAATTAGAGATATTTAGCCCCAAACAATAAGATGTGAATTCCTTAAAATGAGTAAAATGTGAAACCTGAACTCCTATTTGAAGAAATGTCTCAGGTAAATTTTCTCTATTCCATCGACAGATTTTTGTACTCTTGATATAAATAATCCAGGTCTTATTTTTGGCGTGTGATAACTTAAAATGAGATTTTTGGGGGTAATAGTGGCTTTAATTTGTCTACTGAGTTATTTTAACCAGAAACAAGACAAAAATGTTTAAATTTGTGTTTCTGCAGTGACGTCTCTCTATCCTAACTCATTTCATGGGGTCTTATTGAACCCCAGTTATCCCCTAAAAGTGATTTAATAGATTAACCAAAAAGTCTGCTGTTGCTAAAATAATTCTCAGGATTATTTTTACAGTAAAAAGTGGCAAAATTTAACATTGAAGAACAAATGGCTTCAGTCTATGCAGCTGTATCCCTTTCCTTGTTTTCTTATTGTTTTTACTCCTCTAGTTTGTTCAACAGTGAGTCTTTGTTTTGCAGTTTAATGTCACCATTCTAATACAGACGAATGATGGTTTATTATTTGTTTAAAATTGTGTGATGGTTTGAGATTATAAAGTGAAGAATTATATAAAAAGTAAAGCAGTCAAATATTCAAAGACCAAATCCAGTAGAATAAATGCTAAACCATGCTGCCTGTTTCTCCTTACAGGAGACTGAGAAGCTGGAGGAGGAGAAGGCCGACCTGCAGAAGGAGATCGAGAGCCTGCAGAAGGAGAAAGACAAGCTGGAGTTCATGCTGGTCGCCCACAATCCCGTGTGCAAGCTCCCCATGGACGAGCGCCACCAGCCATCCGGGCACCAGCAGCACCACCAGCAGCCGCAGTGCGCCCCTCTCCCCTTGACCATGCGCCCCACCATGGCCCCCCGTGCCCAGATGAGCCAGGTGGTGGTGAAGCAGGAGCCGGAGGACGATGTAGACATGAATAAGCAGCGCTCCGTCATCAAACCAATCTGCCTAGGCGGAGGCGGTGGGATCAGCGTTGGGATGTACTGCACAGATGGAGACAGCCTGAACACACCGGTGGTGGCGGCATCCACCCCGGCTGCCACGCCCAACGCCCCCAACCTCATATTCACCTACCCAAGCATGCTGGAGCCCGACAGCCCCTCACCCTCCTCTGAGTCCTGCTCCAAGGCCCACCGGCGCAGCAGCAGCAGCGGGGACCAGTCCTCAGACTCCCTCAACTCGCCCACCCTCCTCGCCCTCTGAGCGCGGCTCTGCTCGGCTGAGAAACAAACACTGTGGCTGAAGGCATCACGAGGATCAACCGCGCCCTCCCTCCCCCTCCCTCCCTCCCTCCCTTCCAGTGTCTTTAAAAGACTTAAGAGCAACAACAGTCCAGACCAAGCTGACCGTGTGAGCCGTTCCCCCTCCACAGGGAGACCCACAAGGGCTACGCCATGTGTTTCTTCTTGTTCTGCTTCATTGTACAAGTTTCTTTTTTTTTTGTAAAAGTGTGTGCACCGATCCTACAAAGTGTCACGCCTTCGCCATTTCAACTCCAGAGAGTCAACTTGTTTACTGAGCAGATGATTCTGAAGAGAAGTTTTTGCCCAAATCTGGCAAATTGTGAGTTGATGTGACTGACTACAACTAGAGAGCGTGTTCTTAATATATATATTTTTCAAAAATGTTTAAAAGCCATGCGGCCAACACTTGCACTCCGCCAAGATGAATCAATAAATCACTAAACGAGGTCAGCGTTCGACTGGAATACCCCACAAGAGAAAGAGACACTGAGCGAAGACTTCCTCTTGGCGTTTTTTCCTTTTAGGTTTTGGACCTTGATTCAGGAACCGTTACTACGAGTGTGTACACATTTCTGACGCTATTTCCATCTCTTTAATTGTATTTATGGCCTGTGCTGATGAAATTTTATAAAGTGTTTTGTTGACGACATTGTCTTCTCCTTTATCTGCCTGTAGAAAAGCAAAATGGTCGTCCTCACAGGGCGGCCGAAGCACTCCTCAGTGTTGCAAAGGATACGAGCCAACTTTCAATCGATGACTAGTTCCTCAATACTCTATACCTTCTATTTTTGCCATAGTGGCTTGACTTTACAGTAGTATTGGTGTGCTTTTCCTCAGTGATTCTGTACCTGAACTTTACAACCTGTTTATGACAAAGTGTATGTGATTTACATTGATGTCAGGGATATCTCTCATGTGTAGTAGAACCCCCATCGTGAAGAGCGTTTCAAGACTGCCGGCTGTCGGATGGTCTAGCCAAAGTGTTGCAGACCTGGTACTGAAGGTCGTCGCTTTATTGTGTCACTTAAAGAAGGTTTTGTCTTGCTTTTTTTTTTTTTCTTCGGCGCAGATGATGTAAAAGTTTGACCAAACTCCTCCTGACACTGGATTCTGTTCTTTGTTTTTATATAAATAAAGGTCTAACCTTTTTCAACACTGCCTCTCAGGGCAGGTCAGGTTTCAAAAAAGCCAAAAAGGGTTCGTGTGACACATGTTATCCTGTAATTTGTTCGTCTTTGTCTAAAAGGAGGGAATTTGCTCAAATTTGAAAAAGCCACTGTGGTCTAGACTGTCGCCAGCTGCCAATGATGTCAAGCTTGTTTCTACTGTGTTTTGTAAATCTGTCACTTTTAGTAAAGAAACATTCAAATTCAACTCAGATGTGCTGATTTATGGTTGTATGAACATTCGCCGACACTATGGTACTCAGTGTAAGGATGACTTTTAAACACAGACAAAGTTCACTTTTCGATGATAAGGAAGGGAAAACTCTCAACAGCTGGCCTGACGTGAAAGAGGGGACATGTTGAGGATATTTCTGAGGTTCTATGAAGCACTTCTGCATTATTTTTACAAGTGTGTAACTTAAAGGGATGAGGGTTTTCAATACTGTGCACTGAGAGGGACAAAAGCGATATCTGGGAGTTTTTTTTTGTTTGTTTGTTTTGTTTACTTCAAACATTCCTAACAAATATAATGTTGGGGGGAAATGTTAAAGAAATAAAAGTTCTTATTGGAAGACTTTTTGTTTTGCTGGATGCAGAAAAAAAATAACGGACTTGCAACTCAATACAAGCTGCTGCTACTTTGGACAGAACACGTCGGCTGTTTCTGGGGAGAGGATGTCGGGTTTAACATCAAGGGTTGTGGTTTTGTCTGGATGCAATAGGAAATATTTCATCCACACATTAAAGAAGTGACCAAAAACAAAACTGTGGGCGAATCTGACATGTCTGTATGTTGAAAATAAAGTGAAGCCCCTCGACACACATAGGAAAGCCATTGACTGTAGATCTTCTGCTGTACATGTCATCTACTGTCTGTCGCCTGTTTTCAACTATTACTTCTTTTCCAAATGCTTTAACTGTTTAAAATGATTCAAAATGAATAAAAAACAGCAATATGTATAGCAGTGTTTGTTAATTTAAATGAGTAATAATAAAAGAAAATCATTTTCAACCCGATTCTGTTGTACGTCTTTCATGGGAATACACAAACCTGATTTTATCAGACTGAAGTTCGGAGTGATATAAACCCTTTACCTTTATTATCCGAAAATAAGGTGTCTGTTTTAGGGCCCTGGCCCTGACCCTGTATAAGCAGCAAATAAGTAGGTACTTTTGATAAAAGCTGTGAAGCCCAGATAATAAGAACTTTTGAAAATATAAATGATAAAAAAAGACAGTATTCAATACAGTCAGATAGATTCAATAATCACCCAAAGCCCTTGAAGCAGTGCTTCAGTTTGACATAATCAGAGATGAAATGTACTTCACTGCCAAACTCAAACACCAACCAATTTTAAAATGCATCCTCCTCTACGATAAAGCAGTAACTTTTTACAGTGTAAATCACATGTGGAGCAGTTGATAAGAAAAAAAAAGTAAATATAATAAATCCTCCATCATTAAAGCTGTTCTCATTACTTTATACCATTAACAAAATAGGAGCTGATAGATTTAAATGAACATTCAAGATGATGCTCATGGTGCTGATGGAAAGCTTTACACAGAAGTGTCTGTTATCAGCCCTCATAATTATAAATAGACCCTTTTTATGAGAGTTGAAAAAAGAGAGTTTATTATCATGTGTGTCAAATAAACTCATATGCAGCTTTAGCACTATAGCATTATATGATTTTTGCCCTTTTGTCTTGTTTAACAGTTTTGTGTAAGAATCAGAAGTAATCCATTTAACCTTAGGGGGGACCAGGTTGCTTTTATATGCATCATTACAGACTTAAAATAATATAGAGTCATATCAAAATAATAAAAAAATAAAATTCAATGAAATTAAGCACAAAAAGTGCAGAAAGGTTAGAAAGTAAAGCTGTGAACACAAAGCGCAGCGTGTGGCGTTGAACAGTGTGGGCTCAGGTCTCTCAGTGTGGTATATCACTGCAAACTGCACTTATTCGGTCAATTAGAGAAAGAACAGTTCAATCCCTTTTATAAATATATAATCAATAATATACCTCATTTTTCAACACACCACCTGTTCATTACAAAGTCAAATTTACACCATTAATCCTTTAGCTCCTATTACAGATAAAAAGTGGAGTTAGATTCAGTCTTGATGCTCATTAAGTCCTCTAAATTAAAGACTGAATTACTGAAGGACTTTCTAATAAAACGTTCAGGCTGTGCAGTGCAGTCGACTTAAACGCTGACCTTTACTAATGACCGCTGAGAAGTATTAAATCTGAACACAACCCCTCAAACCCCGTTAGATAAAAGGAAACACAGCAATAGATGTTACCTGTTTCTGATTTGATCAAAATCGCCCACTCTGAACTGACAAACTCGGAGTTTTAAAGGCCTGACGTGTTGAAGTGGACTGAGCTTGTTCAAATCGTAAGTGCGTACTGCCCCCACATGGTCAGGAAGGGGAATTACAACACCAGGGAGTCGAAGCGTTTGATTGGCTCCTCATATTGTAAAAGTATACTTGATGTCATGTACAGCAAGGAAGCTATCATATTGTAATTAAATATTATATAATATAATAAAGTTCAAGATGATATAATTTTCAACACATGATAAATTTAGATATTACAAATATAAGAAACAATATAAACAGATGATACAATGCAAAACATGAAATATATATCATGATATAAAATGATATAAAATGATGCAATAGAATATAAAACTAATATATAAAACTAATACAATTTCAAATAAGATACTTTGATATAGTATATCATTAGAAATTATGATGTACTTAGTGTAAAATTAGAAATAACAGTATTTTTATATAATCAATTATGTTATATAACAAAATATAATGCTCTATAATTTAAGAAATAATTTCAATAATTTCAAAGATGTACAATACATTATGGTATGTAATAAAGTGTAATTTCATAATATATTATCATAGTATGTATTTTCTTGTAATATAATATAACAATATTACATTATATTATATTATATTACACTGTATTTACTTGATTAAATCCAGGTAGAGCCTTTTTTTTTGCCAGGCAGTGCATGATACTGTATAATATTATGTGAAATATGTGGTCCAAAATATGACACATAAACAAAAAGATGGAAAATTAGACTAAATGTAAAGATAAAGAATACATTTTTCGGAAAGACTTGAACAACCCAACAGTAACATCTATAACAACTGATAATCCTTTTATTTTGGGTTGGATAAATAAGAACCTGAGAGGGAGAGAAACAGTTTTAAAACTTTGGTGAAACGGAAATAACTCCAGATCTGAAGCCAACTCAAAGAGCAAACTTTTGACCAGAGGTTCCCTAAAGGAGGGTTAAGACACACTGATAGAGGGGTCACTAGATGCCTTCCCAAGAATACATAACATTTTCACACTTGGAAATACAGATTTTATCTGTTTTCTTAAAAGTCATAATAAATGTTGTAGGTAAAGCAGTCATTTTTCTGCTTTTCTTTGTTGCCCTATAAACTCTATAAATCCCGATGATTGCTGATTCAGAAAGTATCAGTTGCATCAGCTGATTTACAGCCTCATAGGCAACACAACAGCATGTTGATGCAAAGTGAATCTAACTTAAGCAAGCTACTCTCTGAGGTTGGATAAAAAGCACTGAACATCTCAGATGAAGTGTGTTACATTCCTGCAAACCTGCTGAGTGGAAAATGAAGCTGACCCTCTGTTTCTCCTTCATACGGCTCACTGTGTTGACTCTTGGTGAGGCTGTTTTAAGAGCTGGAGCAGTCATCGTGTTGATTCAGGAGAGGATCAAACAAACAGAGATGCTCCCCTGCAGCCTGCTCTCTGCTCAGTTTCATCTCTGCAGAAACAGACTCATTCAGAGACTTTATAACATTACTTCCTCCATCTGTGATCACTTTCTATTAAACATTTTTGAGGCACATTTATTTATGTCTTTATCGAAAGGATTTGTCTGGTCTCTCCTCAAACCCGATCCCTCTGCAGTGTTCAGGTTCAGTTTTCCACGTTGAGACTTATGCTAAGTGATAAAATTGTACTGAGGATATGATTGTATCTCTGAGACAGGATCCTGAAGCTATCGATGGTGGAAATTTAAGCACTTTTCATGAAATCAAACTCTGAGTTTCTTGGGTGTTTCAGGCTGAGTCAGATGGTTTGCACAGACATCCTGTAATCTGATAGTAACAGTGAATGAGCTTCCTATGCAGAGACAATGGTGTTAATAGATGCAGTTTTGTTCTTTGTGTTACATTACATTACATTAGTGGTGTTATGATAGGAACACATACAGGGACCACATAGTGTCACCCTACACACTTACACACTATGAAAATCAATAAAAAAAATAACTATAATATTATTTTATCATAAGTATAATATTATAACAACTAATAATTCAACCTTAACTAATGATAATAACTATAATTATCATATAATGTATAAAAACTATAATATTATTTTCAACTTTTGACCGAAAATGTCATGTTTTTTTAAACTCAGAATTTAACCCTATAGTCTCATAATTATACCTAACTGTGATTTTTTATCTCATATTATTACTGACTCCTCAAATCTGGACTTACATAATAGTAAATGTTTGCTTACATCTTACCCTTTTCCTCATGATTCTCTCTCTGAATCTTATTACCACAACTTGATACCTCATAATTTTAACTTTTATTAAACATTTAAGGTTTGTTCATCCAGGTACCATCCATTTCTAATTTTTTGATAGATTGGAGCATCTTTCTCACACCTCTCAGTCTGTTATTAATTCTGGTGTCTATATGTTTTCATTTTAGGGTTCCTTCGAGCCTTTCCTTATGTTTTAGCAAGACCTTCAGAATATGCTGATACATACCTAAAGGGATATTCTGGAGTAAATTTAAGTTATGTTCAAACACACCATAACACAGCGTTAGACACCCCCTCGAGAGATGAATGTTGCCGACTGCCTGCTTCTCTAGTTATACCAATTTAGTAACAACCACACGAAAGCAATACACAGCAGGCTATGTCTCCACGTGCAAACCTCAACCAAAACGCCACTCTATAGCCACAAATAATGCTCAGAACAGCACCTAACTTCATCCACAGTATATATAGGGTCACAGCCATAATACTAGCTATCAAACATCTTTTTAGCTTTGCCTGATTTCTTTAACAAGGAGACTTAACACAACTCACCCACGCTGCTCCAGAAGCCGCTTGTTTGTCGGAGAGCCCTGACGAGTCGATCACTGAGTGCAGGAAGAACGTTTGTGATTATTACTTCATGGAAATGCAGTCAGACTAAGACGCTGAGGCAGAAGAACTACCGCGTCTGCAGTGCAAAATGATTATTATGATGATTATTATTTCATGAAAATGATCCACTGCTGAAGTTGGTATAACTGGGAAAGCAAGCAGTCTGCAACATTCATCTCTTGAGGGGGTGTCTAACTTGGTGTTAATGGTGTGTTTGACCATGGTTTAATTTTACACCAGAATATCCCTTTAAGACCTCCAGAGAGCTTTTAGTCCATTGATAGGCATAGCTCCAGCATCCTGTAGGTTCCTCTGGATTGCTGTTGCAAACGTTTTGCTGCCATGGACCTGCCTGCTTTCCATGCATCAGTCACTCCTCCATCCATCTCTCTCTTTCTTCATCTCCCTCTCTCCCCTCTCTAAACCCATCTCAGTCTCAGCAGATGACTGTCTAACACCAGTCTGGTTCTGCTCGAGGTTTCTGCCTGTTAAAGGAAGTTCTTCCTCTTCACTGTTACTTGATAAATGCTGTACAGTGTTTCACTCTGCCCCCACAGCTGTTTCATGGGTTAAAATGTCAACAGAGACATTATCAATCCTGTTGTGGATGGTTTTGGTCATAAAGAGGCATTAGCACCATATTATCAACCAATAAAAAGTCCCTTACCATACCTTTAAAAACCTACGAAGCCCCTCTGGTGACATCAGAGAAAAAAAATATTAATGCGTGGCCACAAGATAATAACTCATGGCCACGATTTAATTTGACTTTAGTAGCAGGATCTGCCAGGGGGATTTAGAGGACATTTGTTTGATACTTGCAGCTCGAGACCCTGACGTCTTAGCCATCCATCTACCCAGGACACCATACCTACCCTCATTCATTCAAGCATTACCAATGGTCCAGAGCTGCAAGTATCAAACAAACTTTCTCTAAATTCCCACTGGCAGATCCTGCTACTTAAGTTGAATTAAATTGTGGCCATGAGATACTAACTCGTGGCCACGAGATACTAACTCATGTGGCCATGCATTAATTTTGTTTTCTCCAATGTCACCAGAGGGGCTCCGTAAAAACCAAATACTACTTCACTTTTTTTTTTTTTTTACTAGCTGTTTTGTAGAGAGCTTTGGAAATATAAAACATGTCAGTAATGCCAGTAAGAAATAACAGTTACAGATTGTTTCACTTCATCATGTGTGTATGCTGTGATTGAATCGATTTCTGCCCTGAGATCTGATTACAGATCAGGGTTAAAGATGTACCAGCATATTTGTGACCTTGTTATTCCTCCGTTATCCTTTTTTTTCCATAGGGGGAGAAATCGTGAAAGTGCTGAGTGAGCAGAGCAGCTGATAACCCTCACAAGGGTAATTAAAGGAAAATTGATTTCAGTTTTGTAAGCTGCACAAGTGGTAAAAAACAAATAACCAGGCCGAATAAAACAACAACATGAAGACAGTAAGTTTTTGTTATTGTAGTGCCGAGTAAAACAAAACACCAAGTTTCAGAGAAGAGGCTTTAAAAAGTAGTCTTAGATTCATTTTTATCTCCTACTGTCACTAAAATGTTTTGTTGTCATACCTGATAGATAAATAAAAATGTGTGTTACTGATACACTGATGGCTCTAATAAGTGTCGCCATGACAGACTTCTGGTTTTTTAATAGATCAAATCTGCAGTTTGGCATAATTTGCGAAGAAGGTGCCTCTTTGTTCATCTCATTTCCCCCCCCTATCAGAACAGATCAGATCAGTTATCCTTATCTCTGCGGTCCTGTTTGGAAAACCTCCAGGGCTTCCTTCAGGTCCACAACATTAACACAGACTGTACATTGCTGACTCTGAGCTTATAGAGACTTAAGTAATGAGTTAAATCAGAGTGCGACACTGTGTCACTCTGAGCGTAAAGACAGGACGTTTGGTGGAGGGACCCAAGCGTGGAAGGTGACCAAACCCCTCAGTGCTGACTCAGACATTTGTTTCGGGTGCTTAACAAATCAGCAACAGCTGACGGCAGCAAAATAGCATGAATGTGACAGTCATCATAACCTCAGTGTAGACTGTCTGTTGATGCAGTGCTGCAGAAAAGGGAGATTTAGTTGTCCAGAGCGGTGGCATTTTTGGAGGGCAAGCTTTAGTTCTGGATGATCTATCTTCACATCCTCTCCAACAAAAACTACAGAAATATAAACTGTGTATACATGCTGCTGCAAGAAACTCGGAGAGTGTTAAACCACTGCCAACACAAGTGTGAAGTTTAACTGCTGCATGGATCATTAAAGACACTCAATACTCATCACAGGATAAACCTCTGAGTTCAGCTCCTTGATAAGATTTTTATTGACTTCAACTGTTGTTGAGGCGGTATATTGATTTTTACAAATCTTTACAAATCTTTACACCAGTGACCGAGCAAACAGCAAGCGTCCTCTCATTGGATTAAGCATGAAAAGGCAGGGACATGAGAAAAAGTCTGTCAGATCGATGGAAGGCACGGGGGACGAGCTTGGACAGAGGACATCCACAATGAATGAGTGTTATTCCAGTCAGCACACACTCTCAGTCAGAGATTTTAACTTGCTATAAATCTAAGAATAAATTCACATCTCTGTAAGAACAGATTGAAGACTGTTGCATTTGTTTTGATGAATTGAGCAGCGTTAACGTGCAAAAAGAAGTGCAAAAAGTAAAATGATACTAATTTATCAACTACCATAAATATATGTATAAATAATGTATATACATGCAGCAGACTCTGCCTTTGCTACTGCTGCTGCTCACAGGGGCAACAAATCTTATCTTGCAAGAGCACAGCCGCCATATTGGAAAGGAAGCTACACTTCTTACCGAACATAAATCTTTTATAGCACAACTGAAACATTAATCGACTATAAAGTGGTTTGTTTGGTCACATTTTTTAAGAGTGTGATCAGAGATACTTGAAAAAACATGCATATGATTCATAAAGGTGCAGTTATGTAAGCCATGACGCTACATTTTAAAAAGACAATCACTGAATCATTTCTTTCATAATGGTTATGGCTCTTCTTAGAAGTGTTTGGGAACCTGAGGAGCCAGTTCTTGCTGTGCCAATCGATCTGGATCACGTCAACAATAGTCTGAACTCTCATTATTTGGATTATTTACACTGTGGTAGCTTGCCTAAGAAAGGAAAGTCACTGCACTGCACTGAAATGGTAAGACGGATCACAAACAACTTGAGCAAGATTATACAGCATTTGTGGATATAAATTAACAAGTAGATCTATAATGAGTTTATGTTAAATCTTCTCTAGACTTTTTTCATTGCAGCAGGCTGTTAGACTTTTACCTCATATTAATGTTAACTTCTTTCAACCTTAAACAGAAACAGCAGCACCATTTCTAATAAAGTTAACCTCCTTGCTAACAAATATCTAGCATGTAAAACATGTATGTCTCTTACAACAATACTATACGTAATATTCAATGTCAGTCTTGTCAGAGTCCTGATACTTTAAACAATGTGGAGACAAAACAATAAAGACAATGCAACCAGATGCTCCACATTCTTCATTTTAGTCCAGACAGATGCTGCTCACCATGAACCAAAACTACCACTTTGTCAACATTCAGTAGTTATGATGATTTTAATCTTGTGATATTATTGCTTGTAGGTTTATTCCTGTAATGTGTCCTTTCAGAAAAAGACTTAAAAACCACATTTTTTTCACATGGCCCTAATACTCTGTTGTACATAAAAACATTGGCTTTGTTTAGCATCACTTCACAAATATCAGCTTGTGTTACCAAAACAATGAAAAACTCATAATCAATTTCTCAGTCCTGAGATATAAACCAAAGTTATTTAAATAAAATAATTAAAATCAATACCTCATAACTTTAGACATTTGAATTACTTGCATCTTTTGTAGACGACCCTTTCTTTTGGTCCTCTGGAGTCAGACATGCGCTTTAAAAAAGGTGCCAAGTTAATAAAGAAAGGACTACATGTCTTTGAATACTGAGCCTGCATTTAATTAAAAAGATATTCTGGCGTAAGTTTAAGTTATGATCAAACACACCGTTGTTTGTGGGGGAGCCCTGACGAGTCGATCCCTGAGTGCAGCAGAAAATTTATGATTATGACCTCGCAAAGGCAGAAGAACTACCTCGTCTGCAGTGGACATACAAAAAACACAAGAACTCTGATTGCATTTCTATAAGGTAATAATCATAAAAGTTCTATATTTAGTCTCTTTGCTAAAGAAATCAGGCAAAGCTAAAAAGATGTTTGATGGTTAGTACTATGGCTGGGACCCTATATGTACTGTTGATGAAGTTAGTTGCTGTTCTGAGCATTATTTGTGGCTATAGAGTGGATTTTTGGTTGAGGTTTGTGTGTGGAGACATAGGGCTCTATTTTCATGCCCGCTGTCAGCACGGCAGACGGTGGTGCACCCCGCGCAGTGGTATTTTTGTCTGGCGGAGCCCGGCACACAGCGAGTTTGGTATTTTTGTAGACTGAGGCACACCGAGGTGCGCCAAGCTGGGTGTGGTGGTGCGGTAGGGGGAGGTGTTGACAGAATCAACTGGCACAGTGACATTTTCGTGCTCGCTGGCGGCGTCGAAAGTGCTCTGAAAGCTCGCCGATTCAAACCCAGTCAGCTTTCAGCGCAGGCGGAGCTCAGCTGGTCTGGTGGTATTTTAGTAGGCCGGTGGCGGTGTGCGCACTGTCACACTACCCCCCTTATTTTCCTTCTTCCTCGTGCAGCTCGACTCGGACATGTCTCCGTGTCCTCTCTCCATCCTGCTGCTGCTGCGGGGGCAAGGCTGACTAGATTATTTATTTTAGTAATCAGACGAGTTATTCAATTTGAAAATTTGAACAAAAAAACAAACAAACTTTCATTCAAAATTACCCGTTTACCTGATGGTCTCACACCCTTAAAATTCTGTGAATATTCAATCCATAGTCAGGACTACATACAAATATTATAATATATAGTTGCCTGTGCCAAGTTCATTTTATATGCTAACAACTATGAAAGAAAGAGCCAGGCCACGGAGCGCGATGCGTCCTTCACCCGCAGGTGGTTCAGATTTTAATGCCATTATTGGAATTTATGTTGTGATCTGTGCGCTCAACCCACCTTTGTCACGTGAGGTTTAAATATATGCAACTTAATGTGAGTGTCTTTATTTGTGGAAAAGGATGTTTGTCTTTCCAGTGGGTACAACCTTACACACACCAAATCCATCTGTGCTTATATGAGAGAGTGTGGAGGATGCCCTCTGCAGCGCTTACCGCGACACTTGTTGAGGGGCTGCCTTCTGTCGCCATCGTGTGGCATTGCTGTCTTCAGACATCTCTTGATCTCTTGGACTACTTCACGAAAATTGTAATACGCCCTGTCGGTGGCGGATTTGAAGGTGAGGAGAGGAGCTGATGTGATTGATGAAAACAGGTCTTAGCTGTGTTAAACCCACGCCACGCCTTCTCTCCTCCCTCTCTGCTACTTACGCCGCTGGGAGGAGCTGAGTTAGGGAGGGGGGATACTTACGCTGGGCTGCGCCACTCACCAAAATACCAAAGTGTGCTTGTGTATGCCTTGATGGTGCGGTGGACCTGACTTAAGCCATGCCTGCGCCATGCCTGCACCACGCCGCCACCGAGGCACGAAAATAGAATCCATAGACTGCTGTGTATTGCTACTGTGTAGTCGTTGCTTAAGTTTATATAACTAGAAAAGCAGGCAGTCGGCAACATTCATCTCTCGAGGGGGTGTCTAACTCAGTGTTACGGTGTGTTTGACCCTTAACTTAATTTTTCGCCAGAATATCCCTTTAAGTTGTGATTAATACAGTATAATTTACAGCCTTTCCATTCCTGCACCTCTCAGTGCTTGTTCTTCAGCCTCTCATGAGCTGAGGAGTTTTTTAGGTAAGTTTTCACACCACATACTAGCACTATTTGGTATACTCAGAGGTTTCATTTCATGGTCTGTCTAAGATCCATGCGTCTCTGCCTCTCATAGAACTTGGAGAACTTGTTGAAGATGTTGGTGATAGGCAGAGCCACGATCAACAGCCCACAGATGATGCACAGAGTTGCTATCAGCTTCCCAGCCAGAGTCACAGGAAAAGTGTCTCCGTAGCCCACTGTGGTCATACTAATGGTGGCCCACCACCAGCCTATGGGGATGGTCTGCAGCTCCGACTCCTCAGATTCTCTCTCCACAAAGTGAATGAGAACAGAAAACATGGAAATACCAACAGACAGAAAAAGAACCAGCTGTCCCACTTCGTTGGAGCTGTGTCGCAGCGTGGCACCAAGAGAGCGGAGACCAGCTGAGTGGCGTGCAAGTTTCAGGATACGAAACACTCGCATCAGCCTCAAGATCTGCACCACTTTGCCCACATTCTCCAGGTCCGTGTTCTCACCTTCGTCCATTACACCACAGGCTAAAGTGACGTAGAAAGGCAGGATTGACAATAAATCAATGATGTTCAGAGTGCTGCACAAAAACTTCCTTGCTGATGGTGCAACAGCCAAACGGAGAAGAAACTCTGCAGAGAAGCACAGCACACAGAGGGTCTCAAAGAAAGTCAGGACTGGGTTTTCAGCCTTCTTCTCACTGGGATCAGTTTCACTGGAGTCTGGGATGCTGTGGATGCACATGGCAATAATGGAGACCAGGACAACACTAAGGGATGCTACGGCTAAAACTTTGGCTGAAGTGGAGTATGCTGGATTCTCAAGACGGATCCAAATATTTCTGCGGTAATCTGCACACCAGGAGCCCTCAAACATTTCCAAGTCATCTTCTACAGTCGACAGATCTTCTATGGACAATTCTGAGCTCTGGTGCTGCAGATCATCACTCCTCTGATCCCAGCTCTTGTCCTCAACCTGCTCCATTAGTTCATGAAACTTGTTTGTGCAGCAGAGATCCAAGTAGCGCTCTTTGATGCCCCAGTACTCAATCTCTTGAGAGAATGAAACAATGCACAGCCCATCTACCAGGTGCATTTTACCCGTAAGGTAAAAGTTGAGGACATAGCAGAAAAAACTTGGATTACGGTCAAAGTAGTATTCCATCTCAGAGGGACTGAAGTCATCACAGAGCTCCAGAATGGCCTCTCTGGAGCTGCAGCAGAGAAGGCGACCCAGACGTGTCTGTGGGAATCTTTTCAGGACCTCATGCTCCAGTCGTTGTCTGAAACCGCCAACATTGACAGTGATGCAGCAGTCATCAGGGCTGTGCGGACGAAAGATCTGCCCATACGCCATGATGGAGCAGCCGGCAGATGCTGTTCAGATGTCTCTGGTGAAAATCTCAGAGGCTTTCCTGCTTGCACACAAAGAAACTGAAATTAGCACACCTCATGCTTTCTTGTATGTCATCCGATCACATTGAAGTGCTTTATGTCGAGGCCGTTGAGCATCGAGTTGCATCTGGGTTTCTGTGACATCCTGCAGAGGTGTAGTTAAATAACGGCATCACTTTCTGAGGAGGCTTTATTTACAGTCTGAAGATAACAAAGTCATGTCTCTTTCAGAATAGATTTTAAGGTTGTTTTATTGTTTTTTAAAGCTCTTAATGGCTTTGGCCCATCTTATTTATCGGATCTGCTTTTATCTTTTGAGCCAGGTCGAGCCCTCAGGTCTTCAGGCAGTACTCTGTTAACAATACCTAAAGTTAAAACCAAGATTTACGGTGAGGCATCTTTTTATTACTATGGCTCCTGTTTATGGAACAGCTTACCTGAAGACCTGAGGACTGCACCTAAACTTAATGACTTTAAAACCAAACTCAAAATGTACCTTTTTAGTCTTGCTTTTAACTAAATTTATATCATAAACTCTGTTTAAGTGTTTTAGCATTTATCTCTTCTAGTTTTAATGACAGGATCATGTTTTATTAAGCTATTTTGGTGCTCATATTTTAGTATCTTTTACTGTTGTTTTTATTTCATTTTATTTTTTATTTCTTAAATGTCATTTTTTGGTACTTTGTTTTATTTAGATTTTAACCTAACCTACAGTGTTTCCTTATCTTGAATTCTAAAATAGCATTTCCTCAGTGCGTACATTCTTGTTCTTATAAAATCAAGTGAATGCGTTTTAATACATGTTTCTGTTGCATTCAGATCGTGGGGTGGGAATGAGTGATTGGGTTGGGGTGGATCCGGTTATTCTTTGCTTCTTTTCTTTTTTTTCCTTTGCTGTGTAAAGCACTTTATGCTACGTGGTTGTGTATGAAAAGTGCTGTATACATAAATATTAACTGATTGATTGATGTTGATTGCTGAATATAAACAGACAAATATGGGACACATTAAGAGCAGAGTAGGTAAAGACAGTGGTAAAACGAGCTCCAATATTTAGTCATTTTGAGTAAACAAAACCTTCAACTTTCCTGCTAAAAGTTGATTAAAAGGATCTTACTCAGTCTGTGTGCCTGTTTTTCCAACTAATGCAAATATGCTCACACATCCCTGCCCTCAAATAGGTCCTCACTTCCATTAACCTGATAAATGAAGAGCGTTAGGGCGTAGCTGGTCTATACACAAGCCCCATATACAGAGGTTATGCCTCACGCTTTTCCTGCATATCTCTCTGCTCTTCCACACTGTCCTGTCCTCTCAAAATACAAGCTAAATAAGTCAATGAATAAATGTGCAGTTATGAATAAATGCTTGAAGAGTTGAGACATGGTACCATCACTTGAGCAGATAAAAATCAATCAATCAAATTCAATCAAATTTTATTTATATAGCACCAATTCACGACAGTCATTATCCCCAGCTGCTTTCCAAAGAAAAAGAGCAGGTCTAGACCACACTCATTGTTTGATGAATTACCAAGACCTAACCTTGAGATGGGACAGATTTGACCCATCTCATCTAGCATGAGTGACAGTAGCAAGGAAAAAGTTCCTTCAAACACGCAGAAACCTTGGGAAGGACCAGACTCATGCTAGACAGCCACCAAGCCGCTGCTGGGTTGAGGAGAAATACAAAGAGACAGGGAGACAGAGAGAGAGAGAGAAAGAGAGAGAGAGAGAGAGAAAGAGAGAGAGAGAGAGAGAGAGAGAGCGAGAGCAAGGGTGAGAGAGACACAAGGGACAATCAACATTAAAACAACAGCAACAACAGCTCATGCAGAGTTGTGGTTGCAGAGCAAGTAATGATGAAACAATATGAGGGTTTCATCATTACTTGCTGGCCACCAACTTTCTGTCCACTGTAGGAGACACTGTTTATGAAGGGGTTAAAGTCCATATGTGGGGTGTTCTTCCAGCAAAGGCAGACAAGCATGACTTAAGGTGGAGGTACGTTTGCTCTGAAGCGAATCAGAGGATGAAAAAGAAGTTTCTGGAACAGGTCACAACCAGAACTGACGTTGTGATAAAAACTGTGGGTGGATTGTGCCGCTACAGACCCTCTGTGTGGTGCTTCTGGGGCAGCTTAAGCCTGGTTTATAATTCTGTGTTGAATCTATGCACAGATGGAGCAAACTGTGAGCCGAAATCTTCCCTGCTGTAGATTGTTTTACAGAATCCATTCTGATTGAAGAGTGTCTGTGAGAAAAGTCTAGTCGGGGGCTGTGGAGCTCTATAACACTAGAGGGTGTTCTCATAAAACATACAGTATACATAACATATAGCCTACCTAGCTACATTCTAGCTGAAAATGCCAAGCCACTTATCACTGATCACCCCTAAACATGCAGAATTATCCTGAATCTGACATTTTTTGTTTGTCTTTTGTTTTAATATTTCAGGTTTTATATTTCAGAATGATCTACCACTTATGCAGAGTAAGTGTAAGTGTTCTGTGTAAGTAAGTGTTCTGTTCTACGCTGCATTCTGCTGAGGAGGTAGTATCAAACACAAAGATGCAAGACGTCGGAACAAACTGGTGAAAAAGGCTGGCTCTGTGGTTGGATTCAGGCTGGACTATTCTAAAGAACATGGATCACCCACTTCACAAGACCTTATTGGACCAAAGGGCCAATGGTGGTGGACGGCTCCTCTCTCTTCGCTGCAGGACAGAAAGATTCAGAAAGATTCAGAGGATCTTTTGTACCAACAGCCATCAGACTTTACAACTCTTCTGTAAATAGTAGATGACTTTTAGAGACATGTCAAATGAGACGACAGACAGTTGAAATTCCCTTTGGGGATGAATAAAGTTCTTGTTCTAATTCTCAAACCCATCCCAAATAGGGGAGACCAGAGATGGTTGTGACATAGGAAGAGTTGTAACTTCACCATTTCCAACAAACGGGGTAATATAAGAGTCACATGATTATTTCAGTGATTTGTGGTATCTGTTATTGCATCTTTAGTAAACCCAGTATATGTCACAACCATAGATGATATATTGAATGCATATAGCTCTGGTGACATCACTCATTTGCTTCTGAACCAGAGTTTTGAAGCCTTTTTAGCAGTGGTAGCAATATTGGAAATGCTGACTCAGCCTACCAGAGGCGGGTCTTTATCCTTCCCACAAACGGCTACAGTTTGCTGGCCTGTCAGTCAAGTCAGCCTTGTCTCTGATTCGCCGATCTTGTAACTTGAACAACTTCAAAACAATCATGCTCGTTTTGAAGAAAACAATGAGATTACTACTTATTGAAATGTTAGAAAAAGCTTATGGTAAAGGGGGTTAAAGGAAAAAGCGTTACATCCTTTCCCGGTCTCCCCTACTTAGTTCACCTTAGGGTAGCTATGGGGCACACTTTTGTTGAGGTAACTGGCCTAAAAGTGAAGTGTAACTAACCTTTTTTAACTTAGAATATGTAACTGCTCGTACTTCACTTTCTCATACTCTTTATTTTGCAGCCAATCGCACAGACTAACAGTGACAGGGAAGCCTTACTTGATCTCTTCTTTGCATGTACATGCAATGATGTTCCTGAGCTTTCTCAGTAAATTCAGTGATATTACAACGACAACAAAGAAAAAGAAAGAAAGAAAGAATATAACTATCAGACTTGGACAAGAGCAGATGACTGATCGAAGTGAGCGCATACATGACATTACTGATAAGAGTGCAGCACTTGAGCTGCACTTTTGGACCGGACCTCTTTGACATTAGTGCGTCAAATTTTTGGCATGCAAACACCGTCTTCGTCCACAGTCATCCACACCTGCTCACCCCTTGCTTGACTGCCCTGAAACAAGGGGCGCTGTCTTACTTGTATTGTGTTACGCGCGGCGATATTACGTTTCAAATTGCTGCGAAACGACGAGCCAAGGTCAGATTTGACACGTTTACCTGCTGCAGTGACACAAATGTTTCAGACTCTTAAAAAGAACCGATCAACCGACTGTGAATACAGACACCCAGACTTTGAAAGACAAATATAACAGCATTAGGACTGCACCAGTGCCATCTAAACTAGTTAGTTTATCCAAAAGTGGTGCAGAAATTACTTTGAACAAATGAGCATCAATGGCAGCAGAAAAGAAGGAGGACAGAGCATTCGTGTAGTTCATGCATCTCAGTGTAAACTTGTAAACCTGCAGAGGTGATGTTGGTGTCTTACCTGTGCATGGCGCAGCCGTCCTGGATGTGCTCCACTTGGCTCACTCGGGGCTCCTCCTGAACATTGCAGTGTGAGCGCAGCGCAGGGCGGATCACAGTCTCCGACAGGACAATTGATCACCAGCTGGCACATTATCCCCGACTAACAGGCTGTTATATGTGGTAGAAGTCATTGAAACTTCGGTGTGTAATGTGTTGTCAGTGAGCAGGCTGCGCCTCGCTCATTGAAGGTGTGTCTAATTTATCTCTGTTAATATTTAATGTTTCTTTGGGCTAAGTGCTCGCATCATTCTTTGAGGGCAGCTTCTTGTTTCTCGTTTATTTTCATCTTGTTGTGGGTGTGCTCTGTGACATCTGTTTGCGGGGCCGATTCTTTCAATGTGAAACTACAAACTTTTAAAAGCTGCAAAACTTGAACACTGCAGCAGAGGGCTGTATTAGGCTTCAAAGTCATGAATAAATAAATGTTTATAAAGAAATAAGACGATAGGAGTTACAAAGTGTGGCAGCCTTCGTGAATGCATAAAAGCAAGCAGTGTTTTTAATTATGCAGATGCAGAGAGAAGATCAAGAGTGCACAAAGCTTAAGAGAGGATAGCTAAAATTTACCTTCAGGTAAAAAAAAAAGTTTCTTCCATCTGTCAAAATTCATGAACTGATGAGAGGAAAGGAAATACAGAATACTGAATTTCCCTTCAGGGATCAATAAAGTTCTTCCTCTTCTTTTTGTTCTTCAAATATCTGAGCATAGTCTTGGATTCTCAGTTCAGATTTGAGGTACATGTCAGAAAAGTACAAAAAAACATCAAGATTAATCTGAATTGCTTTTGACTTTTGATCATATTCGATCATATCATATCATATTTAGATCATATTTATACAGGCACTCTATGGTTTTATCACACTACTCACATTGTGCAACTGTCAAGGGCCAGACCAATCAGAAGTACAAACAAACCCTCAATCATTGGATCAAATGCTAATGAAATGGCACAATTGAAATATTCACTGAAAGGAGTATTTCTCTTGGTTTAGGGTCTGAGCCTTCAAATAGACAAACTGAAGATAAAACTCACAGTAATGTTCATAAACTCAGTAATTGATTGAAACATACAAATCGTCACTCTTTTACAATAATGGCATGATCCTTTCAACGAAGGATTTGGCCGATTTTACCTGAGATGGCCGGCATTATCAAGAGATGATTTAGGCCAACAACTCATTTTTGTCAAAAAATGACTTAGGCCATTGTTTTTAATAGGGTGATAAAAAGCGTCTATTGGAACTTATTCAGCACAGAGGGAAGTTTAAAGTTGTGCTTTAAAGACTGGTTTGAGGTCTGTAGGTCACTGAATGCGAGGCGTTTAACGTAAACTAACCTCTCAAATAAAGTGAAGAGTCTAATAAGATAAAGTGAAATCATGATACCTGGAAATGCGAAGTTTGGCGCCACTGTTGGAAAAGTTTTCTTATTCTGACTTTTGACACTTCAATTGATCAATTATTGTATTTCATGTGAAATTTTAAAAACAGGGCTGCTCAGCTGACACCTACCCCTGTCACTGGATTGAGACATAAAAAATTATATATATAAAATATATATTAATATAAAAACAGTCAGTCTCAACATTTATGGTCTTTTTTGATTTGTATATTATAAATTGGCATTAATATTAATATTTAAGTCTATTTTATTCATGGAAAAAAAAACACAGTACCTTTAAGTCTCAATTTACCATTAAAAAGAGCTTTCAACTCAGCTACTTTCAGTTGTCATCACTCAGTGAGAGTAATAATGTAAATTGATTAATCTAATTTTGTAAAATAAACCTCATAAGATGTAATAAGAACAGGGCGTGATACAAAATATCCTTAACCTGCTCACACCAAACAGACATACTGAAAAATTTACAGTATGTAGGTGAAATTCTGATCATGTTTCCTGACTGTAGATGGAAGTAGAGGTCGGCCTGAGCAAATTCAGATTACAGGAAAACCAGTGTTTGATGTTAAATATGAAGTTATTTTCTACAAAATTGTGTAAATCGTTTAACCATTTATGCAAAGTTTATAGTCAAATATCTAACAAAACATGTTAATTTTCTGCTGCTGTCTGATGCACCCTTACTAACTCCTAAAAATTTCAGCAGCTGGCACACTCAACCACACAAATTATGCACATCATCCATCAAACCGCCTGTCAGTTAACTTTTTCTAATAAGATCTGCCCTACTCTAAATTGCTTAAAATGATTGTTGTGAAAGAATCTTCTCTTTGGCTTGGGTTCATTTATTTTTGTCAGCCTCACTGTTATGAAGCTTGTGTTAATTGTAGTGGATTTTAAATGGATATTCCAGCGTAAAATTAATTCAAGTGTGTCAAACACACTGTAACACCGAGTTAGACACCCCCTCGAGAGATGAATGTTGCTGATTGCTTGCTTGTCTAGTTATACTAACTTACTATACTAACATTTTATGCTGGAACATCCCTTTAGCTTCACTTTGATTATTACTTACGCTAATCCTCCACTATGGTTGCCCTAAATCAAAGTACGATCGGTCTATGATTATTGACATGCTGGTCCTGTCAATAGTTCACGTTTTGTTATTTCTGCCACTTTCCTGTATGAACTGTAGTTGTTGTTTATCTGTCCATCTCTGTCTTTCTCCCTCTTTCATCCCATCACAGTCTCAGCAGATGACAGTCTAACATGAATCTGGTTCTGCCTGAGATTTCTGCCCATTAAAAGGAAGTTTTTCTTGCCAGTCTATCTCTTTGTTATAGAAAAGTGTCTGAAAAATATTATAAAATATAAAATATAAGTCTGCATGCAATCAGAAAAGTAAAGCAAAGGGAATTCGAATCAAAATTACATTTCAAACTCTTGTGCTTATGTCTCATTTTATTTGGCGTAGATGAACAAATCTTTTTTACAGCATTTAAGGTAAAAGCAATACATTGGTTCAAAACACAGCATGGAGCTTGTCACACAAATGAAACTTTGTTTTTTGAAGCTGCTCTCCTTTATTATAGTTTCAGTTCAAGTTTTTGTCCTGCAGGTGTTTTTGTTTGGAGAGAGCAGCAGCTGAAAGTGCAGCTATTTTGAAAGTCAGGTGAGCTTCATGCTATCTGACAGTGACACAGAGGGCAGAAGTTGTATTTGCTGATCTCCTGCTCTAGAGCGCAGTGTTTACACACACTGCACAACCAGAACTGGTACTCCTGGATCTGCTGACCCGTCACAATGCATGTGGGGAGTTTTCCTTCTGACCTATAGAGGCAAAAATAGAATTAGAGAAGAAAATTGTGGTCCCCAGTATTTTTTGAACAGTTACTGCCAAGCTCTGCCAATGTGGGATCACGTAGATATATCCATGTTAAAACTGAATCAAAAACAATACATTGATATGTCCAAAGTCTGTCTAGAAATAAGACAAAATATTTCCTTCAATAATCTGAAAATGTAAACTCACCCCTCTGATGAGCTGCCCAGCTCCAGCGGACGGGTGTCCTTTGGGGTATATTTGGTGAAGATCTCCAGAGCAAGATCCTCATACAGCTGCCTCTGTTCAGGGTCCAAACTCTCCAAGGACTCCAGCTTGATGAAGGCCTGCGAACATGTGCCGAAGGCTCGGTTTGTGGCTGAGCAGACAGCAAGCAGAGAGTAGATCTCCACCGCTGGGATGATGTCTTCATATTCTCGCAGGTGAAGGGCTTCAGGAAATATGGAAAAAAGGGGGATTAGAGCCGTTAGTTTGGCTCTTTTTATCAAAGGAGAGTACATTTTGTGTAGAAAGTACGGATAAATTTTGAAGCTTTCTTTATCACTTGAAGGGTAAGTCCATAGAAAATGTAATGGTATGAAATAAAAAGTGATAAACTTAACTCCTGTGTGTTTAATAGTTTGTATTAACTACTAAATAATACGACATAGCGTCCTTTGAGTTGCGGTATGTTACCTGTGCGGATGGCTTTCTCCATGTAGCCTTCATAAAGTTGCCTCTGAGCAAGCAGGAAGAAATGATACGCCTCAGCTCCACGCCAGGCGTTGTCAATGAATCGACTGTCTGAGGAGGTTGCATCTTCTTCCAGCAGCCCAGCAAGTGTTGTTGTTGCCTAATCGTAAAAAAAAGGGATATGGATTAAGTGAAGTAAATTATGCTAATTCATAGAGCACTTCCTCAGTCTACAAACAAAATTTAACCACCCCCATCAAAAGGTGTTGGAAAGATGCCTCCCTATCAATAAATACTGTATCCTCTGATCCTCACCTCCGACTTCTTCCCCTTTGCTTTGCTCTGCTGTGACTTCTTCACCTGCTCGTGGTAATCTTCAATAAGCAGTGCTGCCAGCACATAGAGCTTCTTCACCCGCAGCGGTCGGGTCCTTTTCTCTGCTTCTGCATCAGCTATCTGTAACACAAGGTCCATGTTAAAAGCTCATGTACAGACTTGACTGGAATCCTAAATGTGATTCAAATCAAATACAGTGATTAATCTTGCATACAGTGCCTTGCGAAAGTATTCGGCCCCCTTGAACCTTTCAACCTTTCGCCACATTTCAGGCTTCAAACATAAAGATATAAAATTTTAATTTTTTGTCAAGAATCAACAACAAGTGGGACACAATTGTGAAGTGGAACAAAATTTATTGGATAATTTAAACTTTTTTAACAAAAAAAAAAAATGAAAAGTGGGGCGTGCAATATTATTCGGCCCCCTTGCGTTAATACTTTGTAGCGCCACCTTTTGCTGCAATTACAGCTGCAAGTCGCTTGGGGTATGTCTCTATCAGTTTTGCACATCAAGAGACTGAAATTCTTGCCCATTCTTCCTTGCAAAACAGCTCAAGCTCAGTGATGTTGGATGGAGAGCGTTTGTGAACAGCAGTCTTCAGCTCTTTCCACAGATTCTCGATTGGATTCAGGTCTGAACTTTGACTTGGCCATTCTAACACCTGTATACGTTTATTTGTGGACCATTCCATTGTAGATTTGGCTTTACGTTTTGGATCATTGTCCTGTTGGAAGATAAATCTCCGTCCCAGTCTCAGGTCTTTTGCAGACTCCAACAGGTTTTCTTCTAGAATGGTCCTGTATTTGGCTCCATCCATCTTCCCATCAATTTTAACCATCTTCCCTGTCCCTGCTGAAGAAAAGCAGGCCCAAACCATGATGCTGCCACCACCATGTTTGACAGTGGGGATGGTGTGTTCAGGGTGATGAGCTGTGTTGCTTTTACGCCAAACATATCGTTTTGCATTGTGGCCAAAAAGTTCAATTTTGGTTTCATCTGACCAGAGCACCTTCTTCCACATGTTTGGTGTGTCTCCCAGGTGGCTTGTGGCAAACTTCAAACGAGACTTTTTATGGATATCTTTGAGAAATGTCTTTCTTCTTGCCACTCTTCCATAAAGGCCAGATTTGTGCAGTGTACGACTGATTGTTGTCCTATGGACAGACTCTCCCAACTCAGCTGTAGATCTCTGCAGTTCATCCAGAGTGATCATGGGCCTCTTGGCTGCATCTCTGATCAATCTTCTCCTTGTTTGAGATGAAAGTTTGGAGGGACGGCCGGGTCTTGGTAGATTTGCAGTGGTCTGATACTCCTTCCATTTCAATATGATTGCTTGCACAGTGCTCCTTGAGATGTTTAAAGCTTGGGAAATCTTTTTGTATCCAAATCCGGCTTTAAACTTCTCCACAACAGTATCTTGGACCTGCCTGGTGTGTTCCTTGGTCTTCATGATGTCTCTGCGCTTTAAACAGAACCCTGAGACTATCACAGAGCAGGTGCATTTAAACAGAGACTTGATTACACACAGGTGGATTCTATTTATCATCATCAGTCATTTAGGACAACATTTGATCATTCAGAGATCCTCACTGAACTTCTGGAGTGAGTTTGCTGCACTGAAAGTAACAGGGGCCGAATAGTATTGCACGCCCCACTTTTCAGTTTTTTATTTGTTAAAAAAGTTTAAATTATCCAATAAATTTTGTTCCACTTCATGATTGTGTCCCACTTGTTGTTGATTCTTGACAAAAAATTAAAATTTTATATCTTTATGTTTGAAGCCTGAAATGTGGCGAAAGGTTGAAAGGTTCAAGGGGGCCGAATACTTTTGCAAGGCACTGTATATGCTGCTGTAAAGTTCTGAGGAAATCCAAGTACAGTAGTAACATTCACTTTTAATTTTACTTCCCCCTTTGTTTCAGGATTATGACAGACCTCCTCCTTATCCAAGCAAAGAAACCACATGAACAGCATTGAAATTCAATAACGTTTTGTAAGAATAATGAGTATTAAAACTCAAGCTCACCTTAAACATGAGTTTGGCTGCATCTAGAAAGTGGTGAGCTTTGCGATAAAGTTCCACCGCCTCTAAAATCTTATTCTTCTCAAGAAGATGTGACGCATATTTGGAGAGGAGAGATTTGATCTCCTTCATGTTGTGTGTCCTGGCGAGCTCCACTGCTTTATTCCACTGAAAGAAAAAGCAAAAGCAGGAATAAACCACTTTGAAAAGTAATTTTTTTAAAAGGAGGTAAATAAGTCTGAGACGATCATATGTCAGTGCTACGAGCATTATTCAAACTAAACTCTCAATTTAAATTTTAATCAGGGATTTCAAACAGTTAATGGCTTCACAATTAGTGTGTTAAGACAACCCTAATTTGAACCTCTGGTGGCTAACAGATGCAATAGTTAAGAAACGCTTTACTTCATACACAGAGATTCATTGATAAGATTTAATAAGTGCAAAGAAATCCCTGAGGGGAGTTGTGCATGACTAAAAATAAGTCAGCTTACTGTGCTTTGTTATGACTGCTTTCATTGTTTAGACCATACCTGTCTGATACCATTCAGATCCATACACAGGTTATAACCAGTTTGGTATTTTTTACTTTACAAACAGCCACAAATTAAGATTTATAAAGCCAAAAGACTTGGTTGATTAGTACATAATTTGAAACTCCTGGGAGGAACTTTTGGGGTGTGTTTTTTGGCGCCTACCTGTGGATAAAGCAGTCTTGTCCTTGCTAAATCTGAGTTGTTATTTTTGACAAAAATCTCATACTGCTGACTTCTGATATTTGAGCATGTTCTTTATTGAGAATATTTCAAGAGGGAATTGAGAAACAGGGCCATTTATTCAGCTGCAAGGCTGACAACTACCCCTCTGTAGCAGTTTTAGAAACTGAACATTAGTATATATAAAAACTTCAGTTTTGTCACCTATGGTCTTGTCTGATTTCATGTAAAAACTCTTTATAGGAGCTTTAAACATCTATAACTTAAGTTTACTTTACTTGCATTTTTTTTTAATGTAATGGCTAATTTCGCTTAAAAAGGCGCTTTTTATAAATCCAACAACACAGTTTAGTTTCTATTTGGTTTTAAAAAATAGCTTCTTTTTATAGATGGGCTGTGGTTGAGCATGTTTACCGCTTAGATTTATGTTTTATAGCTACACTCTAAAGCATTTTAATATGACAGCAATTCAGTTTTTGATTTAATCCCAAATGTGTTCAGAAAATACACAAGCTGGTGAGTTTCCTGATAATAGTACAGTGAAAAAAGATGAGAACAGCTGTTATTTTCAAACATTGTAGGGTTGAGCTACAAGAAGGTAAAGAGGAAACAATTAAGTGACATGACAGCCTGTTTTTTTTTTTTCACTGTCAAAAGCACAAAGGACATGAATGCAGCAGGAAAAACAGCAGAGAGTGAAGGAAGTTCTCACTGCAAACAGCTTCTCCTTTTGCTTTATTGCATGATCTGTTAAAGTAAACATCCTTTAAACTAAATCTAGCTGTTGTTACATAATCTGTGCAAAGACAGTCATTTCCATAGTGAGCACAAGTGTCGGCTGAATAAATATGAGCTTCTTTTAAATGAAGTTAACATTTAGATTAGAAGAGCGTAGTTTCAGAGCAGTATTCACACTATAGGGCTAAATATTTCTCAGGAAGAGGACTGAGGTGGGAGGAAAGCGGCTGCCATAGTGACTGTTGTGGGCCAAAGCTGTCAGATGGTGTGTTTGATCCAAAAGGTCACTGGGAAACTGTGGCGCCACCGATTTTTTTTCTTCGTCTCTCACCTGGTTAAGATGGACACAGGTGTCAACGGCAGCTTTGGGCTGGTTACACTTCAGGTAGGCGTTCACAGCCTGCTCACACATGCCCACAGTGGCGAGCATCTGTCCGATCTCCTACAACACAGAGGTGGAGAAGAGAAACATAGAGCTATTATTGTCTGAAATCAAACATCAAGTGTGAGGAGAAAAATAACTGAACATTTAGCTCACAGGTAAAAGTTTGTGATTCTCTGGCAGCTCATTGGTCAGCTCTTCGAGGTCATAGTAGTACTCCAACATGTAGTAACACTCAGCTAGCCTCTCGTGGTTACGGCCCTGACGATAGTACTGCAATGCATTCTCCCTTTAAAAAGAAAAAAATAAATATTTATAACCTGGTAAAACAGTTATTTAACTTCTTTTAACCTCTGACCCAGCAGTAGGATGTTTCTGCACTTATATATGAAGTCAAAAGACAAATTTCAGCACCACTTCTGCCTGTCTGCAAAGTAGTCTCCAATTGCATTGTATGCCTGTTCCATCAGCGCGTCATCACTGTCACCAGAGCCAGTTTTGAGCAGCTGGAGCACCCTGAACCAATCCCCCAGTTTGATCCTTAGGTTGATGGCAAGGTCCCTGAAAAATATTTCAAAGAGTCATTGAACTAAAAAAAGCAGATAAAAGATTTAAAAATTGGTCAAAGTCGATATTTCACCGTCAAAAAAGCTTCAACAAATACGTCTACCTGCGATCCATATCCAGGTACATTCGCTCAGCCTCTTCAAAGCTGCCAAAGTAAGCCGCCACCTCTGCTTGTTTCATGGGCTCGTTCTGCAGGTTTCCCAGCCGCTTGACAAATTCAATACCCTGGTAGTCTTTGCAGCGGACAAAAGCCTGCTCAGCTGTTTTTAGGTCCAGTTTCTGGAGGGCTGCCTCTGCTAGTAGACGCCTGAGAGGGTAAAAACAGGAAGAGGGTTCAGGAAGCTGCTAAGTACATCAGTACATAAGGCTGTTATGTTAAAACTTTTTATACCCACTTTAATGTGATTTATTCAAGCTCAAAGTACCACAGGAGGATGAAACTGTCTAGCTGATCGAGAAGAAATGACTGAGACTGCTAGGCTGCTGTAAACAATTCATAAAAAGTGCTACAAATATTGTGTTATCAGTCTGCCCTTGTCAAACTCCATGACTTTATGAGTCCACCACTATCAAATGACAGTAAATAATCCTTACATCAGATTGGAACAGACTCTGGGAGTAGAGGGGGAATTTTTCAATGTTGCCAGATTTTGAGGGATGCTGCAAGAAGTGACACACTACCCAGAGAACACAGTGATCACACCGCTGCTTCAAAAAACATAAATCTCCCTTACCCTGGTGTTCACCTCCTACTCAGTCAGGGCTCAGATTATTAAAAAAAAACTGCAGTGACGGCAGCTGTAAGTTGGTGTAAACCTTCTCAATTTTTCTGTCTATTGGTATAAAGAACCTACACCAGCGGGTGACTAAAACTCACTAAATTAATTGCTGCAACCAAATTAAAAATCAGAAATCGCCATAGATCATTAAAGACCCACTGCGATGAAAATTACGTTTTTCTTCATATTCATATGGCATTTTTCTGATACTACAGGACAAATCATGAGATAAATGCGAAATTGCATTTCTGAGTATTTCTGCATTCAAATTACTATGAACCTCTGGCAGACCCAAACGGCAGGATCAGATACAGTGAGATTTCCTACATAGCAAATCCAAGCTCTGCACCCAGAGCCCCGGAATGCATGCTAGACTCAGAGAAATAGAGAGGACGATCGCAGAACAAGCGTGCGTGTTAGTAGATTGAAATGCTTGTAAGAAAGCTAGCTATGATATTAACTTTCATCATGTCCCCAAAGACATTAGTGTTCGAGGGCTGAATAGCTCCTATGTTACCTGCAACTTCTACTACACCAGCAATGTTAGGCTACAAGCTAGCATGAAGAGGAGTGTGCAGAGCAGCGCTGTCTCAGCCCATGACTCAGAGGCGAATTGCTAGTGAACAACAAATCTAAATAATATCATGTTCATCAGAACATTTAAAGACCACTGAGAACACTATAAGTAGTAGTAAAAATAATAATAATAATAATAATAATAATAATAATAATAATAATAATAATAATAATCGGAGTGGAACTTTAATGAATCTTCTAGTTTTCCAGCTTTAAAGTTGTATCAGTAACTCAGGTTTACATTAAAAAAGCTGCTGTCTGCTTCCTCCCATCACTGAAATTAAAAAGATGTACTGCAGGGACCAAATCACAGTCAAGTAGGTTTATCTAACTTTGAGGTAATAGGTTCTTTCTTAAAAATATATGGGCAAAAAGTGGCACAGAGGAATCACTGCTCAGCCATCACAAGTGGACATCCCTGCGTGTACCGCTTCAGGAGAAAGGTCTCTAAACATGCAGACACAACCTTTAAGCCACCCTGACTGTCAAAGTTAACAACAAATCTAAATAATATCATGTTCATCAGAACATTAGACGGATAGATGTGGAGGGTCACCACATGACTCTTTCCTTGAAGGTCCCTGAATGATTAACTAAACCACTGCCACAACCTCTGACTTGTGAATCTTCACCTAGTTTTCCAGCTTTAAACGTCATGTAGTGTAAGCTTCCTGCTGTTTTCCCTCTGTACCAGCATAATAAAGAACAGGCTCGACAAGTCAAGACCAGGTCCCAGTTTTGTATTTACCAAAGTCTTGGGTGCGGATTGTCTTCGATGAACTGTGAGGCATCTTCAATCCCCACTTTTTCAATCAGAGCACGACTGTCTCTCAAGGAACGGATCTCAAAATTGATGAGGTTGTCTTTATTCGGCCTCTCTGGATCCTGTCGGGCGATAAATAATACCCCACTGTTTGATTAAACCAACAAATGCAAACTGCGCCCTAAGCATTTTCAAGGTTCAACAACCTCTCTCTAGATGCTTATTTTCACTCCAGTGGGGTCAAATCCTTTCATTTTGCAATATAAGCTGTAATTATATGAGCAAACATTATTCAAACTAAACCAAATTTGCCTCCTTTTGAGGGAGATGGGCATGAATACAATAATAAAATCAATATCAGCATCAATGTTTATCTTCAAACATTCAGATACGGGACTTTGTCGAAATACTGACCTTCATGATTTCATCAAGCAGGACAGATTTGATTTCCAGGTCCTCGAAGTTGCAAATGTATCCGGAAGTTTGGATTGGTTCCTGTTTAGAAAGGGTACGATACGTTATTAGCACAAATCACAACACAGCGAACTGTTAGACAAAAATGCCTGAGCACTCACCTCTGGGTCCAAATTCCTGAAAACATACATCCTGGTCTTCTCCATCATGGCAAACAGATCAGGATTGTCATTCGCCCACTTCATGTCCCAGACATCCTTGCGCTCAAACTTGGAGGGGTCGCCTGCAGATGCCTGACTTCCTGCAACGTCATCTGGAGAGGAGCGAACTTCCAGGTCCAGCAAAGTCAGGACGCCTGCGATGTCAATTATGGCCAGCCGACTGGGGAAAACAATGATCATTTTTTTTGATGTGGCTACACTACAATATAATAGAAACCATGCTTGAACAAGTTAACTACATACAGTATATCTGTGTGAACTGACTGTCATTGGTACAAAACCAACAAAAACTTGCCTTGAGTTGCAGTTTAAGGACAGATAATAGGCTCTGTTGTTTAGAGTGTATTTACTGATGAGAACCACATTTGGGAGGCTGTATCTATGGATCGTGCCAGACTCACGGCCCTGTAAACAGACACCCAAACACTTCATGAAATTAGGACTTTTTTAACACTCAGTTCAGAAAAATAAATGTAAACAGGAAGGTACATACCACAATCAGGGTCTTATCTGTTGCTGTGATACAACATATTGGATCTCGAGTTGCCTGAAACAGAAACATATGATGAAACCCTCTTAATTTATTCAACTTATTTGGAGCAGTTCAATCAGAGTGAGAAAACGTGAATATAACATGTATGACATGCTGAAATTATAGTGATGTTATAGTTTTGAGGTGTCAGTGTTGGAAGAATTCTGATGGCAGTGAAACTGATTTTTTTATATTTAAAAAGTAGAAAAAACAAAGTTTTGAGTAGTTTTTTTTTTCTTAAATTCAACTTCTTTTATGATAAAATTAGACGACAAACATAAAAGTCTCAAATCCAGAATATTCAGTCATTTGATGTCTCTTACTGTGAAGGCCTTTGCAAAATCTGGACCACTCTCATTGGCTCCAGAGGGGTTGCTGTCAATGTGGTAGACCCTGAAAAAGGAAGTGAGAACAAATGAGACAGCCAGACAGACAGATAGTTGCCCTTTCTCCTGAGGTGAGCCGTGGTCCAGGTGCTAGGACAGTCCTGGCAGGACATTTTGGTCACACCCAGCCCGTCTGGAACCGCCGTGGCATTTGGTTCAGATGAATGAATCCTTTTCATGACATTGAGTGAAACAACACCCTCCACTGAAACACAGAGCCAGTTAACCAAAGGTTTCCACTGTTGACTCACTGAATCCAGCCTTGTGATTTCTTGCCTCCATGTAAGTTTCCATGATCTGCTTGATGTGCGGGGTAAGTCCTGACACTTGTGTTCTATTTTGTTCCTATAGCATTTGGCCTGGCTTTGTTCAATTTAGTCCTTTTGACTTCCAGTTCAATTGCAGCTTCAGTGAGTGTAAATGTTTCAGATCCATTTCTTAAACTCACCTCTCTCTTCCTTCTTTTTTAGTTCTGGTCACCTGGTTGATCTCCAGGGCAGTTAGCTTCTTTGCCACTCTGTACTGCCACAGGTAGAAGGCCTCTTTGGATGCAGCAATCACATGTGTTTTGGTCATGGTGACGAACAGTGGATCTGGTGATGAACACAAGTGACAGGCTTGACTTTCAAATAAGGTAAATATACAGTTAGGTCACAGATTTTTGTGAAACCAGCTCAGTAAATTGCTCACATCTCATTCAGCACAACACTGAGATGTGAGTTTTTCATTAAACCAATAAAGAGCCTATGTCATAACTAAAACTGAACACGAAGTCAAGCTTAGTCTACGACTGATAAACAGATTTTAATGCCAGCCCACATCTGCCAGCAGTTCAAACCATCACCTCCTACTCATCCAGTTGGCACATCTCAAATAGGTGATCTGTTTAAGCTGATCAAACCTGCCGACTCTTGCTGCTTCCTATGCAAACCGCTTTCTAACTAGCGATGTGCCGGTCACGAACGAACCGGTTCACATAAAGGATGGGCGCCGGCTCCCATCTGTCAGCCGTTTTATTTTTAATTTTTTTTTTCTTTCTCTTTCCCCCCACAGACCGTAGAACAAAACTACAAGGTAGAACGATGGGGTTTCTATCTGCTTAGTGTAGCAGAGTGGTTCTACAAGCAAGTCATTGCTTGTTTCATTGGATGATTTCAGCGAGTTACAGAGAGTCTGTAAGTGCAATGAAAACAAATGACTACGGCAATTTACTGATTTTAGAAAATGTCGTTTTAATTGTGAATACTTAAGTACAAAGGAAGTATTGAATTATTTCAGAGATACAGTATGTGTAAACATATTTACATATCATAAGCCAAACAATGCTAAATTTGGCTGAATTTAAAAATGTTGAAGTGGTAAAATGAAGAGCCTTTGGGAGCCGAAAGAGCCGGCTCTTCTAGATGAGTTGGGCCGAATGATCTGACTCACTAAAAAGAGTCATAATTCCCATCACCATTTGCAACCCACCTCCACCCCAGCTCCTCCTTTTAAGTGTCCTATGCTTTTACCCCTGGGGTCTTTGATGCCTCTCTACCTGCCTTGGCTTTCCCTGTATGCATGTGACATGCTACATAATTTTAATTTACAGCATTCCATTTAATGCTGCAGTAAGAGTTAAAAGTTGCTAATTAAACTGGCATGAGAATTGGCTGATAAGCGAGCACTGCTACCCAACTTAACCCTTACCTTCCCCGTTATATCTGGCTTCTAAAAACCATTAGGGACTAAACTGCCACTAAACAGCAGAGTGATGGCTACATACAAACTGACAGACACATACTGTACATTTCTTTTGTGTTAGATTACATTAGATTTTCACTAAAACAGAAACTCTAGTCTGGAAAACAGCCACCATGAGCCCACAGGACACACACTCTTGAACTCGCTTTTATTATTCACGAAAATAAGATCTGTGGGACACATTCAGACCACTGAGGTTTTCACTCCTCAGTTTGAACTGTCCCGTGTCTCAGCAAACATTTGACCGTGTCAAGTAGAGACAGAATGCTATGAGATGTAGAGACATCCAGCGCTCAGTTTACTTTTGGATGCCGTGGGCCAATAAAAAATGTATCATTGCGCGAGGATGGCAAAACACCAGACACTATTTACTGTGCAGGGCGTGACCTCTCGCATTAACTTGAAGAAATACATCAACTTCGTGGTACATCAAACATTGATCATCCCACAGCTGTGCATTGAGAACATTACTAACAACTCAATTTCAGTGTGCACATTGTGAGAAACCTTGCAGACAGCATGCCGAGGGAAGTACATTTTAAAATATGAGAACATTTACTTTAAGATAGCATTGATGTAAAAGTTAAAAAGACAAGATTCACAAGATACTGTTAGGGGTGGGAATCACTCGGGGCCCTACGATTTGATTCATAATACTTGGGCCACGATACGACATTATTGCGATTTTTAACATTTTGCAACACAGTGAGTACTGCGATACAATATATTGCGATTTATAAATTTTTTTCAACTGTTTGGCTAATTTAGCATGTCATTCCTTTATCTTTGTCTTCCTGTATGCTGTATTTTATTTATATGTAGCACATTTTGCAAACCTTATATATATTTGTTGTACTAACTTTCTTCTGCTCTATGATGTCACCTCTGCCAACCTCACTGGACAGTTGATTTTATTTTTCATTATCATACATTTGACTTCATATTGGAAATTAATTTGAAAAAAATTGATACTTGGTGAATGAGACGATAGGATATATTACCAGACAAAATATCGCAATACTATGCTGTATTGATTTTTTCTCCCACCCCTAGATAATATCCTCCCTTTGAACAGCATAAACTTACCTATGTCAATGTATTTGGAGTCCAGCGGAGTCCCGATGGAGTTACACAGAATCAGAACATACTGAAAAGCACACAGTGATAAAACCTCAAGATCAGAGTTCAAAAGTTTATTAGAACAAATACTCATTTTAAAAGTGAGGTTTTGTACATTACCCTTGCATGACTCCCAGATTCTAACTCAGCGTCCTCCTGTAAGGTTTCAACAAGACAAACATTTGAGAGTTATCAAAAAACATGTCAAATATGTCAGAAAAAACAAAGACATTCTTCTTAACTGTGAGTGTAATAATATAAACTTCTGAGATGTTGGTACCTGAGGTTGGGTTTCATCTGCTTTGCTGGCTAAGATGCAGAAATCTCCTGATGTGGTGATGGACATTAAGCTCTTGACATATTTGATAAACTTCTCATTGTTTTTGGTGTCCCAGAATACCACACAGTATTCCTGCCGCTCTGGTTTTGTGTATGCGTACACCACAGTGCTGCAGCAATAGCCCCACTGTTAAAAGTCAGATAGATAAGCTCAGAGGTTTTTTACAGCAAGTGTGGTTTCACGCAAGGCAAAGCAAGTTTATTTGTGTAGCACCATTCATACACAAGGCAATTCAAAGTGCTTTACAGATGCAAGGAAATACGTAGGAAATTAAAGAGAGAGATTAAAACAATTTAAAATTTAAAAAATACTTAAAATAATTTAAAATCAATTAGACAAACAGATTAATTTATTGTCTGTTCTGTGTTTGCCCTGATTATTTATGGAAACTAGTGTTTTCCAGAAAAACACAATAAGTCACAGGCTTTCAGACCCGGGGTTCCCCAGATGGTAAGTAGTTTTCTCTTTGTCATCTCGGACGGTTTTAGTTTTCTCCTTGTCTATTTCGGACAGTTTTAGTTGAGTTTAATAAACTGTCAGTTACAGGTGCACTGCTTCATTTGTTTGACTCAACAGGACTGAAGCTAAAGACATATATTGAACAAAATAGAACACAAACATAGTCAGTGACTTGATAACAACATGTCGAAATCCCTCTTTATCTGTTTTACAGTGCAGCTGTATGTCTATAATTTTAAAAAAATATTCAGGTCTCGTTTAAAGACTACTCACACTGCAAAACTTGATATAATTCTGGGTGTCAAAGTTTGGCAGCAGAAAATTGAATTTAGCAGCACAAGGTTGATATTTTTAATATTTGATTTCACATTTCTTGGATAAAAATACCAAACAAAAAGAGCAATGACAAAGTGAGGAGCGTAGATATTCCAAATGATCAGGTCTCATGGACCAAAAGAAAACATTTGCAGTAATCGGGTCAGGAGGAGAAATGTACTGCATGATAAAAATGTTTTTGTAGGAGGCCAAATATTGAAGTAAAACTTGTGCATTCCCAGGTCTACCTGTGTGTATCGGGGTTTACTTATATGTTGTTTAAAAGTTTAAAGATGAAAACATGGCTTTTCTCATGACTTTAAGGTTTTTGTTTTTTGTTTACAGTTTTTAAATGTTAGGCTGCAAGCATATAAGTACTCTCTGTCCATGCTTGTATTAAAAGGTGGTTATTTACCAAAACTTTCACTGAAAATAAGTCACTATTGTTGGTGTTTACCTTGTAGTCTGGTCTAATATTGGCAAAGTAGATGTAGGAGTCTACGGCCAGACTAATTCGTAGACCTCCTCCCTCCCAGGCCACTCCTGTCATCTGCTTCCCGGGGACTTTCAGAGTTCTCAAATGCTGTTTCAAAACAAAAAAGGATTCCAGTGAAAATGGGGATAGATTTAAATCAGTGTGAATCATGCAACGATGTAGGGACAAAACCTCCACTCTCACCTCTCCAAACGGCGTGTAGAACTGAACAAGATTAAATTCTTTGTCCACATTTGAAGCTCGCAGAGATCCTGCTACCGCCAGAGCACTGCCACAGTGGTTCCACTGGATGCTGACCACATTCATCAGAGTGTCGATACATACTGGATCTGAGGAAAAGTGTGGCCATTTAGTAAACATTCACCAAAGCTTAACCTGGAGGATCAAGTTCTGCAGACTCAAAACCTTCCCTCTTACTCTCATCATTTTCGTAGCGCATAATCTGGCATCTCCCATTGTCAAAACAGATAGCAAGGCACGGGCAGTCCGGCTCAACATAGCCCCCACTTCCTGCATACCAGTGGATACCAGCAATACTGACCGCTCCAGTCACATTGGTGAGGCAGCTGATGGACATTTTCATCTGGAACATGACGCAGATAATTAAAAAGTAAACAAGGCAGCTCATTTCACACACATTTATATAGATATAGAGATAAAATAAATTCTTATTATTTATGTTCCTTCTGTTATTCTTGTATCATTGGTGATGCCTCCTTTACTTTCAAACTCAAGTCATCACCTTTATTTTATTTTTTGGAGACACCTCACTCAAGTTTTATTTTTCATTTTCATGTGGACATACCACGCAACATTGGTACCACAGTACACTGCATTTTCTACTACAGTTGCTTTTTGTATTTCACCAGAAGTTAATAAGAAAAGGCAGGAATTTTCAAGTTGTGGAGTAAAGAGCTCACTTTCCCAAATCCACTTTTATTTTTGGATCAACAACAAGATAATCTCCATGTAAAGCTTTACAGAGACTAATGCTTTCCCTAACAGCCTGCAGCAGTTTGAACCCAAACCCTGTATCAAACCTGCATTTTTTATCCATGAAGCTAGTATCCTATAAGTTAGGAGGCAGTATTGCTCTCTTAACAGATACTTAATCTACTTAAGCACATGGACTCACTATAAAGTTGCCTTGATTGTCATATATTTGGACTTCTCCACTGGCCATGCCGAATAGGAGGATCTTGCTGTCTGGCGACCATGCCACATGAGCGAGCTGATTTCCCTTTAGCTCCTTTCCCCAAATCCGGTTTCCTACAAAAACAAACTAATTATTAGTACTGTGCATGTCTGTAATTATTCCCTGTGTGTGAACAGAGCATTCCCTGATAAGACAGCTGCTGTTACTTCAGTCTGAAAACAATATTGTGACTTATCTCATTCATTTTATTTTTTATCAATTGCACTGTAAATCAGTTTTTACCGTCAACAGATCCTACGATGACGGCTCCATCTTCATACACAATGCAGATCTTCTGACCGTCAGAGTTCCAACTCATGCTCTTTACTACGGACTTGTTGCGGTTGTTGATCATCTCCTCATACCATGCACCTTCAGAAGGAAAGAAATACAAGCTTTGAATTTGATTCTCATGAAAAAGGAGCTTGTATTATGAGATCAGCAGCAGTAATCACCTTTGTAGAGCATCCATACAATGATGAGGCCAGTCCGATCGCTGGTTGTCAGCTTCTCATGTTGTTCATTCCATGTAACCACCTGTACTGCTCCTGCATATGCACCAATAGTTTGCTCAATGCTTTTATTTTGTGTGCTGTTTGTTTTAAGAAAAAATAAGTTTGAAAACTTACCACTGTGTCCCTCTAAAGTCTGGTTCATCGACAGATTACTGGGCGCAGCAAGGCCTTTTAGTTTGGCATCATCTGACAACAAAGGGGGGGGGGGTCTATTAAAAAGCATGTTTATAACCTGAACAATATTTATGTAAATTCTTGTCTAACTTATAAACATAACACAACTTTCATTAAGAGATTCCATTTGCTGTTGGTATAAACGAAGTATGCAGGTTAATGTAAGCACAGTGTATTATTTTCTTCACTCTAGTCTAAATGTCTTTTTATTTTGTCTAACAACAAAATTACTTTGTAAGAGAGACCGGAGTTAATCTAAAGTTATCAGAACCAGTGCACAATATGAGAAGTGCCATTAAGATAAGGTGTTACATATTTTCCCCAGTCTCAAGATTTAGCAAAAACTAAATAACTGTTAAAATATACCAGCAAAAAAAAAAAAAAAAGAGAGAGAGAAATGAAAAGGAAATGAATTACATGTAAATGTAATGTTTTTTTTTTTTGTAAATGTTTTTAAATATGTAAGACTTTTTCAAATTTAGATTTGTATTAACCAATTCTCAAAATAAGGAAACTGAGAGAGTCCAGGTTTCCTTTTTTATTTATTCTATTAATGCTGTATCTAAATATATTTCGGCAAATATTTAACAATTCAACTAACTGCTTATTCTGATATTGTATAATTATAACATGATAAACAAATGGAAAAACTAAGAGCAAACTGTTAGTATATCAGTCGGGAATGAAGTTGAGCTTTTCTTCTGTCATAAATTATGGATATTTTCCAACTAACCCGAGCTCATTCTTACATTTATTATTTCATAATAATTTTTCATACAGCGTATATAAAGAAATCAAAACTTTCACCTCCAGATCTGTACTTTTCTCCTTCAGTAAGACTCTGGTTTTGATTTGTGTAACTTTTAGAGGGTCCAGCAGAATCCTCTGATACTGTTACCAAGCTACAATTGATTTTAGAGACCATAGAGAAGCAGCCAAGAAAAGAGAAAAGCATTAAATTGAGCCGCCTCTTTACTGAAGTCACCAACATTTTCATTGGGATATAACTATTTTGAACTATTCCTTTAGTTTGTTCATTTTTTTTTATCTTATTCATGTTTTCAAACAGAAGATGGACGTTAGTTTTACCATCAAAAACTTTGGGCTAAAGGTAGCTAGAAATAGCCCATTATTTAGCTCATAAATAATGTGTGGTGAAGGGCAGTGCAGGCAGTCAACCCCCTGAATAGGACATGATCACTGTGCACATAAAATCCAGAGTGACAGGAAATGGTGTGACATGCAACAAGGTCCTGGACATTGGGTGCACACTGGGGTGAGATTTAATACCACAACAGGAAAGTAAATCCAAACATTTTTGTCACTTATCAAATCGGATGTAACGTGAAAAGCTTAAACTTAGAGTGGAAAGTGCAAATATTTGAAACCACTAAACTAAAAAAGTGACAATGAAAGTTTCATCCCCTGAAATGAACTCACCTGTCTGAGTTTCCAGCTTGAGCACCCTGAGGAGGCCACCGTCTCCTCCACAGGCAATGAAGCCTTGATCTTTGTTCCAGGAGACACATTTAAGATGGACATTGTTGGGAATAGCAATCTATAAAACACGAAATGTGACAGTTAACCAAATCCCTTCAGTATTGATGTGTGGTTTGGTAGGTGGCGTAGCACTAAAGGGTGTCAGGCACTCACCTTCTTACTGAGGTAGATAAACATTGTAAGATTTTTTTAAAATCCAAAACGAACTGCTTAATGTGTAGTCATACTATTTCGTACGACGAGACAGCCAAATATAAAAGGTAGAGTAAGCTAACTGAATTCATCATCAGGCCCCGATCTCATCACTTTACCGTTAGCCGTTAACTGTTAGCTTAGCCAGTTACCAACCTAACACGACAGGGTAACTCAGTTACAAAGATAGTTAAAGGTTACAGCAGCAATACACAAAACCCTGGATGCGACTTTATAAAGAAATATTTGAAAATCTGTTTCAATATGGCCTTAAAATTCCGTCGTCTATGATAGAAAGTTGCTGCCGGAGCCGTAAGCTTCCCTCGGTTTCCCCTGGTAACCGTAAAACGGAAGTGACGAAAGAAGGGTTTTCTGGTCGTTGTAGTTTTTTTCCTTTTCTTCGCTCCGGTTTGTTACTGCGCTGGAACATCAATATGTTGTGTATGCAGGAGTTTTGACACAAACCAGCTGTTGTATTTTTCTTTAAACGCTGTCCTCCCAAAACTGTTACACTTATCAGAAAAGTTTGTCCATTTTTTTCAATTAATGTTCCCTGAAAAAGAACTACAAAACAGGTAACATTTTTGATTACCTTTTGCATTTATTGGGCTTTGTTAGCAACCAAAATACACAAAAGTGATTACAATGAAGGAATTCTAATTCATCTCAAAACGAAAAGATTTGTAATGAGATGGTATGTTTCCTCTATTTTAAGGTAGCATGCCAACCACTCATGAAAAGACGCCTAAGAATACTAAAAATGCACAATAAAGGATACATACAATGGCTGTTTCAGAATAAGTAATCTACACAACATGAAGATTTTTGCTTACAGACACACCTTATCTCATACACTCATGGTTCAGGTTATGTTTATTAAAAAGTAAAATGTAGGTTATAGTACATGTGCGCTGTATTGACTTAAGACTTTTATCATACATTTTAAACCATTACAAAATTGAGTGGACCTTAACTTTTACTCACAGTTTAAATTACCTCAAATAAACTTAATCATTTAACCCCCTCCCCCAAAGATATAATAATTGTCCCAGTCTGTAACAATCAATAATTGCTATGCAATAAAGTTATTGAAATATTTCAGGTATCAAAGGAAAGGATTACAGTAATTCACTGTGATGTAACGACACCATGAGCCAAGTGGATCAGGCTTCTCTGTGTAATTGAGCTGCAGTGAGTAGGTTAACAACAATGCCCTCGTTGTTGAAGGGCTTAGTACTTCTGCTATGGTCATGGATCAAGGCTTTCTGTTCTACAAAACACCAAAAGTGCTCTTACAGCACTAGATACACAGCAAGGATGTGTGTTCACTTATTGTTAAAGCTTTAGCTGTTTTCATCTCCATTTGCACTCCAGCCCTAATCATACACAATTTAGGGCTTAACCTCATTGATTTACACTTTGGGATGTGATGTCACCTTTAAATGTGTGGGTAAATGTGAGCATTTACACCAGTTATGCCTGATTTTACAGTGGGACAAGATGCACATTTATATAAACAAAACCATAACAGAACTACACTCCATGGGAAAGTAACAGTCTGCCATACACACAAATCCTCAAAATTATGGGTTGCAGCCTTTAGGTGGGTTAAGTGAAATTTTGAGCAGGATTGTGCACATCATTTGACATCTTGGTCACTCTTCTTAGTACTGCTGTTGGACCTCAATGAGGTTCACTTTTTCCAAAAGTTCATCGAGTGAATGTATAGTCAAGGAAAGAAAGAGAATTCAAAGAGAGTAGCTATAATATTTACCTTAAAAAAAACTGAAACTGCGACTCCAAAGAATCAAATACTAGATTCAAATTCCTGTTAGCAAAAACCTTAACACAATAAAACAATTATTTAAAAAAAATTGAAAAACAAAGGATATGTTTCCTGCTCAGCTCCTGAATGGTTGACTGTACTTTCTTCTGGAACAAAATCTGGGCTTCACACATACAGGCATCTCGTGTTATTTCACCCCTCATTTCCTCTGAAAAATTGAGAGAAAAACACAGCACTAAGTAAACTTCCATCCTTAGTGAAGCCCTAAAAAGATCTGACCATTCAACAAAAACCACAACCATGTGTCTTTACCCTTTTTTGGGACAATGACTATGAAACAATAGCATTTAATAAAAAAAATATTTTGGAGTTGATCAAATCAGATGGAGTTAGGTGTTATTAATTGATCCATAAGTATAATGATTACAAAAGTGATTTCCTGCTCATTTTCTTTTGTGGTTAAAATTAGAAATTAGTTTGAAGTGCTTTAATCTCTTGACCTGGTTGATCATAACCAAGGAACGCTTAATTACAGAGGTCAGTATGGAAGGCTTGTTGTTAGAGGGACATACTTACTTGTGCATAATTACACAATAACCTGAAAGATATGTAATTAAAATAGATGACATGCAAATGAATCCAATCAGTGTTTTCTGGTTGTTGAACCACAGTTCTCACACCATAACTTACTGAACTAGCAGACTGTTCATTTAAACTCTGCAGCTCAGCCCACATCAGTGCTCTATAAACAGAGATGTAAAGAGTACAAAGAGTACTACTCAGCAAATAAAAACAGCCAAGTCTAGTGAGACACAATAGGGGGACAATTCAAGTATCTTGCCTCATACTTGAATAAACTTATCTAATTAAACCAACTTTGTTAAATAATCCCAAAATATTTCCAATTATTGAAAGTATTCATGAAACACCTGCCCAGCAGTTGGATACTTTGAGTGCTCATGAAAATCATGCCACATTTTTTGGTAGATTAGTGCCAGTCTGACTGAGCCCAACAAAAGTCCTACAAGATGGCTCACATGGCCATGTTATTGAAGGACTGGGTGACAAATTTCCAAGTCTGGCACTGAACAAGCCATTGACATTTTGTCAAAATGGCTCTAGAAAATCTCACAATTTTATGTTGGAAGACATCTGGATGCTTACGTGAACATGTTTTCTGGTCAGCATTCAACACATAGCCTACTCGACACTTGCAGTTGTATGAGTCTCCATTGTTGATGCAAACATGCTGGCAGTCATTCCCCTGAGCACATGCATCTGAGCCTGGAAAGAGACACTCACAGCTGACTTGGTTTAAGATTTTCAAGGGTAGGGGGGCAGGATTTCAAAATTACATCCAGTCTTAAATTACTGGAGAACAATCTTACGTGAACATGTTTTTCGGTCCATGTTTAATATGTATCCCACTCGACACTTGCAGACATAAGAGCTCCCACTGTTGACGCAAATGTGTTGGCAGTCATGTCCTTGGGCACATGCATCCAAACTTGAACCTGGAAATAAAAGAGCACACCTTAACATGAAGTTCTCATGATAAAAAAACACACAGCTTTTGGCAGCGCTTTCAGTCACAGTACCCCTAAAGAGACTGAAGCAGTCTCTTTAGGGGCTTTACATAGTCCTCATTACAAGCCCTGATCACAGCAATATGTCAAAACTGGATTGCTGTAAATAGAGGTTTTTAAAAGTGCCTTCCGAGGTGGATAATCTTTAAAAACTGTGAAGTCATTGTCATGCAGATGGCAGATATGAACGTGGACTCAATGTTCCTCTATGATTTTTGACGGATGTTATCACTACCAGCGTTTCTGACAGGCTTTTATTGGCATTTTCAACCATCTCTGTGTTGCTGTGTGGGCAGATAACTAATCGAAAAGACACCTCTGGTTAAAACAGGATTATAAAATATCCTAACGTGTAGATGTAGTCTAAAAAATTAAATTCACCACCCATAACACCTGTGATATTTCCATTCAACAACCTGAATCCTCATCTTCCTCTCCATCTGAACCTTGGTGCCTTTGGTGGTTAAGTGGCTTTTAAGAATCTTAACAGTAAGCTTTGTGAAGTTATACGGTGTGGGATCAAACCACGGTCACCAAAACTGCACAATGAAACAATTCAGATTCTTACGTGAGCATGTTTTCTGGTCTGAATTCAATACATATCCTGCATAACACTTGCAGACATAAGAGTTTCCGTTGTTGGCACAAATGTGCTGACAGTCGTGTCCCTGGGAACATGCATCAAGAGCCACACCTGTGAAGAAAAGCTGAATACTCAATAATTTCGTAATTTAAGGCATTGCAAATATTCACATCGCTTTCTCTCAAAAAGTCCCAACTTTGTCACTGAAAAAATATCAGTCTTACTATCCTCTTAAAGTTCATGCGTACTGCAGAATAGGTGAAAGAAAAGACCTCTGATGTTGCCAAAAAAAACAACCCTTCATCTGTAGCTTTTACAATGCCAGTGAACCTTACCATAGACTTCAAACAAGGTGTCTGGAGAAAGAGTTGGTTGACACCAGGGTCAGGAAAAATGTCAAATAAAACAAATTAGTTGCTTACGTGAGCATGTTTTCTGGTCTGCATTCAACTTATATCCATCATAACACTCGCAGACATAAGAGTTCCCATTGTTGACACAAACGTGCTGACATTCGTGTCCCTGGGCACATGAATCCAAACCTAAAGCTGAAAAGGAAATCTTACAACTTAATGTTTTATTCTTATAATTTAAAAAATAAGAAATAAATAGCTTTGGATACAGTTTCTTATGAGACGCATATGTTACACATTACAACATTGGACTTTTCTCTCCTTTTCATTATTGCTGAGTTTTAACAAAGAAAACAATGTTTGAAAGACTGAAACCACGGGGGCTAACACAAACTTTAAATGTCCTGCTTTGTGGAATATTTAAAGTATAAGAAGGCACCAGAGTCAACATAATAAATCAGGTTCTTACGTGAGCATGTTTTCTGGTCTGCATTTAACACATGTCCTTCGTAACATTTGCAGACCTGAGAGTTCCCACTCTTGGCACATATGTGCTGACAGTCATGTCCTTGGGCACATGCCTCCAAATTTAAACCTGAAAAGAAAACTCAGACCTACATTACCTGGTATGATGAAACAAAAACATTCCCAAGAATTTTGATTAAGCCTCTGGATGGAGTTCAGTTAGAAGTAGCACATTTCTCATCTCTATCTCAATCTTGACCTTATTCAGAGGAAATAGTTATCATAGGACTTCTGGTGGGTCTACAAGACATCTCATCCAGGCCCCTCATCCTGCATCTTGAGTTGAAGCTTTTGAGGATAAGGTTTTCCTCAAGAGAAGCTGCATTGCGTAGCTCTGGATCATATCATGGACAACAAAAATACAAATTGAGACATAACAGGCGCTTACGTGAGCATGTTCTCTGGTCTGCATTCAATACATATCCTTCATGACACATGCAGAGCTGAGATATTCCCTTTTTGACACAAATGTGCTGACACCCATGTCCCAGGGAACATGCATCCAGACCTAAACCTGAAAAGGAAAACTTAAACCTCATGACTCAGTCGCACAATACCACAAACTTCATACAGATTTGGTGTAGCCATTACTCCATAAAGATCCTTTCTCACCCACTCTCATTCTCCATTTGGCGCTCAAATTTTCTGGTGAACCTTCCATAAAACTCTTAATAGTTCTTGGAGCAATTGCGTTGGTTTACACCATAGTCACAAAAATGCATAATGAAACAAATTAAGTTGCTTACGTGAGCATGTTTTCTGGTCTGCATTCAACTTATATCCATCATAACACTCGCAGACAAAAGAGTTCCCATTGTTGACACAAACATGCTGACAGTCGTGTCCCTGGGCACATACATCCAAACCTAAAGCTGAAAAGAAAAGCTCACATCTCAGTGATTCCGTGTTAAGACATCAAAACCCCAATACTACTTTTGACAGCGGCTTAGGTTGCAGCTAAAGCCACAGGAGGTACAGTATATACCCAGGTGCTGGAACATCTGCAGTCCCGACACTCATGCTCTTTTTATCTTGACCACAGCAATGGAAAGGTCTATTAAAGCCAGAACAAAACTACATGATTAAGGTTAACATATACCTGCAAGCGTGCCTCAAACCCTAAAAAAGAAAGGCTCCAAAATCAGACATAACCCCCACACCATTTATTAATACATCCCTGTTTCATGGTCTTGGTGAATACTCGATTCTGATTGGCTGGAGGGTCTGAATTAACTTTTTACATAAGGACACTTTTAGTACTTTTCAAGTAGTTACAGTTAAACAATTCATTCAGTCTTTCAAAAAAAAAGACGTGCAGCAGTGCAACGGCTAATATTTAATACAAGTAACCACAGCAACAGTTGCAAACTCTCAGGTTTGCCAGTTACATTTTCTGTGTGTGTGAGCCATAGACTGTATCTACTATGAACAACTTGGTTCCGCCTCCCGTCATTATACGAATTTAAAGCCGAATTGCTCTCGGTATTTCCGGGATTTTCTCCACTTCCTGGAACCCCCACTTGCGCAGTTGCATTGTACGCAATCCACCACTTGCGCAGTGGCATTGTACGCATTTAGTGTGAGAGTCGCTGTAATGACGCTTGGCTTAAACAGCCTATCCCCCAGGTGAGCTACGCAGTCTTAGTATGCCCATAGGCTGTATCAGGTGTCAATCATAGAAAACATGAACCCCCTACTAACTTTTAAAAATTAAAAAGAGGACTTGAGCTCAAACCAGTCTTACAGTAACTACATGTCAACATCGCAACCACTGGGTGAAACATTTATATTTTGTGTAATAAATTTCTAAAGTTTGTCCACAGCTCCATAGGGATTACTGGAGGAGGCAGGATTTATGACCTATACTGCAGCCCGTCACCAGAGGGTGCTGTTCTTGCGGTGGTTTCACCCAGCAAGGAGGCAGACAGCATCCATTCTATATACAGTCTATGGTATGAGCAGACTTGTTTTTTATGTGTCAAGACTTTCTATCCATGGCCTGTCCTATTTACTGGAGTACAGAACTATGTTTTCATTACATAAGACGCACTGTAGTGATCATTCCAGTTATCGGTCAAGCTCCAATAAACTTGTGGGAATATAAATTGATGGTCTGATTATTTTGTTTGGTAAGTGAGAGTGATCCAGCTTCGTGGTCTATTAATTCCTGAGAAGTTGATTGTCTCCTGAGGTATCATCCGTTACTACGCCCCATAAAAGATGCAGCTCCCGGTATACTGCTCAGATTTCTCCACCCCTCTGTCTAAATATTTCATTTTAAGGTTCCACAGCTGAAAATGACTGAGGAGTTCTGGTGAAACTTCATAAACTTGAACAAGAGACATAATATCTTCAGGAGAGGTCCTGGTTCTTACGTGAGCACGTCCTCTGGTCTGTATTCAGCTTATATCCCTCCTTACACTTGCAGACAAACAAGTTGTCGGTCCTGACACAAACATGTTGGCAGCCATGGTCAAGGGGACATGAATATGAACCTGAAGAGAAACACTTTAAGTCTGAAACACACCTGCGGCTGTCCATTCAATCAAAAAACACGGTTCTTACGTGAGCATGTTTTCTTGTCTGGATTCAAAGTATATCCTACACGACATCTGCAAATATATGAGCCTTCACTAACAGCACAGATGTGCTGGCAATCATGTCCTTGAACACAAGGATCAGAACCTGAAAAGGGAAACTTCCTCATAATCATATGACAAAATAATTAGGCACTTAAGAGCGTCAGAGACCTTAGCTGTCGAGTCTCACACCCAGCCACAGTGACAAGGGAGACTACTGGAAAAAACGGCAATTGACACGTTTTACATCAGATTTTTCAAGTATTATGTAAGAATTTAGATTAAATTGACTGTGAAAACCTATCAGAGCCCCTAAAAACTACAATTTAGGATTTTCTGACTTATTACAAAACACTACAGTCCGAAGATGAGTCCAGATAGTGAACAAACCCATTCAGTCACTTTGAGAAACCAAACATTATCCTGGGGTCCTGCAGGCTTCTTTAACTTTATGACACCTTCAGAGAAGTAAAAGAGGGTCTCTTAGCTTTACTCATAAAACAGAACATGTTCTAGGGAAAGCTGCTAGCATGTGCACCTTGCCAAACCAAAACCCCAGAGATTAAGGTTGATTCTGACCTCCCTTTTTTCAGCATCACAACATGCATATTAAACGTTAAGCTTGAAACTCGAGTTCTTACGTGAGCATGTTTTCTGGTCTTCATTCAACACGTATCCCTCATGACACATGCAGAGCTGAGAGCTTCCATTTTTGACACAAACTTGCTGGCAGTCGTTTTCACGATCACAAGCATCCAAACCTGGAATAAGACACTGCCACAGCTAACATTAACTAAACCTGGACTATGAGCAAACTTTCATCTATTGTGGAGTTTTCAAGAGAAGTCAAATATGTCTCAATCCCCAACTCCCCATTTATTTGCAGGCTATGTGAGAGCTGACTGAGTGAACCTTGCCTCTTGTGAGCATGATCCCCAGTATCTAATTTTCTGCTCGATTAGAATAAGCTCATTATAACTTAAGTACACCTCACTGCCTCATTAGCTCTTCCTACAGCAATTTCTACCCATATTTGTAACGCCACACCCACAACAAACTGCAGAACATTAACCGCTATGAAATTACAAGCTCTCTTATGCTGGGGAACTTGGTATTTGAACAAGACCATGCATTTCAGAATGTAGTTAAAATTGAAGTTCTTACGTGAGCATGTTTTCTGGTCTGCATTTAACACATATCCCTCACGACACCTGCAAAGGTATGAGTCACCATTGTCGATGCAAGTATGTTGGCAATCATTTCCCCGGGCACATACATCTGAAACTGAATAAAGACACTTCTGCAGGTACCATTCAGATATAATTTTGCTAGTTGAGCTAAAAAATGTACATTTTTTCTAAATTAGGGCTCAGTAAAGATGAGGGGACTGGGTCGTATAAATTTGCAGGAATACTCAAGCGATTCACATCCAATAAAAACCTCAAGAGAGCTCTGGAGGCAACACCCTGACACAGCAAATATAGACAAAAAGGTTCTTACGTGAGCACGTTTTTAGGTCTGCATTTAACTCATATCCCTCATGACACTTGCAAAGGTATGAATCTCCACTGTTGACACAAATATGCTGGCAGTCATGTCCCTGGTCACATGTATCAAATCCTGAAAAAAAGACTTCAACAGCTTACACTCACCATCAGATTAGATCAGCATTGTTGGAACAAAAATATTTTGGCCTTGCTCAACGCTTTAAGTCTTTTTCCTTTGTCAGCCAAGCAAGTTTTTGAATAACAAGTAAGAAACATTCAAATCATAGAGTCGATGTTCTTACTTGAACACGATTTTTGGTCTGCATTTAACTTATATCCCACTTCACACTTGCAGATGTAGGAGTCATCACTGTTCACACAAATCTGCTGGCAATTATGTCCACTGGCACACGGACCAGAACCTGTAAACAGACATGACCGTATGTGATATCAACCATGGCAAGTCTGTCAGCTGGAGCCCCAGTGTAGCCATTCTTCGTCTCATACTTCATTGTAAACGCATTAGCTACAATGCACAAACTGCAGTAATGTAGTGCGTTACAGATAGCTACCTATTTAATATCTGCATACTTAACATCTAACAACTAGATTAAAGCATTTCTCTATGTGATTTAGTGTTCAGTGCAAACATGTAACACCTACCAATAAGTTCATATCAATTCAAAGAGAAAAAATACAATTTAACTGTAAAAAGTCAGCCAATAATTGCATTACATTTTAGCAAATCTATTGTGCTTTTCCCATGTCCACATGGTCTGCAGAAAAACAAAACCCACTCAGTCATAGCTGTTTGATACTACGAGATCTACAAGCACCAACACAGTTGTTTCCAATGACTGATTCCTTGTCCACTGACAACAGTCTTCATTCATAAAGAAATGTACTTTAACAGACTCCTAGAAGAGACACTTGTAGGGGGATGTAGCACGGTGTCCAAACAGCTCAAAAATCCAGAGAGCAACAGCGACATAATCAGTGAGACTGCATTGTTTGCTATCACGTCAGACCCAATGGAAGCAGCAAAGACGCCTAGAGACTACCTACCAATTTCAGATGTTAGATTTGTTGTCCCAGATTGAAAAGCATCCAACAAAAACAGGACTCCATGAGGTTTTACTTAAATATGCCACCGTTGGTTGTAAATGCATGTTTTTGTCACATGAAGGAGAAGCGGCACTGCAAGCCAGAATTCTGGGATTCCTCTCGGCACCGCTCTAACTAATTGTACAAAAATGATGCATTTATAGCAAACAGTGGTGTACTAGAAAGTAAACAAACCTCATCAAGTATGAAGGATTCCTCAATTCAAGCGAGTGAAGCTGATGCTGTGCAATGCATTGAAGCCCCCTCTACTGGTAAACTACCAATGTTTATCTCATCTCTTGGTCTCACTTGGTCTTCTGGACCATCTAATGACTGCCTTTTAATACAAGTTAATACTGAGCTTGATAGATCAGCTTTCAGTCTTTTACTTGGAATTCTTTGCAAAGGACTTAAAAAAACGAAGACCTTGGCACCCCTTAGTATTTTCAAATCTTTGATCAAGACTAGAGCCAGCCCTCAATGGTTTTTGAGTGCAAAGGCAACAACCTGTAGCTAACCACCACAGGTAATCCAAAAAATATATCTCAACAGTTTTACGCTACCGGTTCATCTCTGAAGACACTCCGGATGAAATAAACATTTCCACATTTCAGTATGAATCCAACCTAAAGTCAGTTTTATAGTTCTTTGCACTTCCTCGAGTTTCAGTTTCCCAAAAGCTGAGACTCACATGTAAATGCATTTCTACAGGTCTAGATGAATTAGAAAATGAAGTCTACCTGAAAAATCCAGGTTGTTTTGCAAGCATGTTTTCTGGTCTGCACTCAACACATATCCTGCTCCACATTTGCAGATATATGAATCACCAGTGCTGACACAAATGTGGTGGCAATCATGTCCCAGAGAGCATGAATCCAAACCTGAGGACAAAACTGCGACAAGCAACATGAAGTCCTTCTCGTTAAACTTAATGACTAACCATGACTTGCTGAGGAAGTAAATGTGAAAAACGAAGAATTTTTCAGCCATGCAAAACACAAAGTTACACAAAGAATGTCAACACATCTACAAAAACATCCGGTTCTTACTTGAGCACGTTTTCTGATCTGCATTTAACACATATCCTTGCTGACATTTGCAGATATATGAGCCATCCTCACCACCAGTTCTTACACAGATGTGTTGGCAGTCATGGTCTTGGCCACATGTGTCTGTACCTGTAAAGAAACACTTTGACATCCAACCAACAAAGCCTGACTACATAACATACAAAACCCAGTTAAAGCAAGCTTTGACTCTGTGATTGGTCTATTTGAGCCAACCTGATACTTTCATGCAAACCAAATCAAGTTTGTTCTGAGCCTCCACAGGTAAGAGCAGATCATTTGTGAAATTGGTATTTGATGGATAATTTTATTGCCAATTAAGAACAAAGCTATGTGACAGTTCTAGTATTACCTTTGAGAAGTTTTATTACACAGTGTTGTGTAAAAACTAGGGATGAGCCTGAACTCTACCATAAAGGAATAAACGTACAGTTGATGACTTGTGTCTTATATTCAAATAGGCTCATTAGCATTCAAAAATGAATTAACTGAAATCAAGTATATGTTTCAGACCTCATCTCTCTACTTGTAGGTAGATGGATGCAGATTTGTGGTGTAGTTGTCTACCAGGTGTCTCAGAGAGAAAATCAATAGATTGGCAGTATTAGCTTTGTGACTGGCAGGTGGATTTCTTTGAAACTCTGCAAATAATTCTTAAAAATTGAGCTTGAACCAATAGTGTTAACTGTATGCATTAGTTTGCCATTATTACTCTGAGAAACTCAGTCTTGCATTAAGGAGACACACATAGGAGCTGCTTCCATAACCAGGTACTGGCAGGTTGTGGCAGCTTAATAAATGTATCTCAGTCAATTTTGATATGTTTAAGATGTAAAGCTTTTATATATTTTATTACATTTCAACTCAGAGTCCACTAACACTCTGGTATTATTTTATGGTTATTTTAATTGACATTAAAAAGTTAGCTTCAAAGTAATAACAGAATTAGCACAACTTCTTTAGTGTTCATTTGCAAGATAAATTACTCTGAGTAAAGTGTGATTTTAAGCCAAACCCCGTCTGCTTTTCTATCTGAACACAGATTAGGACATCCCCACACCCCCCAATATAAACTAGTTTTGCTGTTGGAGCTTAACACACACCAAGAGCTCCTCTGGCCTTCCAGCTCTCCTGTTTGCAGTGGCATTGTCCACTATCCATAACATCTCTGTGTTGTTGGTGGGTGGACAGAGGGGAACAACACCTCTGTAACAAAGTGCAGAGGTTGTCCTATCATTATGCCTTCAAGAGTAACACATTGAAGACAAAGTGTAAATATCGTGCTTAGAAATGGCATTATCTTTTCAGTTCCATTAAATCACTATGTGCAGCTAATGTGCAGCTAATATCAACTCTCTGCAGATAGCTAATCAGAATCCTAGCCTTGGATACCCACTAAGAAGGCTTTTTTGGATCCTCTAAGCAGCCGTTTTTACTCTGAGAATTCATGTCCATTGGTTCAAGCTGTCATCATGTGCTCCTGGTTTAATTTGTGCAAAATAGTGCCCACCAATCTATTTAGGACAACCCAAAACAGTAGCGACAAGAGCTGGTATGCACAGTGTACACAACACAAAATGCCTAACTAACCGATGCTCAATCGGTGCATCAGGAATTCTACACACCAACTTCAGCCTTTAATTAGGCTTTCCGCATCCAACCTCCAATTAGTATTTTGGCAAAACTCAATCAAATTGAATGCAAAGCGCTCTGCAACAGCACGTTTCTGAAAGTGAATCATGCAAAAACACAGTTGCAGACATCAGAGAAAACAAAACATTTTGGCAAAGAGATCGACTCTTACGTGAGCATGTTTTCTTGTCTGGGTTCAGGACGTATCCTGGACGACACTTGCAGTCATATGAGTTTTCATTGTTGACACAAATGTGCTGGCAGTTGTGTCCTTGAGCACATGCATCCAGACCTGCAAAGAAACACTCGTCTGTCTGATCGGCTTAAGGCAAATCAAAAAAGTGGTGTTATAACTTTATTTTAGTAAGTTGTTAGTGATAATTAATTGTGCAATTTAAGTAGCAGAGCCAGAGGCAGATTAGACAGTATGATTTCTGTTCAAGTACAGTGATCATTGAATTTGTTGTTTCAGATCCTGTTATCAGTATAGGAAAGACACGTAAACAAACAGGATCTACATATTCTGAACAGCTGTTTATTTTTACTGTTAATCAGATTATTTCATGCAGTTCAGATCATGCAAACACCAAAACTCCATTGCATGTCTGTTATAGCTGTCAGTGTTGTAAATGGCCTCATTCAAACACAGAGGTTGGATTTTATTAAACCTAAACCAGACTGATTTTTTCTTTACTTCAGGTATACTTCAGTTATCTAAACCAATGTAACTGTCCGAAAGCTAGAGGAAGTCAAATGTTTCTGTGTTAACTTTCAAAAAGTTTTTTTTGCATCACATCCCGGCTGCTATATGCTCCCATAGATGCTTTAAAACAAACTAAGTCTCAGAATTCTTAAATATCAAGCTTTTCATTTATCATCTAACCTCTAATCCAAAAAAGTTCGAACTTTTATAAAATGTTGACAAATACAGATCTGCTGGCATGCAAATCATGTAAAGACGATATTTAATTGAGAATGTTGCAAAGACGCCAAAATAAATGTTGAAACAGGAAGGTTTGGCTGTTTTATGACAAGTAACTGCGCATTTTAAATTTGATGCCAGCACAAGGGTAATTGGTATCAAGTTAGCATAACCGCTTAATAAAGGGACACTCCAAAGAGACAGCTAGTGAACAGGGACTTCTCTGGGCCCAAGTCTATTTAACATTGAATAAAGTAAATAAGCAAACTGTGGATCGTGGATGCTCCCTCTTCTATGGTAAAGAGCAGAGGAAGCACGCCGTTTGGTGCAAACAAAACAAAAAATTCGACAGAAGAGATCCTTGGCTCCTGAACCAGGCAAGAACGGGATGACCTATCCCTTTCAAAACTACAGAAACTGGTCTGCAGGGTTTCCAAACATTTACAGGGTGTTGTTAAAAGGAGAGATGATGCAACACAATGGTAAACAAGCCTCTGTACCAGCTTTTTTTGTTGAGCGTTGCTGGCATCAAATTTAAAATGATCGACATTTTTTTTAATGCAGGGATAAACATTTTTCAGATTCAGCCTTTTTTTATATATATTATCTCTGCACTATTTAAATTAAATACAGGGTTTAGATGATTTGAACACCATGAAAATCAGGAAGATCCAATTTTAATGAAGTAGGGGTTGACCTACAGTGGTGGCATCTTTATACCTCAGTCATTGTTTGCAAAGTTTTGCATATTTTGACTAAGTTTCCTATCACATTATCTCTCAGATTCCAGTCAAATACATTTTATCCAAGCCATAGAGCAGGGTGAGCTTTTGCAATGCAGAACAATTAGCAATTAATATCTGAGAGCACAAATTGTGGGAAATGAGCCAGGGATGTAGCATGAGGCATGAGCTGCAGCGCAGAATGCAGGGAGCAGCATGCTCACTGTGAAGAGTAAAGGCAGCACCATATCAGGTCTCAGTCATTTTAAAGTACTACAGCTGGTCCAGTTTGCTTTGAATCTGCAGATCAACCACTGATCAGCAATCTAGCTTCTTCTTTTAGTCTGTTAACGCATGGCCTATAGAACATGCGCATTGATTATGCCCTTATTGTCACCATCTGCATGGCAACAGCTCATAAACACCTGAAGTTGGAAATCTAAAACACAACATGAGGCAGTGAATCGTTTGTCGTCTCATTCTTGTGTGTAAAACCAAAGAAGAGGACCAGTGAGTTTAAAATGGAGACTCCCTCGATGGTGCAGCCCATACAATCACAGCTACGCTTTAAAGGACAAATCTGACATACCGTTGTTGCCTTTGTCCTGATTTTTATTATTTTTCCCTCTACGGTCTTGGTCTTTTCTGCGGTCTAGACCTAGTCCAAAATCACGATTTCCACCATCTACTGGAATATCCGCACTCCCATTATCATCATCCTTACCACACAAGGTTTCCCTAAACTTGGAAGTAAGCTTCTCAATGACCCCATAGGTCTCTACATAGAAGACATGGTCATCGTGTGGTTGGCTGGCCATAAGACGGAGGGACGCCATGTCAGCTCTGTCTACTCCCACCGCGTAGATCTCAATCCCTGCTCCTCGAGCCGCTGCCGATACTTCCTCCACCTTGTCCTGGGGCCTCCCATCTGTCACTATGATGGCGACTTTAGCGATGTTCGTGCTTTTGGCCCGGGCTCCTGCCTCTGCAGTGAAAGCTTTCTCCATGGCGGTCTTGATGGCCATGCCCGTCATGGTGCCTGAAGCGAGGGGCTCGACCCGGGCCAGCGCCTGCTTCAGAGCAGACTTGTGAAAATAAGTCTTGAGCAGAAACTCGATCTTGACTGTGCTGGCATAGTTGACCAGACCGACTCGTGTGGCATCCGTGCCGATCTCCAGGCTTTCTACCATTTCCTGCAGGAACTCTTTGGCTTTTTCAAACTCAGCAGGGCGAACGCTGCGGGAGCTGTCTATGATGAACACCAAGTCTATGGGGCGGTTCCTGCAGTTGGACCTTGTGGCTGACAAAAAACATCATATCAAATTATATAATATTATATCATATTAAAGCATATCATCTGTACTGGTTCATATCATATCATATCCTCCTGTTTACATGGAGGATATATTACATATTATGTCAATTTGTCACATTGTTTCATATCTGATCATATTATATTGTATTGTTTTATATTCTCCGGTCTAGTACCTTATACTTTGTTAATGTTTTAAGGCATTACATATTGTATTGAATTAATTTAGATTGTATTATGTCATATTCCTGGAGTATTGTGTGGTATGATATCATGTTGTATCCTATTGTATTGTATCGTATTATATTGAGTCGTATTGTATCCTATTGTGCCGTATTGTATCATGTTGTATGGTATCATATTGTGACTACTATTTTATATTGTGTTGTATTGCATTGTGTTTTATCATATTGTATTGTGTCTAGGGATGGACCGAATGGGAAAATCTTGGCCGAAACCGAATACCGAATATCCGAATATGATTAATAAATATGTATATAAATTATGAATTTTTATCACCAAGCAACTTTTGTACAATTGCTGTCATTGCCGTACATTTGTTTTAAAGCTACCTGATTAAGGCAAAACCTGGCAAACTTAAATATTAATCACTTTATGTTTGAACCATGAAACATTTATTCAGCTGACATGACATAACAATGCTATAACAATAACATTCAATAAAATAAAATTAAGTAAATAACATCTTTGCAATAACAATACAAAAAAAGTGCAATTTTCCCTGTAGGATAGCCTAAAGTAAATAAAATAAATAAAATAAAATGCACATATGCAAAATAAATAAAATAAATGCAGGTACGTGCATGTATATACATGATTATGCAACAGTAAACACAAATCCAGGCCTGAGGCCTTCAACAATAAATGCACTTACATGCATGCACATACGATTGTGCAAACTTTTGTGCAGTGAGTTTCTTAAACTCGTCATGTTTGTCCTTATGTTTAGCGCTCAAGTGGTTGATTAGCCCCGATGTACTGAAAGTTTTTGCCGTCACACCACCTCAGCAGAGCAGAGTTTACAAATTGCCATCAGACCATCTTTCTCTGATATGTCGAAATATTTCCAAACCGCAGACATGCCGGTTGAACGGCTTCGAGCCAAGACAGCTGCACGTATCGTGTGTGTCGTATCAGCATGCCGGTTTTGTGCCGTAGAATGCACCCCCGACGGGAGCGCGGTTGAAAGTACTTAACAAGGCGAAATTAATCCAAGTTTTCCTTACCATTGGAAGAATTCAAAAGCGTGTGCCTTTAATAATTTCACTCAGGCTATTCAGATAAGTTGAAAAAATAGCCCTCTGATTCAGAATATTTGCTGTCCCGAAAATATAATGTTAGTCAGCTTGACTGTTTACTGTAGTTTATATACCCAAGATCACCTCCGTATGTGCATTTTTGAGACAGATAAAATCAGAACGAAAGTTGTAACGATCAAATAGTCGTGTTTTTTAAAATATGAGATCATTTTCTTCCACTTTAAGAAGCTAACGAGTGGATGGGAGGCAGGGGGTGCATTCTACGGCGGGGGTGCTTTCTAAGGCACAACACCGGCTTGCCTCTTGTCGCGTTCCAATTACGTCATCAACATGCTACTAAAACAGGGAAAACAGCGCCGTCTGCGTTTTCCGTTTTTGAGAGTTCATACTAGACTCATGTTTATCCACACTATTCGGTGATTTTTTTTTCGGCCATAACATCTATTCGGCCGAAAACCGAAAATTCATTTTTGATGCTTTTCGGCCGAATATTTTCGGCGCCGAATATTCGGACCCATCCCTAATTGTGTCGTTTAGTGTATTGTATTATTGTACTGTGTTGTATCATACTATATCATGTTGTATCATGTTGTATTATGACGTATTGTATCTTATTATGGCGTATTGTGTTATATTGTATCATATTGTGTCGTATTGTGTCATATAATATCATGTTGTATGCTTTTGTGTTGTGTAAAATCGTATTGGGTCAAATTGTTTTGCATAGTGTATTGTATCATATTTTATTTTATCTGTTATCTAATGTTTTCAAAACAATCCTGTGGAAAAGTTCAAGATTGTGTCACTTTTGTCCACTGTGGGTACAAAGTTGGACATCTTACTTATCTCTTTGTTGACTCTTTCCTTATTTTGTTTTAAAGGTTTTGTCAACTAAAGTTCTCATCCTGTTTTCTCTTAATTCACAAGTTTTACTTATTGAGGTAATTGGCTGCACTGCAGAGATAACAGGCAGTCAGGCAGAGTGCAGATATAGTCAATCTGTTACTGCTATGTTAAACAAACTGAGAAAAAAACTGTTTTTAAAGATTGGAAGCCAGTCCAAAACTTAAAATGATCATTTGTGGAGCTAAAGTTACATGGTTAAAATAAAGTACCTGCACTGGTCCTGATGGGTGAAACTGAACCCCTTGAGTCTCGAGCAGACTCCCATGGTGTACTTGGAGTAGCTCTCTGTTGCAGCTGTGAGGGCAGCTGGGTTCTCCTTGGTGGCTGCTGGTGGGAGGGTTGATGAGACCTAGAATTAGTGCCACCAGCTTCACCAAGAGGGAGGGAAAAGCAGAGGGGAAGGCATCAGAGACTGGTAGCTGTAGCTTTATCCTACTTTTTCAATGGGAATAAAGCAAGATACTCAATGCAATCTTATCAAATTACAGTATTATACTATCATTTCCTTTTCTCCTTAAGGAAATAGAAAACTAAAGTTTCATATAAAATATAAGCTGAATTATGGTGCATGCAGCTTGGTCAAATGAGTAGTTGATTTAAAAACTTCATCCCAAATTTTACTTCAGTTTTATATTTTAGAATTGTTTCACTGATATTTAGGTTCTGACTGTAGGATGTCCAGGTAATTTCTAATGACGCACCTTTCTTTTAGTATCACCTTACTAATGCACAAAATACTAAATTCCGATTGCTCAAAGCCCTAATACAAAGGTAGTCAGTTCTGAATAACAACAGCGATGCCAGGAATAACTAGATCACATCATGTCAAATCAATGTATAAGAGGGAGTCCTGCACATATAGAAAGTTTATTGTGTTGTGTCTCTTGTTGATAATCTGGCTCAAATGCTAACTTTCCAGTAAAGCCAACACCTTATAAGGTGTTGCTGTTATTTTCTGCATTTGTTTGGAATGCCAGTGGAAAATTTCTCCTGTTTTCTCTGAACTAAGAATAAAAACATTGAACCTAATGTTAATATGACAGATAGGAAAATGCTGGCAAGAAGGTGGAGAAACCTTCAAATACAAGAGGCTATTTTTAGCTGAATAAATGAATATGTATTTAATTAATGAAATCCCCTAAAATTTAAGACTTAATGTCGACTCCTTTGTATGTTAGTATGTAGCCAAGTAAAAGGCAGAATATTGTACAGTGTCTTACTCCATTGCTGTTCTATTTCATAACGCCACCTGCTCGCAACACACTGTCCCTGACCTGAGATTAAAATGGTCCTAACTCTGTTGTGATCTTACAGTTTATCAATGAAACTCTTCCTCTTCTTATATTATGATTTTATCTGATTTTAGAAGCTGCTACCTTAGAGGTACTCAGTGTTCTTTCACACCCAGTTTTACTTCTTTACACTTTGTTCCTAACATGTTTCACTTCATTCTAGGGATTCTTCCATCATCTTGTTATTTTATGCATCTGTAAAAATCAAAGCTACTTTTCTGATTTGAACAGCATGAACTAAATGTAACATGCCATAAATGCTCCTGTTGGTGTAAGCTGGTGTTTTTCCATTATTAAACAGGAAAGAAATGTCTATCATTCAGAAGTCTTTATCTGTCAAAAGATTTGTGCTTATACTGCCTTTCCTTCCCTTCCTCTTGAGTCTATAAACGATGCCTTGATGTAATACATTATGATAGATTTTGGTAACACTTCCCATGCTATTGTTTAGATGCAATTAGTTTTACATGTTATGATTAAAGTAATTTACTCATGGAGGATGTATCACAAATTTTTGTTACACATATTCAAAAGATTATGTCACTGTGACTTAGTGGGATAAATACAAAGTTGATACAGCAAATAAAACCTTAAAATGTTAATTAGCTGTTATCATGACCCTTCTATGTCTCTCTGCTCTTAAACATATTGTCCATTTAGTCCTCTGACCAGGATTCGAACTCTTTTGGTCATTGCTCCATATCTTATCAACAACTGGAGAAAACAAGTCTGAATTAAACAGTAGGGAAAATATTTTCCTGGCATCTAATCACAGATAAACAAGGACATGTCTTAACTTGACATGTTTAAAAGTTGAATTCACTTAAATTGATGTTATTCTATGATACATTATCGTTGAAAGATCAGGACAGTTGTTGAGTTGAGTGAACATGTTAGTGAATCTCCAACACACCTGTTTTGCAGCTGCATCATTTCAAGTATAACATGTTATTAATTTGTTGTAAATTTTTAAAAGACTGTGTGTTACGTTAAAAAGTAATACTTTTGTCCTTCATGAGACCTAAAACTTCCACATCATTTTTATCTGTTCATTAGCCTATGTCAGGGAAATTTCACATCCATAAAATTACAGTTATTTGGCAGCACCTCGATTTAAACTTTTTCAGAAGGTGCAAAAGTCTATTAAATCAATTCAGCACTAAAAGAACTCCAAAAGGCTTGAAGATGCTTGGCTTTGGTAAACATTTCTAAAACACACTTAGCGTATCTTTTTGTTTTACCATCTGAAGTTAGGACAGCAATTGACAGAGATCGTTTATCCTGGTTTGAGCAGACTATATTGTTCTAATTAACTATGAACACTTCTAATCAGACGAAATGCAACAAATACTTGAACAGTCTATCCGTTTTTCTAAAAAATAAGTCCATAATTGAGCTTCATATTTCTACCACCCGGCAAGAAAGTGGCGCGCAAAACACCAACACTCGCGCACACGCAGCATGCAGAGTACGTGGGTTTTGTAGACAGACGTCTAATGAACAGAGTTGGCTCATCTAGTACAACATATGTGGACATTCATCCACTCACCTCCAGCATCAGCTCTGCCTCTTTCCCGCGTCTGGTAGCCGTATTCACCTGCTCGCGCGCCCTGCTGCTGGTAGCCGTGTTCACCTGCTCGCGCGCCCTGCTGCTGGTAGCCGTGTTCACCGTGTTCACCTGCTCGCGCGCCCTGCTGCTGGTAGCCGTATTCACCTGCTCGCGCGCCCTGCTGCTGGAAGCCTTGCGCACCGCGATCACCCACCTGCAGCTCTCGGAAAGTTTCCGCACTAGGTTCTTCGTCTGAGGTTTGCTCGATAGATTTGATTTCTCGAAAACGCTGCTGGACCCTCGGAGGGACTTGTGGAGACACACGTGGGACTGAGGGACGAATGGAGTGAATCTGCCGGCTCTGAGACCCGACCTGAGAGTTCGCTCCCAGAGGTCCCGATACCAGGATGAAGAAAAATCCGAGCAGTCCCCAGAGTGATGGAGTCATGTTGCCGTTCAGGCCTTTGGTCCACTTCCACAGCTGAATGAGACGCTTTTATATGATCCCGTCCACGTCTGGCAAGGCGTGGAGAGCACGAGACCCAATCCAGGGGCATGTGGAAGAGGAGAGCTGTGCAGGGTGTGCCAAAAACATGGAAGCACCTTTTTAAAATCAAAGACTCCAAATTAAGAAGTAGCCATAATAAAACATTATTTCAACAGAAGGAGAACGAATCAAATCAGAGTAAAACAAGACACACGTGACAAAGATGTTAATAATGAATTATTATTATTATTATCATTGTTATCATTGTTATTGTTATTATTAGTAGTAGTATTAGTATTGTTGATTTTGTTGTTTAGGACGACCCGCCCAGATGGTTCTTTTACAGTTTGTCCTCTTGGAATAAAATAGCAAATTAGAAAGACAATAAAAATACTTAATGTAAAAATGGATTTAAGTGATTATCCAATTGATGAGATAATTAAAGCCCCATCTGACGACTCAAAAGCTGGTTTTAAAACAGACTGAAATTAATAATACCTTTTTCATGACTTTGTTACCATCAGCAAACAACTCAGTGCTGACTGTCAACTCTAATGGATTAGAGTTACTGCACTTATATGGACTTCAGTGTCCTGGTTAGGAGTATAATCCCAAATTTTGACTGTATTTGTTATTTAGAGCAGATACCTTTGAGGGGAAACTTATCAGTGTACTTAATAATAGGATGGATGTTTATAAATCCAGAGGTGTAAATTTTAATAAGTATGTTTATGTATAGACAGCATGTATAATATGTAGATATACAGTATATACAGATCTACATAATTTATACAATTAGGTTTTCTTTTTCCATTCACTATTGGCGCTGATTTGAAAGAAAGGGGCAGGACTAGATAAGGTCTTTGCGTCCTTCTGTTCCATCTCAAACTGTTTGTTTTCAACATAGGCTACATATGTTAGTGTAAATTTATCTTTGCTTTGACTATTAAAGTTGCTTGGTGTACATAATTTTTGCCAGATGTTTCTTTTTAGTTTGAGATGAATAAAGGAGAAAGAAAGAAAGAAAGAAAGAAAAATCTTGGTATTCACTCCCCTGAATAGCCTACATAATAAATACATGTATCCTGTTTTGGATCACTGCATCTTGTAAGCTCACTGTGATGTCTCTTCACCACAGGCGGGTGTAGGGTGGTATTTTTTCCCATCAAAACTTGCAGTTATAATTTTTAAAGACAAGATAATATTTTTTGTTGTTGTTGTTGCTGTAGTGGCCAAGAGGTCTGTTTTGTTAATAGGACACTTGCCTGTGAAGGTAGTCATCAAGTCAAGGGGCTTTATTTTCGTGCCTGGTCGGCGGCGTGGCGCAGGCATGGTGTAAGTCAGGTCCGCCGCACTGATAAGGGGTGCCCAAGCACATTTTGGTATTTTGGTGAGCAGCGCAGTCTGGCCTAAGTATCCCCCCTCCCTAACTCAGCTCCTCCCAGCAGCGTAAGTCGTAGAGAGGGAGGAGAGAAGGCGTGGAGTGGTTTTAACACAGCCGAGACCTGTTTACACCAATCACATCAGCTCCTCTCCTCACCTTTAAATCTGCCACCGGCGAGGCTTATTACAATTTTCGTGTAGTGGTCGGAAAAGATTAAGAGGTGTCTGAAGACAGTAATGCCACATGATGGCGACAGAAGGCAACCCCTCAATAAGTGTTGTGGTAAGCGCTGCGGAGGGCGTCCTCCACAAAGAGGGATTTGGTGTGTGTAATGTTGGACCCACTGGTAAGACAAACACCCTTTTCCACAAATAAAGACACTCACATTAAGTTGCATATATTTAAACCCCACATAACAAAGGTGGGTTGTGTGCACAGATCCCAACATAAATTCTAAGAATGGCATTAAAACCGGAACCATCTGTGCGTAAAGGACGCATTGCGCTCCGTGGCCTGGCTCTTTCTACTATTGATGTTAGCATATAAAATGAATTTGGCTCAACTGAATATTATAGTATTCGTATGTAGGCTTAAAGTAAATAACTCATCTGATTACTGAAACAAATTATCTGTTCAACCGCAGCAGCAGCAGCAGGATGGGTATAGGACACAGAGACATGTCGAGCTGCATGAGAAATAAGAGGAAGAGGAAGAAAGAAATTGGGGGGAGATAAATTAAATATCTAGTTAACTTCATCATGTGTGTCTATTTACTAGATATTTAATTGAATTTAATGCGGTTTCAGCTGTGTTGATTCGGTCAGGTTGAGTGTCTAAACACATGCCAAACGCGCTCATCAGATCAGATATAGATCAGAATATATCTATATAGATCTAAATGTATGTGCTGACTCAGATTATTAGTTGTTGATGATTATTTATTGCACTGAAATGTGCCTGACACCGTGGAAACCTGCCGGTGAGGCATCGGTGACTTATGCGCACTACGCTGGTCTACCAAAATACTACTAGACCAGCTCCGCTCCGCTCCGCCTGCGCTGAAAGCTGACCAGGTTGAGATTGGTGAGCTTTCAGTGCACTTTCTACGCCGCTGTTGAGCACAAAATTGTCACTGTGCCAGCTGATTCTGTCAACACCTCCCCCTGCTGCGCCACCACGCCCAGTTTGGCGGACATCAGTGCGCCTCAGTCTACAAAAATACCAAACTGGCTGTGCATCGGGCTCTGCCAGATGAAAATACCACTAAGCGGGGTCCCCCACACAGTCGGCGGGCCTGAAAATAGAGCCCAAAGTGTCTGCTGAACAGAAAACACATCCAGCACATTTGGTACATTCTACTCATGGATCCAAAATTGGTAGAAAAAAAAGCAACTACATAACAAATAGAAATGTGTAAAGAAGTGCATACCAGCATCTCAGTGCAAATTCAGCTTCACATGACCCTAGACTCTCTTTTCAGTCCATCCTGAGCAATCTGTTTATTTATGAGCTTCACTGGCAGTGGGATAAACGAGTGTTTGTATCTTTTATGTTTACAAAGAGGAACTCTGTACTTCCTGAGTGAAGTAAAACATATTCAGAGAGCAGTACATGAGACGTACAATACAGGTACCAATGATTTTGTCTGCTGTTTTTTGTCAGATTTAATATTTGAGATTTTAATTTAACAGTTAAGTTGCCGAAGCAGCTGGTAATGCTGAACCATAACACAGTCTCAATAGTTGCTCTGTAGAAAATCAACAAAATATTCTTATATACACCAAACACTCTGAGTCAATAAAGAAAATGCATGCGCCGGTGGATTCATGCAAAAATGCTTGCCACTTGCATGCGCCAGCTGAAGTTGTTATCAATGTGAACCCCTAGAATGTATGAAGTATGAATCCACCTGCTCAATGTTCATTCCATGTATGACTACCAAACTACAGTCCCCAGTGGACCTGGAATCCACTAGCATCTTTTATTTCGATTAATCTGCAGTTTCGGAGCATCACACCAGTTCACAAGCCTGTCCACTCCAGATCTGTGGCATCTAAATTGGTATTAGTTTTTAGCAGACTATTACAGTGTCATATGAAGTTTTAACAACATACTGGTCATGCAGCTGTAAGAAACTGGGATGTGGTGGATACATGCCAGAGTATCTTTTAGTGTTCTCCAGAACCAGGATCAGGGCTTATTAGGATATAATAATTGGGTGTACAAACACAAAGTCAGGTGAACTTTAAAAAACCCAACAAAAACACTGGATACTTAAGTCCCCATTAGCGTACTCAGTGATTTTTAATGACTTTTTCCACATTCATGCTGTGTGATAATTTTGATTCTTTTAAGAAAGCAGGGCCTATGTGCTGCACGAAATCAGCACAAAGATCAGGGGTATTACTTTGTCAACAGGGGGAAACCAAAACCAACACGAACAAGATGTTCCTCACAGAAGCTTGTGCTTTTTGACAGGAACTTTCTCGCAGCAACCAGTGAATTTTTGAGGAACTTGAGGGACTTTGGAAGGAAATTATGAGAAACAGGTCAATAATTTACATGTTATGTAGCCTACTTGTAGACACACAGAGGAGGGAAGAGAGATCCTGGATTATATGCTATAAATCGCATGTTATCTGCTCACAAGCTATGTAAACATGAATTTTAACTCCATACATCTGCATTCTTTTCTTCTCAGGGATGCTTTTGGGTGTTTTTAACAGTTTTAGGAATTTGTCTTATCTGGAAACAATCTTTACATCATAAGATGGTTTACAGTTAACACACAGACACCAGCTGAGCAGGGAGGCTAAACAGGTAGAAACACCAAAGGGTGATATTTTGCACAAGAGCAACCTCATGTTGGCAGCCATTTTTGTGCAAAACTTAATTTCCAAATACCATCCATGTCATTGGCCTGATTTGCATTAATAACCTGGATTGAAGGCCCCGGTAGAAACATAGACAACAATGGACCCCAGGAATCACTACGTTCCTGAAAGAGATCCTTGGAACTAGAAGTTTCAGGTGTTTTTGGACAGAAATTACATCATTTTAGACACAGCATTGGGAAAAGCAATGTAAAATAAGCTGTACACCATAACTAAATGAAGAAATCATGAGCTTTCTCCACATGTAGCATGCTGCCCTCTCATGGACTACCCTGCAAACTCAGCTACACTGTATGAATCCTACAAAATCAGATAGATTTTTAAGTTTAAATAGAAAAAGTATGAATGATCTAATGGCCAAAACCTAAAAAAGGACTGGTTAGTTCTTAAGTTAATCTTAGTAACATTCTTCCAATTAATTTAAATCACCAAACTCTTTCCATGCCAAGTTCTCCTGTTTGTGTTTGTATTTGCAAGTGTTTTGCATCAAATAACAGGTTTTGATGATGCAAATCAGCTCACCTGAGTTCCCTTAAGAGGAAGCTATATGACAGTAGTTGTCAAAGAGCCAATTCATTCAGCACAGAGAGGAACAAGTGCATGCATACATGCATTTACTCCAACATGTCTTTACACTTGTTTTTCATCATTGCAGCTGCGTTTTTCTCTCATTCAGGAGAGAGTGATCTTCTGCATGCGTACTCTCCCGGAGACATCGTCATCGGAGGACTTTTCCCTTTTCATATCCAGACCGACAGAAACACAACACATGGTCCATCCACCTGCAGTGTGTGAGTATATCACCTCATTAGAATTAAATCATTAAAGAGGCTCAACTGTGATAGAGAGAAATCAAATTAACTCTGTGATTTTTTGGCAGGTTTGACTTAGCATCATTCCTCCAAAGTCAGGTGATGATATACGCTATCAGAGAAATAAATCAGCGCTCACCGAGAGTTCTGCCAAACATCACCTTAGGATATGACATCTACGACACCTGTGGAGATGTGGGTCTGGCTATCAGAGCGACGCTGCAGCTGCTGAAGGGTCACTCAGACCCCCAGAGCTGTTTGGTACCCACCAACTTTCAATCTGCATTACCCGATTCCAACACAAAAGCAGTGATCGGGGAGAGGCACTCAGAGGTGTCAATAGCTGTTGCTCGGGTTGTTGCTCTGTCCTCAGTCACCCAGGTTAGTCCTATATGTGCCTGATTCTTTCTTTGCAGTAACAAGCCTATTAACAATACAAAGTCAACATATCAAATGTTAAAACTGTAATATATAATTGTTTCATGAAAAGTAGATGCTCATTCATATTTGATACCAGCAGCACATTTCACAACAGGTTGGTGCATTTATCATTGTGTTTCATCTCCTCTTATTAAATAATACTCTGTAATATTTGGGAACTGGCCTTTTAACTGTGTGCCTATGTAAACCAGGATGGTCCCTCTCCTCCTTGATTTCCAAAAAGAATGTCAATTTTTGCTGGCTAAGTAAAGTTTTCAGCATTTCTCGATCTTGTATGTACAAGAGAGTAGTAGAGCTGTATGCAAAGTGATGGACTATGCGTAATAATGTCTTTTGGAGATGGTTTTGAGGTTATGTTGGTATTTCCACCACACTTCACTTAGGGCTCTAAGATCATAGCCATCCAATACTGGTTTTGTGTACTGCAGATGATGAAATCTCCCAAACCCAAAGACTCAGCCTGTCTGGACTGCCTATTTTGCAGATAAGCCTAATTAATCAGTAGATGTTCATGAAGTAGTTCTATTTTACACTAACACAACTTTTTTCTGTGTTTTGTTGTCACTGCGTGTCCAAAAATATTTCTGAAAAGTGTAGCTGGCATCACATTTAGATGAGCGGGACAAACAATGAGGGGACTGTTTCTGTCCTTTTCTAGTAGGCCTAAAGGCATTCATAAAGAAAACTACATATGGAACAATATTTACTGTGACTTATTTACATTTTTTTATACAGATAAGTTATGCATCAACAAGCGAGCTCCTCAGCAGGAAGTTAAAGTTCCCTACTTTTCTGCGAACAATATCCAGTGATGAATATCAGACAAAGGCCATCACTGAGCTGGTGGAGAAGTTTAACTGGAAATCAGTGGCCATTGTGGGAAGTTATGACGAGTATGGGAAGTACGGCAGTGAAAAACTTCTGGACTACTTAAGGAAGATGAAGGACGTCTGCATTGAATTCATTGAAATCCTGCCAGGTTACTTTTCCCATAATGACCACCAAGCCAGCATGAAGCAGGATGAGCTGGTAAGGAAGATTAATGAATCCTCTGCCGAGGCCACCATCCTGTTCACCCATGAGTCAAACGTTGAAATCATCATGAGGGCAGTGATCAGACACAAACTCAATCGAACTTGGATTGCCAGTGATAGCTGGTCCACCTCCACAAAGATTGCTACACTGCCTAACATTGAGAGCGTGGGTCAGGTTTTTGGATTCATCTCTAAGAGAAATGAGGTGCCTGGTTTTAAAGACTATGTCCTCTCAAAGTTCAGCAACACCACAAACGCCATCCTGCAGCACTACCTGCAACAATATCCACTATGTTCCAGGCAGTTCGGGAAGAATCAAGGAACTAGGTGTTCACTTACAAACATCAAATGCCTCGATCTGAAATGCTTGGCGTCTTACATTGACCAGGATCAGTCATATAATATCTACTTAGCTGTTCAAGTCATTGCTGAGGGTCTCAGACATCTGCTCAAGTGTGACAGCAACCACTGTGAGCGAAGCCTCAATTTCACAGCTTTGGAGGTAAAGGCAGATTACATGTCTTATGTGTGATTTTATATCCAAATGTCCAAATGTTAGGAGACATTTACTTAAACTTTAATCCCGAAGCATCAAACTATCCCTTTACAATTTTTCTGTCATGGAGACAACAACTGCAAACTTTTTAATGTTTGTTTTCACAGCTTCTTTTAGAAATCAAGAAAGTCAACTTCACTGTGAGCACCACACGTATAGACTTTGACTCCCGAGGAGAACCCAGTTTAGGATATGATATTGTTTTCTGGGACATGACTAAGGCAAGTATAGAAACCATTGGAGAGTACTGGCCACGTGGAAAAATAGAAGTCTCAGGTGATCTTGTTAAACAGATGAGCAGTGTGCAGGTAAGGTCAAATCTTACACATAATAATCTAATTTTCAACCTAGAGACAGCTGATGGGTTTTTTATGAATGAATAATTCTATTCTGTCTCTTACAGGTAACTGCTTTTAACTGCTCTAAGACATGTAAACCAGGACAGGAGCTGAAGAGGCGAGGCAAGACATGCTGCAATAACTGTGTTCCCTGTGCAGATAGAGACTTCTCTCCTGGAAACGGTGCGTTCTGTTTGTTTGTTATAATGTCCAACAGGGTGATAAGGTCAGCTCAAAAATAAAGCAGCATTGAGATGTCTTTTTTTCTCACATTAACAAACTTTTTTTGTTCTTTCTAAAACCATCAAATATGATACATTGCATTATTATACAAAGTGCAATATGATATAATGCAATATAAGACAATACGATATTTTACTGTAGAAGCAGCTTCTTTGTTTTTTCCTACATGTGAAGATATTTTTGTATTCATATGCAAATATTGCAGACCATGATGGTATCTTCACATTGTTGTTTGGCACTTATGCAAAGGCAAACCTCATTTTTACATATCTATTTTGAAAAGGAATCCAATCCTCCCGCTAAAATGGCAAACATGTGTCATGTAAGTGTCTTTGTTTCTTTAGGTGAGAAGTGCAAACACTGTACTCGTAGGATGTACTCCTCTCCACTGAAGGATAGATGTGTGGACAAGAAAGACAAGTACCTGGAATGGTCAGATCCCTTCATCATCATTTTGAGCTGTTTGTCAGTCTTTGGGATTGTTGCTGTCATTGTATTTTTAGTTTTGTTTACACTCAATCACAGCACTCCCATTGTGAAGGCGGTTGGAGGTTACTTGTGTTTCTTGGAGCTTTTGTCCCTGCTTGTATGCTTCTGCCTGACCTTCACCTTTGGAGGGAAACCCAGCAGAGCCTCCTGCAAGCTCGGCCTGCCTTTATTTGGCATTTTCTCCTCCCTATGCTTCTCCTGCATTCTAGCCAACCTGCTCCAGATCTTAGTGGGCTTCAACTTTGATGCAAGAATAGGCCTTTGGATAAAAAAGCTCAATAAGCCAGCAGTGATAGTGGTGATCATCTCTGGGATTCAGGTGGCGCTGTGTGTGCCCTGGCTATTGTTTTACCCTCCCAGTCCTGCTGAGGAGATTTTAACGGACAGCATCCTGAAGCAGTGCACCAAAGGCCGTCAGGTGTTCTTCTTAGCCATGATAGGCTACAGCGCTTTCCTGGCCCTCATTTGTTTTCTGTTTGCATACAAAGGTAAACAGCTGCCGGATCTGTATAAAAATGCCAGTCTTATCAGCACCAGTATGATGCTGTTTTTGATCATTTGGCTCCTCTTTATCCCGATTTACATCAGCATGTTTGGGGAGCACAAGCGGGCCATTGAGAGTTCAGCCATTCTCATTTTCAGCTACAGCATCCTTGGCTGTCACTTGGCCCCCAAGTGTTACATCATGGTGTTCAGAAAAGAGCTCAATAATGAGAGAGCCATAACAGAGTACATCAGAAAGCACTACGAGCGAAAAGACATCCCTGTGGTGAAATCATAATACTTTCACAAAATATTCAGACATTTTCCAATTTATTTCGATCAGCATTTTTATCCCACTTTTGACTCATATATTCTTTTTTTTTCACTAAATTAATTACATTTCAGCTTTGTTTTGATTTTCCTTACCATTTTATGGACAGTTCTACCTTATTTTTTAAAAATCTAATCATGTAGTCTTTAGATTAAATCAGACTCATTGGGTTGACCTGATTGTCTGAGTGTGTTGTGTATTCAATAAAGTTACTATTCTTGTCTGCAAAGTCACATTTTCGTGAGCAAAGGGGTTAGATAAACACATGTAAAACTTATCTTACATACGATTACAAATGGAAAACTATTTCACCTTTGATTTTTTTAAGAACTGTTTATCTTTTTCCTGTCAATTTCTCTAAATGTAATTGTAAAAATATAAAATGTTTTAAGAGACATCTGAAAGAAAGATGGATATAGAAGATGGAAACGTGAGAGAAGGAGGTCCCTGTCCCAAACAGACATCACCAATCCGACTGTGCAACCAAGTTATTTAAAAGGTTTTACCATTTTAGGGGTTTCAATAAACTCTAAGCCAGTTGAAGACTTTTCTTTTGCCCTCTACAAATAAGGATATGTTGCCCTCACAACTTTGAACAGCCCTGACAAAATTAAGTCACATTTTATTTGTTGGTCAAATGCCTCTCGTTTTAAGCTATTTTAAAGCATTTTAAAATATTTAGGTTATGTCAGCCAGATGTTAATATGAAATGCATTCTCACTCAGTTCTTTTTTTCTTTTTAGAGTTTTTAAAATAAAAGCCGATGAATATCTCTTTCAACCACTTTTGTATCTAAATTTGGAAATTCTATGAGGAGACAAGAAACCAAAAAAATCAGATTTTTTTTTTTTTGATAAATGAGACAGTTGCACCTAATACAGCACAGTGGAAACTCTCATTCAGACCACCTAAAGAAGCAAACATACTGCTACTGTTATCTTTAATGTTATCTTTTGATACAGGTTCAGGTTTTAGACATTGGGAAGTTCTTGCTGTTTTAGTTTGTGATTTGTGTGCAGGAACATTAGAGCTTTGCAGTTTTTCAGATTTGACGCTCATTATAATCACCTGGACATGTCTGGGCTGTCTGAGATCACCAACATCATTAAATAGTACTTTAATGGACCAAAGGTGTAACAAGGTGTATGCAGAGAATAAGTGTGTAAAGTTGCAGGCTGGATATTATCATATTATGTTTTTTATATATATATACATGTAAATATTCTTAAGTTTTATTTATATTTTGATATTTGTTTATTTGATCATTCTTTTTTCCTTTTCTGTAAGTAACTGGAGGGGAGGGAACCTTCCCAAAAGGATAAATTAAGTTGTATCTAATCTAAATAGCATAATGTTTTCTTGTTTTGAATATTAATTAAAACTAAGTTTCAAATGCTTGGCTACTTCTGCAAACCACCTGCTCAAGCAGTGGAGCTGAATGAATAAAGTGGATGTGTAAAGATGCTGACTCTATACTAGTGTTAGAGCATTTGTCTTGCCACAGTTACTCTTGCAAACACTAGATGGAGCCCTTGGTCATATCGTGGTTCATTCCCTTTGAAATTCTTTTTCCAAGTTAAACAAAACACAAAAACGATGTGGCTCTTCACCTAACATTTTATTTATTAAAAAAATACAAAACTTCAAAAAGTTTCCATAGGAAAGCGTTATGACTTTGCAATCCCGTCTCTTTCGTATCCATTTCAAATGTACGTTTAAACACTGTCTTATGTCATGAACACACATCTTGCCTTCTACAAATAAAAAATAAAGATAAAATAAAATAAGGAGGAGAAGAGGAGAGGTGCAGTCTGCATCTTGAGTCCCTGTGTTGGTAGGTATTAATCTTGAAGCTGTTGTTACTGTGGCAGCTACGGAGTCCGGTGACGAAGACCTTAGAGCCACATGCTTGATATAGGAAGCATCTATGTGTATGTTTAAGCTGACTCAAACGCAGCAGTCATTGTTAATACAAAGACTCACTGCAAGGTCTTTCAGCATGCCAAATGTGCACATGCATTTTAACGAGTTTGTGTGTATTTGCACATTTTCGGATTTAGAATTGGTTCTGTGAGTAACCAGCAGACAAGCATTTCATACATGATAGTAATGCTATACAGGAGAGTCTAGAGAATAAATAGAGTTTTTTGTAAACATCTTGAAGATTAACACTTGAGGGGTTCTGTACAGAAGCTGAGATCATGGAAAATATAAATAAACATAGCAGCCATTTTTGAGGAATATAATCACCCCTCAACCACCTCTTTGCAGGTACAAACTACTTCTGTTAACAAGGCTGTAAAAGATTGGCAGTTGATTTTTAAACCAACCCTTACAGTGGGAATTTGCTACTATTGTTCTGAATAGTATTAAATGATTAGCACGAGTAACCCTTCACCACTTGGACTATTGCTACAGTTTCAAGTGTTGTATGTCTTATGGTGATGGGGAACCTTCAGTGAAGTAGCTGTGAGATGTTTTTGCAAAGTAATGGTTTCCAGTTTAGAAAAAGGATCTTCATGGACGATGGTGCCCTTACTCTTACGGTAACACAGATCCCAAAAAGGGGACTGCCGGAACATTTTCAAGAGCTGAGCAGTCCTGTAACCCTCGGCCTGGAACATAGAGACACTAAGAGTGTGATTCAGCCTCGTTACATTGAATGTAGATCCCCAGCTTCCATACAGAACACAGAAATTTGTGCAGCAACATGCTCTCTTATTCCCCTGTCAAGTAACTGGCCATGAAATGTCACGTTTTATATTTACGGAGAAGAGAGAGAAAAGACGAATAGCAACTTCTCCAGTAACTCACAACAACAACAACAAAAAAAAAAAAAAAGCGAGATGTTGAACAATGCTGTGATATACAGTATTCATTTACACCACATGGGCCTGGTAGGGCTTGGTGGGCATCTCCAAGGTGCTCTCTCTGCCGCAGCAGGCAGGCACTTCGAACAGGCTAGACTCCTCTGCAGGAGCTGGCATGCCCTGGGTGCAAATCTGCTGCACCTGTTGCCTGCAAACAACAAAAGAGAGTCAGTTGATTAAAAGAGGGTGAATGCAACTTAAATGGAAAGTTGTACTTTTAAGCAGACAGACGTACTCAGGAAAGAAATGTAGAATTACAAAACGGGTTAGAGTCAGTTTGCACAGACATGCACACATTAAAAAAACTATAAACAATTGCTGTGTTTTGGCCACTTCTTCACATGGAATCATAATTTTTTTAGGCTAAAAATGCAAACTTTTGATTGAGTGCCACAGTGAAATCTTTTAAAAGCCTCTTCTGTCTGCAAAATGGCAATAGTAAAATCAGACCCCTTGAAATGTTTCTATATGCACAGGCTTATGACTAAGTTACACTCCCAACTACTGACCTGGCATGCATTCCCTGGCATTTTCAGTCATTTTGCCTTTGGTGTCATTTTTACGTTGTGATATGAGCTCAGTTTACAATCAAAAAGCAAAGAGAAGACTTTTCTGCTTTTAATGGGGCTGCTCTCACCTAAACCAGGCCCTGCTTTGGTACGAGGTAGAGATAAGCGTTCACACATTTGGAGGAAGTATGGTGAAAAACTTGAATTTGGACTGTAGAAATATTGGGGCGAATCCCTTGTAAAGACACCTAGCCTAGCTTTAACCACTTCCAGCTTCTGTGACCTTTACTTACCAGGCAGTGCGGGACATAACGTAGTGCATGTCAGGTCTTTGGAAGCCGTTGAAGGTGGAGGAGGCGGCCACAGTGTAAGCTCCCATGTTCTCAAAGACCAGCCAGTCACCCACCTGCAGGTCAGGCAGGCTACACTGCTCCACAATGCGATCTAGGCCGTCACATGTTGGGCCCCAGATGCTGCAGGGGTACATGGCCTCATCAGGTTTTGGCTTCTAAAAGGTTCAGACGGATGAGAAAAGATCATGTCAAACACTGTTCTTAGGTTATGTGTATGTTGACTGACAGTGAAGCCGTTTAAATCCTTGAAATGACATTACCTTATGTAGTGTTGGCAAGCAGTGAGCATGGTCATAGAGAATGCAGTTGAAGGATCCATACACTCCATCATTGACGTAGTACATCAGAGTCCTGTCATTGGTCCCTTCATCCTCCTCTGTGAAGAAGCATCAATGATTAAGCTTTAAGAAATTATCAGAATAAAATCACTTCTCGAAAATATTTTCATTTTCTTACCATCAGAGGCAGACTCCTCATCCATGATGACCTTCTTGGCAATGATGTTAACGACCAGTGTGTAAGCTGAGGCAACATAAAAGCGGCCAGGCTCAGCTATGATCCTAACACCAGTGTCAGCCGGGAAATACTTGTCCAGGGCTGGGTTAATCACGGCTGTGATCTAAGAGACAGAGAAAAAAAAATTGTGTTAGTCTAATGAGTTTTAAATTTTTTTTCAAAAACCCAATGTTAGTTCTTTTATTTTATAAGTGAAAGAAATTCAGGATACCTCCTCAAATTTAAGTTCAGTGTCATCTGAACCAGGGAATCCACCTCCAATGTCCAGTAGGTCCATGTTGAAGCCCAGCTCATCCTAGTTCACAAATAGAGAGACCAAGGTTTACTTTTCTGAGCGAAACTACATCAAAATGTGTTTTAAATCTGTGCATGCATTTGTCACAACTCACTCCCATGTCGAAAACACAGCGGGCATCAGCGATAGCCTGAGTGTAGGTTTCAGGGTCGGTGCAGCCACTGCCCACGTGGAAGCTGACGCCGATCACATCCAGCCCCAGTTCTTTAGCCCGCTCCAGAAGACCACGGCAAGCTTTGAGAGGGGCACCAAACTTCACACTCAGTCGACACACTGCCTTCGAGTCATCCGTGGCAATACGCAGGACCAGCCTGAACAAAGATAATAAGCACTTAGTATGAAGGGAACAACAGGAGTATGAAGCGTACATAGATGCTCTTAATGCCTCTGTGGTTAAAAATAAAACTTACTTGGCATTGTCATGACAACGTGCCACTTTCATCAGCTCTACCTCGCTATCAAAGGTCATCATCTGAACCCCGTGGGCAGACGCATACTTGATCTGGGAAACTTGCTTGCAGGGGTTGGCATAAATGATTCTGCTTGGATCCACTCCCAGAGACTGAACCAGCTGAATCTCTGTCTAAAAAGAGACACAGCCAACCAGTCAGTTAAAAGACGTGCTAATTTAATGACAAAAGCTGCCAAAGCAATTTCAGCTCATCATCGAGACAGCTTTGTATTGTGTTATTCTGAGACCACCCAGCGTGATGGAAAGTTTCAGATACTCACCTTGCTTGCACAATCAAAGCCGGTTCCAAGGGATGCCAGTGTCATGACAACAGCCCGGCTGTCGTTACATTTCACGGCATAGAAAGGAGTGATGCGAGGCAGAGCTCTCACCCAGCGCAGTTGTTTTTTTAGGACATCTCCTAGATCACAGACATAGAAGGCATCTCTGTCATCCTGAAACAGAATAGAAGAAACAAAGAAGGACTGTTAGGAAAAATCAGCCCTGCAGCAGAAGGAGAGAGGATCCCTGGAGTTGAGAGAAGGAAGCACCACAACATACACCTGAACAGCAGGATTCCAGTGTCACATCCTGCTATCAGTTGCATCAACAACAAAATGTGCCACCTCTATGCCAGCAATGGAAACTTACGGTCATGGATGACTCATTGATCTTTTGCTCAACAATATCCCGAGCAGAAAAACCCTCCTCCAGGAATGAGAATTCAAACTCAGTGGGAGTGGCAGTGTTCATGGTCACTACAAGTCCTTTTTCTTGGTCACTAGTAAACTGAAAGAGAGAGATGGGCACATTGAGACAGTACTCAGCAGTGAGAACACAGTGTTTTTTTCTTTCCTTGAACACGTAGGTCTATTTTATCACCCACTCATGAGAAAGTTACAAAAAGTACAAGTGTAAGTAGTTTAAAAAGCATGGCACTAAGCTGATTAACAGTTTTTAACAGTGTTATCTTTACATATGCAATATAGTGCCGGATAAGCAGAAGGACAATGAGGTACTCACTTGGATATGAAAGAGATGGAATTAGAGTTGTTTCTTTCTCAGGTGCACAGAAGCCAAGGCGGCTCACCAGTGAAGTTAAATCCCTTCAAATAAGACTCGAGGCCAGGGCCTGCAGAGTAGCCAGTGTGCGTTTTCCTAGAGTGATGATTCTATCAAAAAGAGCAGTGTTTTTAACGTTAGAATGCTGCATATTCGAAAAAGCTCAGGTTTTGGGCTCAAGGTCACTCAGTGCAAACTACAGACCAAGTGCATCTACAATAGTGCAGCTGAGTAAGACAACTTAACGGCGCTCCATTTTATTACTATGGCGTGACAACTTGACACCATCTGTACAGGAAAACTCATTCAAAGAGCAAAGCGTATTATCCCCGCCTACTCCAGATTCAACCAATCGCAAAGAAGACCCGCCTTCAATTCGGAATGAATGGACCGTAAATGAGCCAATCAGACGCTAGCTGATGACGCACCCTCAAAATGCCGGTTCCGCTCCTAATGCCATGAGGCGTTTTAGCATCTGCGGTTACCATTAACGAAGTAATCCTCTTCCGCAGTGACCATTCATAACTATGTCAAGCGTCACGTTAACAAACAGATATCTAACACCCTAAAACATTCTCTATCACGGCCAAATGTTATGACACTTTTCCATCAAGTTCAGTACAACGGATGTTAGCTTGTTAGCTGCCTCTGTTAGCAAACCTGCCATATAGAAATGCCGGGCCACGTATGATCTGATCAGGTTAGATAACCAACAAAGGCGGTTTGAATTTTAAAGAGATTGGCGTTAACGTTACAGTGAAGTCAGTAAACGCTAAACTACCCATACAAGTCACATTAGATTTGCTAGTGAGCCAAATTATGTTAATTTCAGTCCCGTTACCAAAAAACATGGCGCAATATCTGACATTCTCCTTAAAAGTACTTAAAAAAACAAGTCCGTCCTTACCTTAAAAAGCATTTACAAAGAGTTTGTCCATGAGACTCGAATGCTGGGGTGAAAAAATAAAGCAGATCCCTTCACAGTGAGGTCCGCTGCTGGAGGTGGATGTCGGTCTGCCAGGACTGAAACCAGAGTGGAAGCCGGTAAAGTACTCCGAGGGTATTTATAGACAGCTGGTTACTATGGCAACGCAGCCAGCTGAAACCGGACTCTTTTCCACGTATGAACCGGTTTAGCCTTGTCACCTCATCCACATGGTGGAAAAGACAGACAGAGACTGCACAGAAGATTACAAAAGGTAACACAGCCAGTTCAAACCGGACTCCTGGGCTTTCAATAAACTAAACACTGAGGAGAAGTCAGGCAGACAGAGACCACCACCAGTCCGGCAGCTTAGACTGGACCGCCTGGCATCAGCCTGGGGTACCTTCATTTAAGAACCCGACCTGCCGATGTCTCTCTGCTCACGCTTCTTGTCGTAACTCAAACTCAAATTTAGATTTGAACCCCTGAACCCTTTCATATCAGTTTATTGTTACTTTGGAGGTGGTGCATTCCTTCAACGTGAGCTCAAAAAGCATGAGAAAAGTCAGACACTGCAGAGATTTGGAGTGAGGCTGCATAAAATGACAAATCATCTTTATTGTAACATGTTAGGAAGATGCAGCATCAATGCAATCAATGTAACAGCCATTACGTAAATTAAATATTGTACTATTATGCTCTATAATTAAAAAATATGCAAATAAGTTGTTCAGCAGAAGTGTTCAGAACTATGCCCAGTGTAACAAACAGGCATTGTGCAAAATGTTCATTGCTGCTATATTAGAGGCATAAACAAATACACTTAGGGATTTTGTAAGACTACTCTACAGTAAAAAATCTAATGCACCTTCATCTTTGATCTTAACTTTATTTCAACTGGCTGCTCACATAGTATGACCAAACAGACTGAGTCTTGTAATATAACTTTTTTTCCCAATCATAATGACTTTGTTCTCTTAAAATTACAACCTTTTTTTTTGTAGCATCAGTACTTTAATCTGAAAATGTTAAATATTTTTGTACAGTGGACCTGATGCTCTGAACAGTAGAAATGCTTAAATCTGTGTTATTGTCATGCATACTTCAGTAAATGCAGTGGCGGACTGTAACAAAGAAAATGTACTATAGTAGTGCTGTACTTTGGTGGGTTTTTTGAGTACCTGTACTTTCTTTGGATATTCTTAGGAAGCATATCATACTTTTGACGCCACTATGTTTCTAAGAATATTGTTGACCAAAACTACTTTTGCTCTCTGAGGTTGGCTAATGAATTTTCTTTACTTTTCTTATAGATGATAGACTGCATTTTGTCAGTGTATGTAAGGTTTGTCTAAGTGGTGTTGCTGTACTTTCTCAAACGCAGAGCCAACACCACTCAGATAAGACACTTCCTATAGTTTGGTAATGATGGCTATAGCAGAGAGGGTTGGAAGCCATGAGGCCATATTAATGCTATGTTTCCTTATTTTCTTTTTAATATGAGGGATGATTTATATTGTTTCAAATGTTTGCCCAAACTTCATCGTGGCCTACAACAATTCACTGACCTGAGAAAGCAGGTCAAGGCTTGTAGTAATTTACTTGCCATTTTTATTCTACTGTACGTTGTATCTGTTGCTGCTCCTCTTACTTTTGAGCTGCAGATCTGTGAATTTAAGTACTTAAAAGCAAGTGCCCTAGTTACATAACTCAAGGAATACGTTGACTGAGTAACTTTCTCTTGTACTGGAGTAAGACATGAACAGGAGTATCTGCACTCTGACTCAAGTGATATTGCTATCCAATCTATAAATGAATTCACAGATTTTTCATACATATAAACAACCATTAATTTGTGACCTCAGGTTCTTCTTGGCCAGCTGGTATGGATTAAACATATGCTGTATTTGTGTCAGTCTCAGACTCCCAGACTGCTACAGTCTGCTGTCTGACAGTCTGACCTCACTTGACGGTCACCTGCTCAGTCCATGAACCTCTTGATGAGATTAAAGAAGATCACAGCATGACTTAGATAGCGATTTGTCAACACATGCATGTGAGTCACGACAGACTTGTTCTATGGGTATGGATCTACAGGTGATGTGTTGCATGGGAAAGTCGTGCATTTGATCACACCTGCATCCCTGCACAGTTCAGTAAAACAACTATTCACAGTTAGAAAAAATTAAACCACAGCCGGCCTTTGGAAATACCCTACTGGATTTTTAAAAACCCTCTTATAGTGCTTAACCTCCAAACAATGAAATACTCCTTAACCTGGACCCCTCAAATCCCAGTCTTCCTTGCTGCACAGTCTAATCAGGTCAAAGGTTGCTCTGATAGACAGTTGGTTTGCAAGCAGACATTACTGAATGGAGGGAAATGAAGAGTATGGTCAGTGTGACCTAACAGTACATGTGGAAATGTTGCACTAGCTTGGTTATAGGACACTGACAGGAAACTTCAGGGCTTCATGAGGACCACATATCTGTGGGCTTCATTTAATATGTTTTCCAGGTCTTGAGGCCTCCATCAAGGTGGATTTTACTCTGCACAGCAGGGTTTCTTTCCATAATTTTCAGCAGAATTGGTAAATAAAGTCATTTTTTCCATGCGGGTTCATTACCAGAAAGTCAGAAGCATAGCCCTTCCTGCAGTGGTCAAAAAGTTAAAGTGAAGTTTAGCGGAAAACTTGAAAACTATGATGACATAACCTGCAATGATTTTTATGCATTAAACTTTTCTCGCATTCAGTCTAAACTATTTGTACAGTAAGAGCAGTAGCAGGCCTCTCCTCTCGAGAGACTTATGCCTGTTGGGCAGGAAGTGGAAAGATTTAGTAAAAAAATCTATTTTCAACAGCTGCTAATCAGATTTGTCACAATCACATGATTAGAAAACATTATACAGCAAATGAAACTGTTTCTTTTTACACTCATCACCTTGTTTTTGCCAGTATTTTGTGTTGCAACCCTCTCCTTCACCCGTTTCTTTCTTCTTCTCTTGTAATGTCTGTCTCTGGCTCTGTGTGGACCTTCTGTTATCGTTACTGTGGACCATTGTGGCCTGACTCCCACATTTCCAAGGTCTCAAGAGAGACAAAGATGATTATTGTTAAAGGCCACCCACAAGATACAGTGTTCAGGCCTTGGTGAGTGCATCAAGTTTTGTACTGTTTCTTTTTGCGTCTTTCTTCACTCATGCTTGCACAATGGAATGCAGCAGTCACTCTTGCTGTCTCATTAACACAACAGCTACAATGAATCCCTCCAGCTGAACATGTACAAACAGATAGTACTGCTTCCACAGACATTTCTGGAGTGTATCAACTCTTCCTCCTTTGCATTCAGATAAAGAGAGTTGATGCATCTCTAACGCAATTTAATCTGCAGCTCTAGTTGTTTATCCTGTTAAATAAAAATGTATGGGCCAAGCATAGTTCTCTGTATCAAGCAGCATGTGCAAATCTAGTTATCATGAAAACTGTACAAGGGGTTGTTTGTATTATTTTATTTATTAGATATCAATCCGTTTTTATGATATTAAAGCTTCTGTGAAGATCTCGACGTTTGGGCCAATTTAAGCGCCCCCTGTGGACAAAGCAGTCTTTGCTCATCTCTTGAAGTGTTTCATGGAAAAAAAAAACAATCATACATATCATTTATTGTGAATGTTTAATGTGAAAAATGTTGAATTTAAAAGTTAGGGCCATTTCTTTAGCTAACATCTTACATCAGTTTTAGACATTAAAAAATAGATAAAAAAATCATGAATATTTGAACATTGTCTTGTTTGCTTTTGTCTATCTTGAAATAAGGATGACAATAAGAGTATATTCATGTTTTACACAGCGAATGGTAGGGATATGTGCATTGATTTGACTTCATGAGCATCATCACCCTCTCTTACGACACCAAAACCACTAGCTGTCTTAACTAACAGATTTATTACTTCAGGACTGAAATGCTGGTAATAAGTAGTTCCTGAGCCGAAGCCCTCGTTCAAGGCTTCTGCTATACTGCTAAAATGCTCTACTACCCAGATGCAAACAAGGATGGATGGCAGACATGTTATTTTTGTGGCGCTGTTTGGCAGTATTCTGGTCCAGAAATGATCGAACTGGCATATAACCACTCAGACGGAGCTATGAATAACCAACACAAGCATGTGGATGTCAACCAAAGACTGGTGATGCAAGCTTTGACAATGCTAGACCTTGTTTCCCTGCAGACTCTGAGATTCCTTGTTTCACCATGTTAGATAATTTATGCTCCACTTTGACTCATTTCTTAATGTGTTTTTCTTTGCGCTAGATTGTCGATTTAATGGTTATGCTTCAGATTTTCATATGAAAGAGGAAATTAGTCACTTTCATCAGACGTGGGAGGTTGGTTTTAACTCAGGTAAGCAGTCAGTCATTTTGGTTTAGTCCATACACTGTACTTACGTCAGTTTCTTAGAAAATGCTAGATTGTTCAGTATTCAGTATTATTTTCTCTCCAAAAAAGTTCCTGACTAAATTCTGACTTTTCTGGTATGTGTTATTAATAAAACATTTGTATCAGTCTCATTTGAAGTCTAGAAATGCTCACTGACAACAGAATACCAGTTCCGTGTTTATGTCCACATACAGCGTATTCTCCAGCTCTGAATATGCTTTGCTTAAATTGTGGATTTGCACTCTGCACTCTTGTGTGGCTGTTTGCTGTGAATGATCAAGGGTTTTGTGCAAGTGTGTTTCGCCGCTCTTTCAAAGACATGTTAAGTGTTGAGCACCAGCATAAACATGATTTGGCGCCTTTGGTTTCAGATGACTCCTTAAATGTTGTATTTTGAGACTTTTAATGTGAGGGAGTCACAAATTTGTTGCCTCTGATGCATGTTTTGGTCACACATTATGTTTTTATTTACCAAGCCAGCACTCTGGAGGCATCTATTAATTATCATGTGACAACAGTTATTAAGATACTGTTTGTGGTTTCACATTGTTAATGTGCATGGACTTGTTGCTGACACCAGTGACTCACTCTTTTAATCTTTTAAAGCGTCTCCTTCTTTCATTTAAACCTCCGCGGGATCAAAGGCGGAGACCTTGAGAAGAGTTTAACTGGTAAAATCTATGAATGCTTGACCTGAATATGCATGCAGATTGTGGCTTGGCCTAGACAGCTACTTATGAGACCGGAAATCTTGCAGATGATGCTCATGGTGTCTCTTTACTCTTGACTCTGATCCATCAGTGATTTCAGATCAGACAGGAAGATTTTAATTCTGCAAATCCAAAACAAACATGTGACACCAGATAGATTAGCCAGTTTTAAGCCCTGACGACAGACCTCACCCAGATAGCTTGGTGGAGTTAAAACCTTCACACCACGCTGCCGGTGAAGCGTGAGCAGCCAGCCACAGGAAAGAGCGATTGCATTTATTTGAACTGTGTTACAGTCTTTGGAATTCGATACAGACCTGATGGTGGTTTTTTTTTACGTCAGTGCAAACCCATGAGGCCACGCAGGGCGTCAAACTCAAATGACACATAACCGTGACAAAGACATTCCATGGAAAGAGAGGAGGTAAATGTCAAGAGCTGTATTTTTATAAAATACACAGACAATGGGTGGCTTGTAATTTGGGCCGTGGAGCACTACTTGAAAAGAGTAAATTGAAGGTTTGGTTTTGTGTGTCTTTGCTTACTGAGTTCACTCTGTTCATTCTCAAGGTAGATGCCTCACAAGTAACGTCTTGACTTTATGTCTAGGTAATCTATTTATAGGTTAAAGTCTTCAGAAATACCAGAATGATATCTTCACATTTTTCATTTAACAGCACTGGGATTTTTATATATGTTCACCGCCTCCAATAAAGACCCCTGTCCTGCTTTTCTGTCTTTGATGCCTTTGTTGGTTTCCGTCTTTTTAAACTCAAGCCTCGGCATCCAGGGCTGCAGAGAGGTGTGAGAGCTGGCGCTGCTGCATCATAGCCAAAGGTAACCAATTCCCCTTCAGATGTAAATGGAAATTCAAATTCCAGCTCCCACCATCCCTTCAATGTCACATCATGAAGATACATGTCAATTTTTTTACATGTCATGATAACAATGTTAAGATATCATGTAGCTCCAGAGTCCTGTAACAGTGTCTCAAATCTGAAGGTCATAACCGCAAACTTGAACATCTTTGAGACGCTCAAGGATGTTGTGCCTATCAAACTGTGTGGTGATACAATATTCAAATTTATGTTTTTGCTTTACACTCTTGCAGTTTTTGACAGGAATAAAGTGTATAAAATATCACTGAGGTCCTTTAAGTTTGAGTCACCACCTACAAACTGAGCATACAGGTGCTGCTAAACAAACAAATGCAAGTGGGCGACCACGTCAGGAAAGCCAACATAGCACTATTTTAGAGTGCCTATCCCCATTTAGATCCAAATAAATCAAAGAAGATACCAACAGTGCTTGTTAGGTGAACTGGCCTAAGGGACACCATCAGGTTGGCATGATGAAAACTGGTCACACATACAGGACTGGTGTGAAGCAGAGACACACACCAGTGTGTCTCTACTCATGAATACTCAATTCTAAAAAGGAAAACAGCTTAATAATGCCATCAGTTGCAGTCTTTATAAAATTAGCCCATGACCACACAGCTGCCCCACTTGTCAGCCCTGTCCCTGGAGTGAAGAGAGGACTCCTGTTTAATCTGGCCCTCTGCTGACTCATCATTTCTTCTCCTTTCAAGGCTGAGTTGTCCAGGGTTGGTGATGCAGCCTGAACTGTCGAGACCAGGACAAAAAAGAGAAGTGATCTTATTTTTACTGGGCCATCTTTTGTGCTTTCCTAGACTGGCCCGAAGCTCGGTGAACAGGCTATGTCAGCACATTCACACCTTTGATCCTTTTTGGGGGGGAAGAAGTCACAGACAGCATAGAGACGGTTCACCTCTGTGGCGTCATGGTTTTACTCCTGACACATTTACATTCACTGTGAAATTAGGGGAAGGAGAGCAGGAGCAAAGGGCCAAACCACTGCTTACATTCAACCTGAACTACTAACAGAGGCCTGCAAAGTTACAGCAAGTAAGGTTGTATTATGTGCTTGTCAGTACTACTCATACTGGTCATCTCAGAAGTAAGGCAGCTAATCAAAGCAGAATTTTCACTCTTCAACTGGTCATTTTGCCAACAAATCTCATTCACTTTTGCACTAATCTGGTTTGACTTCTGAAAATTGAAGAAAGCAAGATTGAGTACAGCCAGAACCTCTGGATGAGGAGTGGTTCAGATTGCAGCTGTATGTGATCCTCTGGTATCCTTCAACTTTGAAAGGTCCCAAGACCTACTCCTGATAGCAGTAGCAGTTTAGATACCTGCACCAGGGAGCTTTGAATCTGCCTTGTGCCTTTTTTTTTTTTTCTAATGCAATGGTGTCTCAAAGATGATAACCACGCTATAGCTTTTAATCTACCCCAGAGCAAATTAAATCTGTCATACCCATTTTGTCCACAGGGGTCACCAAAATCAACATAAAAAAAATAAATAAATAAAAACCTCTACCATGGCAGATGGTTTAGCGATATTGCAGACTGGCTGTAGCCTGCATGCTGGCAGAATGATCTCAAAGGATGAAGAAACACAGAGGAGTTCATAGCTAATTGCTTGACCATATTTCTATTAGGGGGGATGAGTCATTTTCCTTCAGCTGGAGAATCTGTGACTGTATTAACAAGGAATTAAACAGATACCTCAGCACAATGGCATTATCTTAACCACTGACATGCTGATGCTCCCTTTGACCTCTGTTTCTGTTTTTAGTCTCCTTTTTATGAAGGTGATGGGATGCATGGAGAGAGAGAAATGGGACTAACAGGAACAAGGATTTGGATACACAATCATATGTCTGTAAGGGATCTTTTGAAGTGACTCATTACCTGAACTTGCTACCAACTAATTAATCCAAATGCACAAACAAACAATTAAAATTGGGCACAATGTAGAAACAAGCATGGCCAACAGTGGCATCATGAAAATTGTGGCTGAACAATGTCAAACTACTTTGCAGAATCCGGTAAACAGTAGTAGAGCCAGCATCATCTGTCTTGCCACTTGCATTGTTTCAGTCAAGTGTGTTGAACCACACCAAAAGGTGTCATCAGTCAAATGTGATTGAGCGGAAGGTTGAAAGCATTGATCTAGTTGGCGAAACTGAAGCTGTAAGCCATGCAAGCTGTGGGTAGCTACATGACTGGCACTGGCATTTCAGGTCTAAAATAACATAACTATAAATCACCATTGTAACCAACCAGTTGTTCTAGTGGGGATTAATAAGAGTGACGCCATTCTTTTGTTAAATTAGATGAATACAAACACACCTAGTTTCTTTCCTTTGGGGGAATTAGCCAATCCCTCCAAAAAAGAAAAAAAATATCTAGCTCTATGTTAGAATAATGTGCATAAATGTATATAGAAGTTATCATTATTCCTCATATTCTTATGTAAGAGTTTACCACAAGTATAAACTGTTTTGACCTCTTGTTACACATATAAGAGTGTTTTCTAACCTCTCTCTCCAATAGCTTAATTACACAGCACACGAATGTTTCTTAACTTCTCTGTGACCTCTTTCTCTTATCAGTAGGTGTGTGATGTATCCTCCACAGTGAATCGTGGGAAGTTTTGAGGAGGATCCGCTCTTATTGGAAGGAGCTCGTTAGATGCCGCCTTCACATAGTCGCAATTGTTCATTATTGTGTTTTATGAAAATGCTTACTTTGCTGCACATATTTTTCCCCACCCTTTAGAAACATTGTGTAACCAGGGACAACCCTAAATAAAAGAGACCGGACAGAAAACCACTCTCAGTGGTCTTGAGATAACAAAAAAGATCTCTGTCCATTCTCCTCGAGTATATACCATTGTCTTTCTCTTCTTTATATGTTTTCAGGTATTTGGGCAGGTTTTAGACCTAACACTCTAAATATTACACATTCACACTGAAAACAGTGCAACTTGACATGAATTTTGCAGTTAAAAAATGCACAATCATCCTAACACTTGAGCCACTGGCTTAACCTACCCCTGGCCAAATGGCTCAACTTTCCCCAGAACTACTATTATGACTTTATTAGTCCTCTAAGCTAAAATGGTGGACTTTTATGCTAGATTTTTGACCTCATGTTGTAGCTCATAGATACCACAATTGATGAATAAAACAAATCTAAAATGATCTTTTTTAGTCTGAACACAATTCTAATAAAACTTATGACAGACTCAATTCACTTTCAAGAGTGAAAAATGATTTTTTGTAAATAAATGTCTAACCCCTTCACTCATGTACTTCTAACCCTCACAGACTCCATGAATTGATGCCCATCTACTAAATGTTTGGTCATGTGATCAATTTCTTTTACCATTTCCAAGCAACAGGGGGAGGCTCAACTTACCCTTTTGCTCAACTTACCCCACTCTCCCCTATAACATAAGTAATTCTGTGACATGAATGAGACCCTGGCTTTTGCTTGGATCACAAAGATTCGCTCTTTCAGTTATTGTCTTCACGTGGTCCATCTCTAATTTACTTTAAATGCACCACGGACAGGACTTAACTTCTTGGCTGAAGCAGATAGCTGTCCTTTATTGTGCATGGTTCTGCCCGGGGTTTCTGCCTCTTGAATAGAATTCCTTCCCTGCCACTACTGCTAGTCATGACGGTGTAAAAATAGGTCTCTGTGTAAAGCTCACATTAGTCTAAAATTGGTCTGGTGGATAAGTTATATGAGATGGTAACTATCAGAAATCTCAAACCACAAAAATATTGTTTGTCCCAAAAGGAATGATGGATGAAACACCTTGTCCTTACTCCTGTGAAAATCAAATTCTCCTTTTTCTTTTGTGCCCACTTTGGTTGACCCACTTCCTGTGGCCTGATTGCCGGTTGACATGGTGAAGCTGAAGCATTGCAAAAGGAAAAAGGGGGTCATTTGTCGGAAACCAAGAATATAGAACCATACAAGATGAGAGTCTGCTAAATGGCGTTGATTTGTTCTGCAGCGGGATGGAGTTACTGGGAACCCAACACAAAGGAGTGAACTGAGGAAGCTTTGTCATCAGGCCTCAGTAACCCACTCTCCACTTACACTAACCACTCAACAGATAACTTGAAAAAAAAATAAAACATCCACTCACTTTTTCAACTCGAACCCTGGCTCTGAACTCTTACGTCATTTATGAAGCAACAGGGCAATACAGCATGGGAAATTAAAGGAGTAGTCAGAGATTTTGCTCCACTTTGGTTACAGTATGAATGTAGTGTGAGCCAGCAACCTTTAGCTCATATTAGCATTAATACATAAAACAAGGATACCTCCAAAACTCACTCATAAAAGCAGATGTGGATGTCATGTCTCATGTTTTCAAATAGGACTGATGGTCTCAAATTATTGCTGCACATGGCAAACACATTAAGGTGCTGTAACAATCTGTGTAAGACTCTGAAAGATGACGCAAGTCTGCTGAATTGAAAGGAGAAGTTGGTGTAATGGTGGAAAAGGCGTCTTACAGTATGAGGCTTAACTGGAAGAGACAGTGATGAGGAGTGGGGGTCTCGCTTGGATGTGTAACAGCTCCAGCGGCACAGTTCCCCAAACTGGTTCATCCAGATAGGACTTTTAAAGAGTTCTGTTCTGCATAAATATGAGTAAAAATTCATTAATTCAGTCAGATGCATTGATGTGCATATCTTCTCTGAAAGTATTTACTTTATTCTACTTGGATTTTTAACTATTTTTTGTTCATTCTGCCCTCATTTAAAAACACATTTGTCCCCGTATTTTTCTGCACACCATGTACCGTTCCTTTCAAAACTAGTAGAACAATATAAAAACAAGAAAAAATAAAAGCGGATTGTGTTTCTAATTCTGTATAAAATGCAAAGTGTAAAACTGACAAGCATCCAACTGGGACTCCAGGGACTACTGATCCCTTGCCAAGAATTAGTCCAGCGCGTAACCCCCCCGTGAAATCGGGTATTGTCGTTTTTTCCACTTCTTGCTTTTGTAGGCAGATGGGTCATGGTGAAAATTCATGGAGACATAAAATGGGTTCAAATGAGCCCTGGGGGCCACTGTTGGCATGCTGTGAGGCTCTTTTGGACCTCCCTCACATTTGAAATGGGCCAATGCTGGAGCAGAGGGGGTTCACACCATCAGAGCATTGGGGGATGGGACGGACACCCAGGCAGTCCTCCTATTTCCAAGAACTGCAGACAGTGGCGGGTAAAAGAGACAAAAAATTTCTCCTCCCCTCTTCTTACTCCTTACGTACATAGATGGATAACCGCTGCAGATGGAGCATGCTTTAGGAGAGCAGAACTATGAATGAGACCTGATTTTGAGGAAGAACAACTACGTAGATGAGCAAGTGTTGTACCAAATATTTTATCAAGTACAAGAGGTGTTAATCAAGAGTTGGTTTATCCAAACACATTTAGAATAAAGAGCATTAAAAAAAGACTTTTTTAACATACATTACCAACATGTCCACTAACACTGGAGAGCTTTTTTAAATACACTCTGAGTTTGAAGGGGGCAGCTGAACATATGGTCCAGACCACCCAGGTGCAGGGTGCAGGCCTGTCTGCTGGTCACTGTCAGTCTCTGGCATCTGCTCGGCATCATGTCTCCAGAGCTCATTCAAAAAAATCTTCATTCTCACGATACCTGCTTGAGTTGATGAAAGTCAGAAATCTGATGTGAACTGAGGACTGTCTTCATCAGAGGGACATTAGGGCGCCCTCCTTAGTACCGGCCCCTCCCTCCTCCTCCTCTTCCTCTGCCGCCACCCCAGCCCCTCCCGCGGCTGCTGCTCAGGTGTCCCGCCGAGCGCCTCAGCTTCTTCCTCTCTTCGTGGTGCTCCCGCTCCGCCTGCTGCTGCTTCCTCTGCTGTTCCGACTTCAAAGATGAGAAAAGAAAACATGTTAAAGGATGTTACTCTCTGCGTTCCCACCAGACATTCATTAAACGATTGTTTTTTTCTTACAGAGGGAAAAAAAGTCATTTTCAAGTGAAGAGAAGTGAAGTGGCATATTTTGTAGTCATTTGGAATTTCACATCAACCAAAGTATGTCCCGTCTAACCCTCTAAGTCCTGAAGAGGTCCAAATGAAAAGTTTAAACTAACTGTATTATGTAGCATATATGCTCTTTTTTTAATGTAATGCTAGAAACAGATTTTAAAACGGTTGGTACAGGGACATGTTTACCAATGTGTTGCATCACCTCTTTGATTGACAAGACTCTGTACAGGTTTAGGAGCCAAGAAGGAGACCAGTTTCTGGAGTTTTGAAGGTGAGCTCTTGAGATTTGGGGTGTCTAATTCATGTACTTCCTGTGTTGTTGTGGTTGAAAATCTTTAAGTGCGAAAAGGCCAGTTTAGCACCCGGACTCTTCCACTACAGAGCCATGCTGTTGTACTATGTGCAGGTTGTGGTTTGGCATTGTATCTGAAAAATGTAGGGTCTCAAGGAGATGTATCAAGAGAATTACTGGATCAGGTCTACAGTTTCTTTTTTGCATGGTTCAGTTTTTACCTGCATTTGTGTATGCAGCAACAAATTTGTTTTTTTGAAAGTGACTTTGAACCCATGCGGCAATTTCCACTACAGAGCTGTGTTTTTAACATAGTGCAGTTCAAGGGCATTAATTAAGGTCCATCCGGTATCGTCCTTGAGAACAGACTTCTTTAGATTCTCTGAATCTTTTGTCAATATTACAAAAAATATTTTTCAGTTTTATGAAAAACATCCAGATCATTCCTCTGGAACTGTTCAGCTGTTTGCTCACACAGTCTCTCTGAGAGTGGGGAAGCCTTTCCCATCTTCTGATGGTCTCAGCCTCTCTAGTTTGCCCTCCTAAACCCATTATGTAAGTACCTGTACCTATGTAAGTTCCTGTAAAGTGAGGTTTTCTTTTTCACCATTACCCAACTTTAAAAGTGTTTTTTTTTCTGTTTGGCATCAAATTTAAAGTTAGCATAAAATTTCCCATACTTACATATTTCCCTACTCTACTCTATATGTTTTTTTTAAACTTTTTAAAACATGTGTTAACATGACAATGAAAATAGCAGCCACAGTTACAGAAGAGACTGACAGCACTGCTCCATGTTCATGTTCACCTTTTTGAGCGTGAAGGTCAGCTGTTTGCTGCCCACTGCTGTGTCGGCCATGTTGCTGGTTCCAGAGTTCTCCTCCAGCTTCAACCGCTCTTCCAAAGAAGCCCTAAAAGAAAAAAAAAACACACACACACATATGTATCAGAACAGAAACACACAGCAAACGCAAACAAATCGAGCAGACACATGGCAGGTTTACCACTTCACCTTCACTTAAGCTCTGTAGAGCAGTATTTTACCATCTCACTTTACTTATGTGCTGCAAAAAGGCCCCAAAACAAAGTTTCAGATTTACAGCTCGGCCAATTGAGATTATAAATTGATTTCACGCTGCCAATTGTACATGCCACTTAGCTTCTATTTTTAGCCCGCTCCTGTTTTTTTCCTGTTATTCACACTTTTGGGGACAAAGTCATTATTTTTACCAGAGCTGCTAAATTATCAGTTTTTCAAACTGTGGGAGTCAAAGGAAGACGGCAGAGCATCTGAGAGGATCTTTTCCAAGTTAATCACACTAAAGTTTTCATTTGTGAAGTTGATTTTTTTTTTACCTACAACGGAGTTATTGTGCAGCACGTGTCGACATCAGTCCACGAGTAAAAAGCCCTTGATGAAAAGTGTTTGTGTCATAACTGGTCTAATCTGGTTTGTTGTGAACCCTACATTAATGTAGACTGCTTTCCAAGAACCCAGCCTGGCTCTAACAGCTGTGTTTTAAATGATACTGAGGACGTACTTCTGCAGTTTTTGCTTGCGGCCCATGTCGTTAAAACTTCGGAACTCCTCCCCGGCTTTGATCTGATAAAACTGTGGCTGACTTGTCTTCTTGCTCTTGGCAGTGCTTGAGTTTTTATCTTGTCTGTCCCGGTCGCCCTCCAGCAGGACAGTGTTGCGGTCCGCTTCCTTCCTCTCCTGTCGTCGGCGGTCTCGGTCCTCCTGCCACAGCAACCTGCGCTGCTCCCTCACCTCCTCAACCCAGCTCTTATCATCGTCAGAGCTTTCCTCCTCAGAGGAGGCTCGGCCGTCAGGTTCTTCCTCATCCTCAGCAGCCTGGACAGAAGAGACAGAACAATAAAAGTTATGATGTGAAGAAAACAACCATAGTTACAGTTTGTGGAAACACAGCATGCCTGCAGAGATCTGCAGTGAGGAAAAAAGAGGGATTATGAGGCGTACAAGAGTTACACTTGATTTAATATTTCCAAAACAAGGACTAAATGTGGAAAGCCACTAATTTATCTGATTCTGCATGCATTGGCTCAAACCCATAAAAAAAATCTCCCCTGTGGAGTTTTCTTCTTCTTCTCCTCCGCCCTCACATGGAAGCAGCCTGGCAGCTCTTGTTTGATGTTCCTCAGTCACGTACTTTCGTCTGCAAACATCTGCGCTCAAAAGAGTTCCCATAATTCTGTGGGTGAAGTCACTCATGTTTAAACTCAGACTCACCTGTTGGTCAGCAGCAGCTTGCTTAGCCAGCAGGTGGAGCTTCTTCTTCCTCTTCTGTTCGACCTTGGAGACGATGGGGTTGAGGAGGCGGAAGTCCTCGCTCTGCTGGTCTACCTGGTAGTCAGGGTTTTCGAACATCACCTTAAAGCGGTCGTCTCCCAGGATGCTGGGGAGAGCCTGCAGTTTGGACAAAGTGAGATATTAATTGGTGTCTCCTTTTCCTCTCCTTGTTTATACATGTTCAACTTCTGAGCTGGAAAAAAAGCAGATCAGATTGAACCAACTTATGTGAAACAGAAAGTTCCCTCTTTTAAAAAAGTACAGACTCGAACAAAGTCCGAACAGAACACAAACTCATGGAGCATTTTAATCCAGAGACCACGACAGGACCTTGATTTTCGGATGTTTGCGCTCCTACCTTGCCCTTCTTTTTCCGAGCAGCCATCTCAAGCTCATCATCACCCTCCTCCATCAGCTTCAGGGCCAGCTCCTTGTTGACTTTGGGCAACTTCTACATCAGTCGGGATAAACAGCACATGAGATTTGAGACAGAGCAGCTAATACAATCCAATCAGGTTGACTTGTGAGGGAACAGATGAGAAGGAGAAACAGATTCATTGAAAAGAAACCCTAATATATAAGAATACACAGAGTTGCATACATTTGTCTTTTCTTTTTTTTTAGAAAAAGAAAATATAACTCGTCTCGACAGAAGATCTGATCAGCTCTCTTCTGCACAAGGGCTGAAGTTGTGACCTGTATCATGAAGACAGGACTTCTCACCTTAACCTGGACTCTCTGCGTCCTTGACTCCTCAATCTTCTGGCGGATCTTATCCTTACGGTACTCCTCGTAAGCAAACGGATTTGCCATGGTCTTGACCTGGAGGACCAAACAGCAACAACATTAACAACAATCACAGCTCTTTGGAACAACAGCACATAGATGATCTAAATAATGAAGCAGTACTGAATGGTTAATAGACTGTGTGTGTAAAGTGTTCCTTAGGATTGGGATTGAACCATCAACCTTGACTCTACCACGAAATCACAGACACCTCTCTAAAAAGTTCGTAATAGAGAAGCAGAGAAACCTCACCTTGTGATAAAGCCTGATGTCCATAAAGAAGCCGTGCATGTAAGCTCTCAAGAGAGTGGACCCCACCAGGTGAGACAAACCTGAAGGAAAACCGCAACATCTGAATGTTACAAAAGAAAGTATACTGAGCACAGAAACTGCTGTCTTTAAAAGACTCATGTACATATCATATTTTTTTTTACTCTATCCTTAAATTTCTCTTTTTGTGTCTGTAGTTATGCTGCTGTAATTTTCGAGTTCCCCCTGTGTGACTATTTAAAGGAATATCTCATCTTTACTTGGAATAAAACACAAAAACAGCTGACGCTCCATGATCTGGTTTCACCGGGTCATTTTAAAGCGACGCTGAACAAATCAGAGGCAGACACATTGGACTGTAGCTGTCCACTTCAGTTGATCTGGATGAGGATTTGCTGTTTTTGTTCTGTTACTAATATAATTTTAATTAAAGTTATTGTATTATGGCTGCTCTTTGTCTGTCAGAAACTTTGTTAACAGGACACTCTGATTCAGAAATTCCTTGTCTTCTGCGAATAAATCATGCAGTATTTGGTTGTCTTTATGGCTATTTTTCTTTTACTTCTGTGTTCATCATATTTTTTTGTTTTTATTGAGATATCTAATGCAAAACATTTCTTCAAACAAGTCTGGATAGATGGACGTTAGATCTGAAAAGCTAATCTAGATGGGTATAACTTAAATTAATTTAAAACACAAAAATAATTACAATAATTATGCTCCTAGACTGCCTGGCCTTTAGTATGAATGTTACAAAGATTTAATGATTGGTCTTGGACATCCCACTGCTGTGCACCTGCAGCACTGGAGGGCTGAGACCAGATTACTGTGAGTCTGCAGGGCAGGTGGGGCGGGACAGCTGTGTGTGTGTGCGTGTGTGTGTGTGCATGTGTTTGAGTGCATTTTGCAGAGTGTGTGTGTGACACTCCTACTATGTACTGCTATATAAAAGTAGCTAAAAAATGCACCATGTTGCTGAGGGGAGCCTGACACTCGAGCATTTCAGGTTATGTTCAAAACAATGACCCGCAAAGTGTAGAAAGTCAATGATTCATGCTTTTACCCTTGAGCTGTCCGGTCAACCTTTTGAAATCGAAAGTGTAAAAAAAAATGTAAAAATGACAACGCAGAAGTGTTACAGCTTTCAAAGGGTCGGCCCACAGATCATTTTTTCTGCAGAGAACTATATCTAAGGAATGGATAAATCGGTCAACTTTAATCTAATGGGGACCTGGCAGCGATGAAAGTTTTGAAAGTTGACTCATGCTTCAAATTCTTTAGAGGAAGTTAGCTGAGGAGTTTTCATACCCAGAGCCTGGAACCAGACTTGTAACATTCGACTTAACTTGGTTTCACAATCTCAAATCATTTTGTAAATCATTCTGGGCCAAAGGTGTAAAAAGAAATGGAATAAAACAATGGAGACTCCACCCTAGGATTTTCTCCTGTGTGCTGGGAATGGGAGCAGCAGCACACCCAGGTTGTATTGATTATGGGAGGGAAAAAAAACTATCAGTTGCGTCAATGCTACAAAGAATGTGGAGCGGTTACTCCCAGGATCTCCCCTCACCCAGTTCAGCCTTGGGGTTACATAACAGGGCCACATTACGTGGCTTCTGTAAATCAACACCGCTGTTCCCTTGTGGGCTCCCCTCCTTTCCTTTTATTCCACAGCAGCCAACCGTCTTCCTGCTTCTTGTCATTTGATCTCTTTACTGCTGAGCTTGCATTCCTCTGTTCATTCAACCCTTATAGTGCCCCCCTCTTTCCACTCACACTACACTTTCCTTACCTAAAGCCTCTCAGTCAATCATTCCCAAGGCCTCTAGTTAAGCAGTCTAGCCTCCCGTGCTAACCCTCGAGGCGGCAAAGTGGCTCAGACTGATTCATAGTTTTGGGTGTAACTTTCTGGGCCGTGCTTAAATTCCCCCTTCTTCCCCTATGATCTCTTCATCCCTTTTGCTTTCTAACAAAAATGTAGCCAGGTTTTTAGGGAAGAACTGGATCTCACCTAGATTTTCCAGGTCTTTGCGGGTGACAAACTTGTAGTCGTCGTACACGGTGCTCTCGGGGCTCTCCTCCAGCTCCTCAGTCAGGTTGTCGAGGAAGGAGCACCATCGAGGTGCAGGGCCCAAAGCCTGCATGTTCAAGCACACACACACACACACACACACACACACACACACACACACACACACACACACACACACACACACACACACACACACACACACACACACACACACACACACACACACACACACACACGGACTGGGTTCAGATTTAGACTGCTGAGTATTTGGGGAACCTGTCATGCATTAGCATTAACGATAATAGACCATGTAAACATTTTGGAGTGTTTGATTTCCCCGACAAACTGAGGGATTCAGCACAAGCCTCAGTAAAGCAGAGTCACTGCTTCTTTTTTTTTTCATTTTCAGACTTTATGACTGATAAAGTTCTCAAAATCTTAAAATAAACTCCTCATTTATGTTGTCCTGATACTCTGTTGTAGAAAATGAACATGTTTTTTATGGCAGTAAGTTTTACAACACTGGACTGTGATAATAATTTGATTTTGTCACCAGGTTGAAGCACATCTCTGAAGCTGCCTCTCTACCAGGATCCTCTTGAGCAGAAATGTACCATAAACGGCTCCAGATGCAGGATCAAAGATCCAGGGATTACTGAGTTTTGTAAGCTCCCCCCCTTTCACAGGTGTAAAACCTTAAACTTCATGCGGGGATCAGATAAAAACTCTCTTAGCTTTAAAAACTGGCTCGATATCGCATTCCTTTGATATCTGTCTCACAGGTGCAAGAGTTTGAGCAGATGGACATGATACAGCTCCAGACTTAACAATGCAATGGTACATTTAACATGTGTGTTAAATCTGTTACTTAAAGCCTCAACAACCTTTTGTATTAATGAGGACAGTCTCTTACTAGGAAAGAAACATTTACATTGGCATTCATAGTCACAGCCTGTCTTTATACTGTCTACAGAGCTCTTCCTGCAGGTTCTGTGCATTGATAGTTCTGCGGTAACACTGTTTAGAGACCTGAGGCAGCTGAATAATAAGGAGGCCATCTGCATCCTGGCAGCAGGTTGTAGGATATTGATTGAAATCAAGAGTATTTTCCTGGCAGCAAACCTTCATGTGACTGACTGGAAGTATCCCTGTTTAGTGTCTCACCAAGGAAACACACAGCATACAGAAAAACAGCTGAAGGGGCTTTTTTGTTCGCGGCATGTATAGTGCAGTCTCTATATGAAGAGGAGAGAGACCATTTACATTCTGTATGTTGAACATACCATGTCAAAGCTTGGGACAGGTTGTATTATTAAGACAAAATGGACTGTTCTAGTGCCATGACAGGATCCCTCAGAAGTAAAGCATATCTGATAGTATGTGAATGCATAAGTACTAGGGGTGGGAATCACTAGTGGCCCCATGATATAAGAATAATAATAATAATAGGAATAACTTTCATTAATCCCTGAAGGGAAATTCAATTGTCTGTTGTCTAAAAAAGTCTAATGGCTGTTGGTACAAAAGCTCTATTATCTATCTATTATCACGATACTTGAGCCACAATATGATTGCAATTTTTTACATTTTGCAATACAGTGAGTCTTGCGATACAATATATTGCAATCGATACAATTTTTCAACTGTTTAGCTAGTGTAGCATTTGTCTTTCCTCTATGTTTGTCTTATTTACGCAGTATTTTATTTTCATGTAGCACATCTTGCAAACCGTATGTGTCAGGTCATTTGTGCCCTGCTTGCATAATGTCTTTCCCAGGTCCTGCTATATTAGTTGCACTAACTTTCTCCTGCTCTATGATGTCACCTCTACAGAAGAGGATTAGGGCCACTGGAAAAAAAGAAAAAGACAGAAAAAAGTCAGAATTCTGACTTTTTTTTCTCTCAGAAAACTAATTTTTAAAAAATTATATCAGACCTTTGTTTTTATTTTTTATTTTTCCCAATGGCCCTAATCCTCTTTCGTACACCTCTGCAAACCTCACTGGACAACCAGCTGATTTTATTTTTCCATTATCACAGATTTGACTTCACTTTAGCAATTAATTTGAAAAATCGATACTTGGTAAATGAGATCATACGATATATCACCAGAGAAAATAATGCTGTACTATGCTGTATCGATTTTTTTCTCCCGCCCCTAATAAGTGTCCACAGTATGTAAAGGCATCATTACTGAATGATATAGTTTTGGATAGACTAAGAAGATGCCAAACTACAATCTTCATGTCGAACACGTTCTTGCACGTGTCCCAACTGTATTCAAATATGTTTCTGGCATCATTAAACAGTAACATTATCCGGTTTCAACAATTGGTTTGTTATCATAGCACAGTTTTTTTTCACCAAACAATGAAAAATTGCAAAGCATTTATTTGCGCTTTTGGACATTTTACTGAGAGTCCAAGCTCTTATGGAGTTAGGGTTGTGGAAAAACTGAGTATTCAGAGCTATGCCCAAAAGCCGAACTACTTTTCTTTTACCAAGAAGCATTTGTAGCTACCAGGCAAGAGAAATCAATAAGTGCTCCTTTTGCTCTTATGAAAAGTCCTCTGTAATATACAGGCTGTGGTCATCAGACTTTCCAAAATAAGGTAATATTATAAAAGCTCTCTGAACTCCTTTAAACCCTCTTCATTGTATAATTCAAAGTCTTTAAAGGGCCTCAAGTACTTGCTCTAACTTTTGCTTCATCAGCAGCAGCTCAGATCAACTAGAAACAAAATTTGGGAGCTCAAGAAAGTTGCAGCTCCAGCTAAGATTAACGATAGACTGCTAGATGTTTAACAGGAGGAGAGAGGAGAGCAGGGAGAGGAGCAGGGGGAGGCAGGTTGTGTGTCTGAAAAACCAAAGGGACAGAACGAGCATCATGATAAAACACAAGCCCAAGTCTGGAGGTTGATAGGACTGAACGATTTGTTTGATTCACAGCAGTGAAAGAGCTGAGACGCTTCAAGTATTTATGACATAGTGAAAGCTCAAAGCTCTTGTAACAGATAACTTCCAGAGTCCAGGGCAGGGAAAGGGTTAACTAAGATCAACTCATGCTGTCACTGAAGGGGTAAACAATGCATGAGTGGGAATCTTATAGATGAGGCAGAATCTGCTCTGTCTGTGGATAATGACGTCACAGAAGAGTCGAAGTCTACAAAGTCCAGGGTTGGCGACCCTGCCTCCGTCATTAGATCCATCATTGCTGAACTGATAACTGACAAATCGTCCAGTCTATCTGCAGAGACAGTCAGAGGAGTGTGTGTCTGTGGGGCTAAAAGTGGGTTGTGGATGCAGCGACATGCATAGGCATAAGTGGCACGTTGCTGAGAAGTCTAAACAGGGATTGTTCCTAGAAGCCTGGTTCTTGGAGCCATAAACAACCACATCAAAAGACTTCTTCAGGAAAAGGAGGGACTTTTCAAAACCATGCCCAGAGAGCAGCACAAAACCTATAGGGGGAACTTTTCTGAGACATTTCTGTGTTGATACTTGTTCTGAGTCAAATGCAAAGAGTATTTCAAAAAGCATCTCTACTCGGGGTGGACAGATATTGCTTCTTTCAGGCCGGTACTGGTTCAGATTATTAGCCGTTTTTGAGAAATAACCAATCTCTCAAAACCTGAGCTAACTAATACTTCCTTTTTTCTTTTTTTTCCTTTTGTGTATAAAAATACAAGTACCAAACATTAGAAGCATCGACAACCGCAATGGACAGAGTGTACAAACAAAACTCAACAAAACAACAATCCAGTATGAGGGGGGACAGAAAGAAGCAGAACTTATCATGTCCTACCCCTACCCTTACAGTCTCACCAAAGCATCAACATTCTACATGTTTCTGTGTGTGTGCACTTTGCACATGTGCCAACAATCCAATAAAATAGACATAATAACAAAATAACAAAGACAAATTAAAGAAAGAAATAAAAAACCAGGCAAGATTTCAACAGGAAATTAATTTTTAGATTGTGTCTTCTTCATTTCTCCTTTAATGGTCCATGAAGAGCTGTTTATAATTATGTTTAAAAATAGAGATGTTCACGCTCTTTTGTATTGTATTGTCAAGTCAATTCCATAGGGTTACCCCACAAACAGAGATGTACATGCTTTGTCTGGTTGTATGGACAACAGGATATTTTAATATACAGTGTCTTCTCAAGTAATAACCCCCCTCTATGTTACAGGTTCCTGGAACATTGTTGTTGTTGATTACATTGAACATGAATTGGCCAGTTTTTAATTTCACTAGATCCAAAAATGTTAATGTTTTTGAGATTAAGAATAAATTACTTGTATGGTCCAAATGACCGACTTGATGAATCAACCTGACAGCTCGTTTTTGCAATGTGCAATTCCATTTCAAGTTACTTTCATATTTCCCCATATTTTGACACAATACGATAAAAAAGGAGTTTTGAGTGAGTGGTACAAAGTAAATAGAGATTTTAACTCTAAAAGGGTATATGCATGAACATCTAAAATGGCAACCTCTCTGTCCAAATTTAGAACTTGAAATGTTTTGAATTCAGACAAAATCTTTTGTTTTAGTGTTAAAGACTAATGCTTAATCAAAACACAAACTTTTAGCACCAAAGTTATTTTTCGACAGTAAAGTTCGTGAACACAGCAAAAGAAGAACAACTTTCCCTGGTGAGATCTCTTTTTAACAGTCAAGATCCAAGCAGAGGTAAACATCTCACTGAGCGTGAGTTAACAGAGGTGAAACTGTGCACAGGTTTTACAGAGCTACTCCATTTAACTGCTCACGTTTATTCACAGTTTAAAAAAAAGCTTTTGTTGTTGAGATTGTCTCGATTCTCTAGGACAGCCAAGATCCAACCTCGGACTGCACATTAAAGAGGCCGTGCTGTAAACTGTGTCAATCCTATGCATACAGACAAAACAACTGATGAAACTACAACTTGTTTTGAAATAAGAACTCAGTTCTAGCCTCAGTTTTTCCACTGGGTTCAGCACATGTAGTTGTTGAACTGCTGTTTCTGGATTATTGAAAATCTCATCTTATTTTGCAATTGTAATAGTAGAAATGTTTACTCAGGGAAAGTGCTGTTGATGTGCTGGGATCTTTGTGCACCCCTGACATAAAGAAGTATCCCTCTCACTTCCCATCAGAAGAGTCCCGGTTCATCCTGTCCATGTGGCTCATGAGTGGAAATCACCCACTTACACAAAGCAAAGACCAGTTTAACACACACACACACATACACACACACCCTCTAGAGCAGCACATGCTGTTTGATCATGTCTGAGTCACAGGACACAGTGTTATTGAAATAAAGCTTAAACAAGCTTTACACATGATGCAGCGGCCTTGTGACGAGCAGATTAATGAACCCATGTCCGTAAATTTCACTCACTGGGTTAATGCCCCAGACTAGAGGCCCAAATCAAATATTTAGGACTGAGGTGACGGGCAGTGTAACGTATCTGCTAAATTAGGAGTTTGGATGAAATTAGCCCAAAGGAGGAGGAGGAGGAGGAGGAGGAGAAAGCATCATGGAAAAACTGAATGATGAAAGACTAGACTGTCACATGATGCAAACTGGCCAGAAAATACCATTTCAAATCGCCATATGAATTATAATGAGAGGTCAGAGACTTGTTGGGTCTCTCTCTGTTGGATCACGTGTCCAACAGTGTGCTCACTTCACCTCACTCTTGGCACCATTGTCAGCTTTTTGTTTTCTGTTTGTGGATAAAAAAGTTCACCTAATCATGCACTTTTTAATTTGTTATCTCCTTGTGCAATGCTGCTTTAACTGCCAAGCTGAGGGATTTCTGCCTCCAAGGGGCCCTTCAGCAGATTTAATGCGCTCAACCTGAGGCAAAAGGTGCTCCACCACAGCCTGACATGCTTAACAGGGGCCCAAACGTGCTCTAATGGCTGACATAACAAGAACACTCACAAACACTGAGTGCTGCACACTCTCCTGCACGAATGACAGTAAAGTGCTTGTCTAACATGCTGTTCATGCCGTCGGCCCAGCACCTGTTACACAGGATGTGAGTGTGGCCTGTCGGCTGCATCCTGTTTATGCAGGGCCCCCTTGAGAGAAATTAAAGCCTCTGAACTCACCGGGATGTAGAACGTGCTCATCTTTGGATCTTCATTGGCAGTGAAAAGCATACCTGTCAGAGAGACGGGCACAGGATGCAAGCAGAACAATGTAAGGACGGAAGCAGGGCAGATATAAATAAAGCTCATCTGCTGTGGAAAAACTGAGTTTAGTGTCAGTAAATCAATTTCTGTGCAAACTAAAAAAAATGTTGAGAGAAGATTAAAACTGTAAAAGGGGAGAGAGGAATTGGTGCGCTGGATTTTGGAGAGAAACATAGCAGAGTGTTTGAGATCCCAACAAATATTCCAGTGCTTTGGCGTGCAAAGACAGAACGGACAACCAGCATCTGAACTGATCTGTACGATGGCGCCACCCTGAGGTGAAACAGCTGCATGAACATTTAGCTGTAATTAGATTTCTTCCCCTGGATTTATTGTCAATTTATTCCCTCACTTATGAAGATAGACGCACAGACAGACATCTACTCTCAGATATCTACAATATACCCAACTTTTAGCTTTCATCAATGTTCATTTCTCACATATGTTCCCACTGTAATAGCTGCTATGTTTGTATACACTCTCAAACAACTGCTGCTATCAGTAAGCTTTTTAAACACTTGTGCCTATTTGGTACTGAGGTCTTTTTCTGGCTTCATGATCGTCTATATTGCAGGTAAAGGTGTCCTCACCTGAGTTAGGGTAGATGCACACATCATTGATGTTGGTCTGAGGCTGGATGGAGGAAAACACTTTGCCCTGAGGTGAAGAGAGTAAATACATGAGAGAAAAATACCAACTGTGAGAGCCAAGTAAGTAGTTTGTTGATTTAAAGGGTTATTCTGTAGTTTTTTTTTTTTTAACCCGTACTAGGGCTGCACGATTCTGGCCAAAAATAAAATCCAGATTTTGGGTTTTTTTATTCAGCGACAACTTCACCAAACTTCACTTTAAAAATAAAAATGTTTTTATCACTCAAAGCAAAGCCACCGAAAACGAAGTAATGCATAAGCCACGCCAGTAAGCGGCGCTGTAATGCTGCACAGGAAATGCACAAAAGACAGACGAAGAGTATGGAGCATTCGTATAAAGGTTGTTTTGACCGGACATGTGGAAGCGCCATAAAAGAGTTACGCTGTGTGTGACATAATCGTTTCAAGAGAGATGCAGACATCTACACGATGTTGAAATGGAAGTCGTTTACTGATTTTTGCATTCTCTGACAGGTTTTTAAAAAGTACTATTTACAGTCTCTTTTTGTGTTTACTCCTGAATTTATTTCCGTGTGAACGGGTTGATACCACCTTCAGACAGACTTTGCAGCAGGGAGTGGTTTGCTCTTCAGCTAAAACTGCAAAGCCGTACCGATTCCACACGACTGACTTGCTCTTGACCTATTTAGCCACGAAATTTTCGCCTTCTATTGCACCATGTTTGTTTACACTGGTGTGTGTGGGAACTGGGGAGCACACCCGCAGGAGGGGGAGCCTACGGTGGCTTGGAGGCACAAGACATGATAGAGAGGAAAATCAATTGTAATTTTTTTAACATCGTCACAATCAAATAATCTGATTATGATTTAAAATCAATTAATCCTGCAGCCCTATCCTGCACCCTACTTTTTTTAAACTTATTTCTGAGGCAAAGTAAATAAAAGCGGAAAAACCTTTCAGTCACTAATAAAATAATGTTACATAATCTATAATGTCAATTAACTTTATATGTTCACTAAAAGTGTTCTCCTAACTAACTCATCTAATAGGCTGAGGCAGCAGAACACGACCAACAATAACCATCATAAAGTTATTGTTCTTTTAAATGAGTCTTGTGGCTTTCTATAGTTAAAAAAATAAATTGCTGAACTTACAGTTAATAAGAAGTAAAAACAATTTGTTTAAATGGATGTGCTTGAATTGGTGTAATAACCCTTTAAAGTGACCTTGCAGTCAACTATGGCTTGTTATAGAGCTGACATCTGATGTTTCAATGAATCTTTCATAAAAACTTTTATTTCTATCTATCATCTGAACCTGAAAAAGGGTTTTAAAAAGCTCCAGGATTTCAAAATTATCCATTAACCATTAAAAGAAGGGTAGCATCAGTATAAAGACACATAACCCTTCATAACATAAGAATAAGACACATAATACTTCAGTTGAAAAGCAACTCTCAGTGCATCATTACTCATATGGAGCAAAAGTCTTACAGTGTCTTTGTTCCAGATCTTTATAATCTTGGAGTCAGCTGACAAAACCAGGTCCAGTTGGTTGTGGAAGTTGAGGGATTTGATTGGCAGGTTGTAGAAGTGATCTTTGACCAGCAAAGGCTGATTGGAGCGCAGGTCATAGAGCAGCACCTTCAAGACAAAGAAAACCTTATAATGTTCTTCATTCTGAGTCCTTACCCTCATATATTCCTGTAAAATATGTCAAAGAAATAAAAGAGCTTTTTACTCTTCTGAGCCTAAAGTTCAATGTAAGAAATAGAAAAAAAAAAAACTCAAACCCAACAATGTGATGTCAAAAGTATGGCGGAGTATAGGAGGCAGATTTCAGAGGGACAAAAATGAATCTTGAGAACAAAGTCATGAAATTAAAGAGGAAAGAGTCTGCCCACGTCACTTTGAGGAGCTGCCTGCATGAATATGGAGTCTGTGGAGCATCCTGTAATTTTATGCTTATTATAGTGTTCATGTATGACTGAAAGCTTAAATCTTTTGGCAGTATTGCACCATCCTGGCAGAAATACCAGGAACCTGTGAAAGACACAGAGTCTGAAGTTTGACTTCAGTGATGTTCCATGAGGCTCAATTTAGTGGAGGCGGCTTGGCGCCCTTAAATGAGCTGCCTGCCTGATAACACCCTGAATGTTATTATACATAGAACTATAATCAATGACTATGAATGACATATTAAACCATGACCAATCTCAACTTTCCAGATTTAGTTCAGTCCTGGGTAAAGAAAAGGGCATACAGACTCCCAAATCACTGCATATTGACTTATTTTACCCTTTCTAAATTATGGTGCAAAGGTTCAGGGAAACAGGCTTATTCCCATTTCTTCAGGTCTGAAACTCTACATTTTTACCTCATAGTTCTTAAAACTTCACCAGTAATGTGTAAAGTAAGGAACAATCTACTTCTAGGTTAAAGTTAGAGGATGCTCTCTGAAAGAAATGGGGTTATAACTTTAGAAAGAAGTTCAATTCAAAGACTTTAAGTGTTTGTGCGACAGAGAAAAGTCTTATCTGTGGAGTTAAATGATGAACAGACTGAATACAGAATCAGATCAGCGTCAAACCACTTTAAAAAGACGGATGAGTAAATGATTTTCCAGAGGTATGGAGAGAGGAAGGTCTGAGGTAATCACTGCAGGTTTGATTTCATTGATCTCCTGTTAGACTGAAGCTCTGTGTCAATGTAGTGATTTATTGAACGGCTCACCTGTCCTGTGCTGGTGCCAACAGCCATAGTGAGGGAGCTGTTAAACTTCAGAGCACTTATTGATGGTAAACTCTGAACTCTGTAGTCAAAAAGAAAAGTATATCATACCACGGGGACAGGGAAGGCAAAGGTACAAAGAAAAAACATCAGACAAAACCCTCGAAGCTGCATGAGCGTCATTAAATCCTTTCATTCTCAGCCTGGTACCCACTCTGTTCCTTCAGTGACGCTGCTCAGGGCGCAGTCTAGCTTGCCCACTCTGCTGCGGACACGAGGGTCCCAGCACTCCACCCTGCCCTGGTCATTAAAATGAGAAGAATACAGACAGTCAGTCAGGTGTGTGAGGCTGGAAGATTTAACCTCAGTGAGAGTTTTTTTTAAACAGAAAGGACTTTAAAGGATCGGGATCAAACCCCTCATACTGGGGGCTCCTAGAAACGTGAAAAAAATTACACTTTGACACTCAGAGGCCATTTAGCACTCTTTGTTTCCATCAGTCGAGTGAGTGTGGGGTGCTTAATCTTAACAGAGAGAAGAAAGAGATGTATTCTCTGGTGATAAAAAAAAACGTTAAGTTTCATATTGTATCATCTTTGGTAAAAAATGAAAACAAATGAAAACAGGCAAAAAAACAACATCTTATTCAGCCAAGCCTCTGAGGTTACAGCTTTAGTGACAGTGCAGCCGTACCCACCAAGACTTTTCTGTTTTATACCGCACTGAGGTCTAAGGGGAACTTCAACAATGAAATCTGGTTGAAAACAGTGAAATCCGGACTGAAGTTAAACCTTCATTTCAACAGCAAAAGTCTGACTAAGGCCACTTATCCACCAGAGGACTTTGAGAAGATTTGGAAAAGACTCCTAGAAAACTATCAGCTTACACCTGCTCACATCTAAAGACAAGTGCTTCGAGTTTTTAGTCACAGCCTAGTCTCAGACTGAGATTTTACAAAGACTGTGAAACTTGCAGGGTCACTGTTAACGAGACTACAACTACAAGTTGTCTACTCAGATTCTTAGAAGTTCTTAAAGCTAAAATTTAGCTTTTCATTGTACTGAACATTATAAAGATAGTGTGTAGAACAAGTCTTTGTGTGTTGGAGCATACCCTCAGTAATTAACAGCTATACCATCACACACTCAGTAGCACTTTCACTTGTTTCACACTCAGCCTGCTATGACACTTACCTCAGAGGTTCCTGTGGCGAACAAATGATGGACCGGATTAATGTCACACACATTGTTCTCCCTGGGTAAGAAGTCAAGAGAGAAAAGAGGCATCATGAGCATTAGAGGTGGGTGCAATTCATTGATGAGTCGATGCATTGCAATGCTTCACGTAAATTAATTCAATTCTTAACATCGATGCTTAAAATGAATAAATAATTAAAAACATTGATGCTTTGCCGCAAGGCTGGAACCAAAAACACATAACTGGAATCTTAACGCATGCGCCGCTGAGACTGTTTAGTGAGTGGGACCACAACAACAGAGCACGTTAGTTTCTTTGCAAAATGGCAACAGCATTGACTGTATAAAGAATGGACGCCGTCTGCCTCCTCACTGGGTGAAGCCAGCCTGAGAACAGCACCCTCTGGTGACAGGCTGATTATTTATTTACAAATATAGCCACAGATGAAGACAAAATCAATCCTCTATGGAAAAAAGCATAAAAAATGGCAATAATCGAAAAATCTTGGCACCAATAATCAAATCGACAATCATTATAATCAAAGAATCAAAGCTCCCATAATCAAATTCAAATTGTGAGGTACACTTGTTGGAACACCCATAATGAGCATCATCTCAGAGCTGATCTGTCAGTGACAGTTTGCACAATAACCCCCTCACTATACAATAAAGAGAAAAAAGCACTGGTTCTGTGCTTTAAATCAATCAACCTGCACATATGAACAATCCGATTTTACTCACACAGCATCAGTCTGAAGTGAGTTGAGGAAACGTCCTTGCTCCAGATTCAGCCTGAACACTTCTGAACTGAAATGAAAACACAGTTTGTTCCAACCAGGTTACTCCTATATGTCTAAAAGTGTCTAAACACCTGTATTACAACAACACTCTTACCTGGTCCCCACAAAGAAGAGGTCACAGGAGGGGTAGTGGTAAGAAAAGTCCCGTCCAAACTTTGGAATACGTGTCTTATAGTAGTGTCCGTGCTGCGAGTGGAACTCTACGTATCGATCACTGTGCAAAAACACCAGCTGCAGAGACACACAGAATGACAGATATCAGGTCTAAACATGAAAGATGCACAATAAATATTATTAAGTATGAGAAAAACAGGAAATGAAGCTGCACTGTCATGGTAAGGCACTCAAAAACACTTAACACATACTCTGAACATGGTACAAAGAGTAGAGCTGAAAAACAGCTTAAAATGACCATTTCGTCAGGCAGTAACAGCAAGACTGCATTCAATTCTATCAAGCTCGCACCACATCTGAACACTAAACATGGAGGCTGCTGCACCAAAGTGACAAACTCTGGACTGAAAAAGGAAGGGTGAATGTCCTTGTTCTAGCGAAAGGGCCAAACAGAGAAGGAGGTTGAATTCAGAGCTCTACCGGCCCCTCTGCAGGAGAAACCTCATCTGTAGGAGCTTCTGATCCACACTATGTACTCTTTAGAGACTGCCTTACCAGAGCTGTACAGCAAAATTCGTGACAACATGTCCAGTGATTTTAAAATGTGATATTAGTTTTAAAATAGTCATTTGGAGCTCTGACATTTGTCTCATGTCATCCCTGAGCATCACGCTCAGCGCTCATACAGCAGAGCACGAGAAACAGATTTATTTGTGAGTTTTACAATGCAAGAGTAAGTTGGCAACATCTTTAGCTCATTCTTCATTTTTTTTGTAAATACAAGCTTTATGTACAGTTCTATTATGTTGAAAAATTCAAGTATGGGATTTGGACTTGGTGTCAGTAGATACTTGTAATCAAAAAACTAGGGGGGCAGGTGATCACGACAAGCCTTGTTTGCTTTTGTAAGAAATAAAAAAGCACCACCTTTCATTTCAGTCAATCTCATAACTCCTTAGAGGTCAATTATATTGTAATATATATTTCTCTGCAATAACATGACATCATACATTATCTGGCCACAACTACATCAAACATAACCAAGGAAAACATGTCAGGTAAACAATACAACAACTCTGGTTTGGGCGGGGAAAGCTCTGTCTTACCTTGGAGTAGTCATCGGACAGGATGTCAAAAGCCACAACTTTAGGGGAAAAAGAGGAAAGAAATTGATTAATATTTGACATAAATGTCATTAATAACACAGTTGTAGCGTATCAGGTGATTTACCATCTGAATCCAGACAGCGCTCAAATTTCAGGGACAACTGGTAGGTGTCATAGCAGCGTATCCTGGGTTTATACGTGCCTGAAATCAACCAACAGCTTAAGTTTTTGCATCTGTCTCAGTTTTAAGAGATGTTTGGATGAACACTCTCTGCTGTGTTAGCTCTTACCTGCTGCCAAGATGAACTGACCATCCCTGGATACTTTGATAGAGTTGCACACTGTGGGCATCTCAAAGTCTTGGATGAGCTCAATTCTGCGCTGGATGTCTGAAGTAGAATAAAGTCATAAAAGTTAAATAATAAAGACTGAAAATTCAGAGCAGATCACCTGTGAGGCTGAAGAAGTTAACTTACCAACATCTTTCTTCTGTAACTGTCTCTTCTTTCGATCTGACAGCCACTGCATAACACATGTAAAGTGTTCAGGGTTGGATATCAAATTATAACACAGTAGACCACAGGTTTATAAATAATGCTTAATTACAAAGCTATGGCTCTTACTGCTTTTACATCAACTCTTGGGAAGGCTCATTTTAGCACTAGTACGTCGTGAAACTTCTTCAACTGACAAACTATTCATAAAAATTAACGCTAATGCTTTAAGACATGATGATATAAGGACTAAAAATACCCTTGTTTAGACTAGGCTTGTTAGCTACAAAGCTAGGTGAAAGCTGAAAACTTCAAATTTATTAAATGTATCTCGGCGTTAAGACATAACTTCAACCCTTACCTCCGGGAGAGACTTTCCATGGCTTAAGTTATAAATCTTCACATCATTCACACTGGATATCTGCATTATAGCAACTGAGAGAGGCTACAGTCAAACATAACACTGTTGCTAAAAACCGGTGAACTACAGTAGACCCACGTTGTTGCTCCAGAGGAAAAATAACAGGAAGTGGAATTGAGTTTTCAGAAATATGTCCGAGTCGAAACTACATTGCGTGCGGGAAGTTCCCCTCTTGTTCGTTTAAAAATGTGAAACAAAATGGAATGTTTTTTTCTGTCCGCTCTTTTATCCAAAAGACCAAAATATAATTTGTCTTGTCTTTCTCATCGCAGCCTCAGTCAAAAATAGGACCAAAGTGCGACTGAGCACGATATCACGGAGGCAGTCGTGGAGCATCTTAAGCATGCCCCTGGACGGTCTGGCGGTGGGGGTACAGGACTTTGGTAAATAATTAGGGACATCCCCACAAATACTTATTTTGTGTGTGTGTGTGTGTGTGTGTGTGTGTGTGTGTGTGTGTGTGTGTGTGTGTGTGTGTGTGTGTGTGTGTGTGTGTGTGTGTGTGTGTGTGTTTCTTTTTTCTTTTTACAAATTATTTTTATTGTATATAGTTTTTTTTTTCTTTTTGCAATCAATTTGCTAATTTCATTCGTAAAAACTTATTCAGCAATAAGACCCCCCCCCCCCCATCATGTGTTTGCTCAGCCCTGCTAAATTCTTGTACATTTTTTTTTGTTTTGAAATTATTTCATTTAAGTGTAATTGGTATGTTAAAAATAAAATGTTTAAGATAATAAATGTAAATAATTTCTTTCCAAAATCCTTGTTTAAGGTATTTATCTGCAGTACACCTTTGACCTACCACCTTTGGCTTATTGAGGATGTTGGCCAGTGCTTACTTTGTAAATCTAGACAAGGTGAGAAATTGGCAATAGCATGGGCAGAAACATTTTTTATGCACAGAACATTGGGCTTTCAAGCTAAAGGTCACGCAAGTAACTTTATTTTTTTGCAAGTTACAATGTCCGACTTGATAGTGTTAAACAAATAGTCTCTGGGATAGATACTGTGTAATTTCCAAGTAGCCTGACCCAGCAGGTTATACCTGCTCAAATCACCTGGAATGATGTAAGCGCTGCCTGTGATCCTAGAGGACAAAGAGCTGTCAGTTAGTCTCAGGTGGAGCTGCTGCTCAGGCTCTCTCACAGAAGGACTAAAACAGGAATGTCATGAAGATAACGTGAAGGTGAGAATCCCTGGTTTTAAATGCTTTTCCTTTTCATTTCTGTGACACATATATTTGTGCCATGTAGACAGAGCAAAAATGAAATGCTATTATGATTTCAGGACATTCAAACTTTGTAAAAACAAAATAGATAAATAAGAAGGTAAAATATTTACCTTGGCTGAAATGTTAAACTGACAATGCCAACATGACTTGATGGATGGTTATGGAGTTGCTTTAACTGGATGTTTGCTTTCTAGGGGTGACAGTGTGTGGGGTGCCAAAGCCTGCCCTCTTCACAAGGATTTTGTCTGGATGTCTCCATGAGCAGCACTTGGAGTCATGACAGAGTTTTGGTTGATTTCTGTCCCTTTGGACAAGACCAGTTTAACCAGTGTAGACAAACTGAAACGGACAATGGCCAAAACCAACCTTGCCTCCTGCTGCAGGTTCTCCATCCCAGAGCTGAAGGTAAGATTATGCGCTTCTTGTTTTTCTGAGGGGCCTGAGAGACCTAAAGTAGAGTAAATATTTGCATGAGAGCTAGACACAAAACGGTTTCATCCTTAAAACAATGAGGAAGACAAATGTTTGTGTATGCTAGTTTTGTACAGTATAGTGCAGCTGAGGAGACTGATGGTGTTTGGTGTCCTTCTCTGGTGAAGGTGCACGGGCTCAGGTTGCTCTCTACAGTTTGAGGCAAAATTTCCACCTGACCCATTTCACTCAACGTGATCCAAGCTCACCTGCTCACATTTTAACAGCAGGCTTTTCACCCGTTGGAAATTCTGAACAGTAAAACCGTTCACACTGAGTTATGAAATGTCGTATGTCGGTGCCCTGGGTTTCATTCTAAAAAAGTCAGTACATGCATAAGTGTTGTTTGTGTGACAAGAGCTCTCTGTGATGTGAAATCGATGATACAGTAACACTAACTGTGCTGTCTGTGCTGTGACCTCAGGTGGGAATATTGGACAGTCTACTCAGCGTGTCAGATGATCTTTCCAGGCTTGACACACTGACTGAGAGGTAAAAAAAAAAAAAAAAAAATCATGATGATGAAGAAAAGTGAAAACGTTGCTTGTGCTCTGTTGAAACTTTCCTGTCTTAGTGGTTAGTTTGTGTTCGTAGCTCAGGATGCACATCAGTCTTTAAATAAGACTTGCAGCTCTGAGCTTGTCTGCAGTCTGCACCATGATTAATTGATGGTCAGGAGTCACTGATGGGTTGTTTTCACTCCTAATTTTAAATTTATTGTTGGTATATTTGAGCTGGAGAGCTTTAAGAGGGGACTTTTGAGCATATTTGCAACATGATTTCCAAACGTGGATAAACCTCAAAGACCTCCCCTCGTATTTCGTCTTTTTATTTTTTTAATTTTGATAAACTGCTGTCTGAATCTGTCTTCAGCTATAGGCTTGCACCTAAATGGATCAACTTGTTCAACATTAATAGTTTATTGTAGGCATTGTCAGTATCAGCGTTGCATGAGTTTGAAGAAATTGTTTGAAATGTATGGCGTCAAATATGTGAAAATTCAGATTTTTTTTTTTCTTCTTGTTATCCGGTCAGTGTGATTAAAAAAACTCATCAGTGTTTAAGGGAGGTGATGGAGCAGTCAGATGACAAAGTGCTGGAAAATGCCTTAGCCAATGGAGGTGAGTCACACACACACACACACACACACACACACACACACACACACACACACACACACACACACACACACACGCACACACACACACACACACACAGACGCTGAGGGTGTTAATTACAGCGTATAGAAACTCATTCAGTAAGTGCACAGAAGCCTTAAGCTACATTGAAATGCTAATGCACTAAGCACTACTGAAAGACAGCTCCGTATGCATGTGTACACACCAACATCCGCTCCCAAAACACTTAACCCTTTACTTGTATTAGCCTCCCAGGAAAGATCAACTCAAACGACGCTAACCCAACTTCTCCTTCTCTGATGACTCTCTATCAGACCACAGCATGACTCAGAGAGCCGTCCTGTCCCCCCTGAAAGCTTACCTCAAGTCTCTGAGGGGTATTTCATCCGCTGAAGTTTGCTCTTTGAGCTGCTGTGTGATTCCTTACATGAGGCATGCATGGTTTTCTGGCAAGGCTGCACCTATAATCAAAGTGTAATCACAAATTTACTTCAGCACAGTGTAATATCCCTATGAAACCACGTGATATGCAACTTTTTTTATTTTTTTTTTATAATGATGATGTTTGTAATAAACTAGCAACCAAGCTGCCAAAACTTTAGTGTAATAAATACAGAGCAACATTTTTGATGAAGGGAAATCAGCAATGTAAACTTCATGGTAAAAGTTAAAGATAAATTTTGTCACAAACTTGTTTTCACTAGAAAAAAAATAAAATAATTTACTGTAAGCCTAACAACAAATAACCTAATTTCAGTCATAACATAACTTTGACATAACATAAACTTTACAGAATTTTTCTGTAGGTCATACAATCGACGGTACATTTCTGTAATGTTGTAATGAATGCAAAAGATGCAGCATTTGCAAGTAATTATTTTACAGTATTCTTCCATTTTTAAACAGTATCAGTGTTTTTAACAGTAAATTAATGTGGTTTTTTTTACAGCCAAAAGATGTCTATTTTACTGTGACAAAAAAACTCCTCTAACTTGTTTTTTCTTTTTTTCTTCATTTACAGTCTTTTATTGACGGGGTATAAAGTTTTTTTTTACCGTTGAATCTACAGACAGTTATTTTCTGCGCAAAATAGTCATACTCAGATATAACATCGTGATTTTGATTTTTAATGTGAAATACAAATTGTAATGCAAAAAAAATGTATATATATATAAAGAACATGTTGAATTAACCGTTAAATAATATGGGTGCAGCACCAGATGTCAATCTTATTGTGGTATGGTTGTGTGTATGTGTTTGTGTTTTTTATTTTTATTCCTCACTTAAACTATGAACTTCTATCTGTTTTCTGATTTTTTGATTTTTTTTTAGTGGATCTTATGAGCTACATGACCAAGTTTCAATGGGACAAAGCCAAGTACCCCACAGCCCTGCCTCTGTCCAGCCTGGCAGATATCATCAATAAGGTACAGACATGTTCATATCAAATTTATGAATTTTTGAATATTCACATTTGATTGTGATATTGTTGCCTTTAGAGCTACACACTGCAGTACAGGGAAATATATACAAATAGACAAACAATTATAAAAAGCCAGCTGCAGTCACAGAAAACACAACAGAACACTGTTTTCCAAATTAAAAGAAAAGTAATTAATAGATATGTGATCAAGGTGATCTTTTATCTAGTTATGAATCATACTTGAAGTTCCTTTAAGAAACTTTTGATTTGCATGTATTTCAGTGCCCCCTTGTGGACAGAGCAGCCTTTACTTTGTCAACATGTGAAAAAGTTTCTGTTTTCGCTATTTATTTTGGTATGCGCACATAAAGAGTATGAATAGAGTGTGATTGAACATTTATGCTCATGAAATGTTTTAGCTGGTTTCAAGGTTTTCACACGCACTTCCAACAGGAAGTCTCCCAGATGGAGACAGAGCTAAAATCCCGAGCTGTGGTTTACAACAATGCAAAAATGAGCCTGCAGAGCTTTGAGCACAAAATAAAGTGAGTAATCTCAGATTGAGGCAAATTACATCTTCATGATTGTATCCACTGTGAAATAAAGATCTGGAGGGTCTGTCTTTGCAGCGGGAGTTTACAAACTCGCAGTCTGAGTGATGTAGTAAAGAAAGAAGACCTAGTGGTGTCAGAGTATCTCACTACTCTACTGGTCATGGTCAGCAGGTCAGTTACACATACACACTGACCGCTTTTCTTACTTTATTACATCAAACAAGTTTGTGATAAAAATTATCTGTGAATGTTTATTGTTGATCAGAGGAAGCTACCTGCAGTGGGAGAGGACTTATGAATCTCTGTCACAGTTTGTGGTTCCTCGCTCCAGCAGGTGAGCTCTCTTTAAGCACTATCTGGGCTGTAAGTGAAGACACTCCACCTGATCAGGGTGCAAGTGCACCTAGAGTCCTGTTCTCAGCATCCAAAAGGTCAGGCTCAGCGACAACAGGTGTTTTGTTACCAGCAGAAAGTAAGAGTACATGTATCCTGGCTTAGCAGGACAGAGGCACATTTGAAACATCTGAAAGCTTCATGTTGTCATGCCAAAACTTGCAGCATGCATAAGCAGGAAAATATAAGGAGAGTACCATGATAGCTGCAGTCTTGGGCCAACAGACTTGGTCTCCATAATTCTAACTGTATCTGACTGCACTTTTTTTTGCCTGAAAACGCAAGAAACTGATGCAGTAGGGCAGTTTTGCTGCATTTAAGACCACCACAGCAGAACCAAATTAAAGAAAAATAGATAACGATTGCAATATGGACGCTTGATGTATCTATTTTGGTGCCCAAAACTACTGTGGGATGCCAAATGGTGCCGAATCAGCTTCAGTTGACATTGTACAGTCAACAGAAAACAGGGAGATATACTTTTGACGGAAAACATAACTTGTGCACATACAGGACAAAAAAGCCACAGATATGATGTATCACTTTGTCCACAGGGGGCGCCAAACCTGGCACATACTAACAGTCCCCTGTCAGAGCTTTAATGATATTGAATATAAAATATATCAACTTTTCTTTCTTTCAAAAAGTTTGATAAAAAAAACAAAAGTTTTATAAGTGTTGTCAGACGACCTTGCGCATGTTTGACAGTCTTATCTCAAGGATTGTGGGCTGTAAAGTTTGCAATCACTTCCCGTATCTAAACTCAATACGACCAAAGTGCTTTCTTGTTTCACTTCTTATTTTTATGCTTGTTGCTTAAACTTTCATTTGTATGATACCCTCAGGAAGCTGTACGAGGACAAGGAGGGAGGCATTTTCTCTGTCACACTCTTCAAAAGAGCAGTGTGTGAATTCAAAGCCAAAGCCCAGGAGAGCAAGTAAGCAGGATGGATTGACAGAGAGTTCTCTATCAATTCAAAGCTGTGTTATCTGTGTCAGATTGACCAAAGTGTAGCCTCTGATCCACACAGGTTCAGCGTGCGCGAGTACAGCTTTGATTTGGAGGAGAGGAAGCAGCAGGAGATGAAGCAGCTCAGCATTCACAAGAAGGAACAATATGTGAGTCAAACCTGGTGTGCTGTCTGAGTATTTAACCAAATCCAAGAAATAATGAGGTAAATCTGTAACAGAGTCACATAAATATGTAGACTAAAAAGACAAATTAATGAAGTGATCACATTTATACCCCAAAAGTATGCAAAAGAGCAAAGGTTGGCTTTATCTAAGATGCCGAACAAAAAGGAACCTGGACGAGACTGTACTCTATTTACAAAGACTTGATGTAAAGATGGGATCAGACTGAGCCCAATCTTGTAAGATCAGACCCACTCCTATCCCATCTTCAACCACATGAGTGAAACACTTTACAACATTTATGAAGCTACAGTGGAGAGGAAGAACTTCCTTTAACAGGCAGAAACCTCGAGCAGAACCAGACTGATGTTAGACAGTCATCTGCTGAGACTGAGCTGGAGCTTAAGAGAGGGGAAAGAGGAAGATGGAAAGCAGTTAGGCATATGTCTGCAGCAGTAATCCAGAGGAACCTGTGACATGATGGAGCACAGGGACTTTCAGAAAAGACTGAGAACTAGAGACTCTGATGGGACATGATGATTCAAAGTTCATGATACAGGCAGATAAAGGAGGGAAAGCTGCTGAATGTGCCAATACTCCTGGGAGTCTATGCCACAACTATGAGCTGGCCTAGAGGGAGGCGAAGTGTTTGACCTTTGCTGCAGCAAGTCATTTGGGAATATTTTTTGAGTCAAATGCTGATTTTTGTTAACTATCTTTGTCTCATATTACCAATTCTGCAAGAAAGAGCGGCATTTGTCTTCATTCTGTCTACAGTCTTATGATTCTTTGACCCAAAGTCAGCAAATAGAGACTTTACTCTTTTTATACATCTTGGGCTGGTGACAGCAAATTATATCTTTAAATCAGAAGCATTGGAACCAAACAACAATGCCATCAGCATACCTTTTTTTTTTTTACACCAGTGTGTACAGAGACTATACAGTATTAGACTCCTACCTCAGCCCTCTGCTTTGTGCCTTACCCAGTTCCTGGGGAGTTTGTTTAGATATGTGTTAGTGCTGAGGTGTTTTACATCATGTCTCCTCTACAGGGGATCTTTGTACGCTGGCTGAAGGTGAATTTCAGTGAGGTCTTCGTCGCCTGGATTCACTTAAAAGCTTTGAGGGTGTTTGTGGAATCAGTCCTCAGGTTAGAGATTCAAACATGACGATTTCTTTTGTCATTAACACAAAATACTGTAACTATGAGAAAAGTACTCATCATGATGTATTCATCAGGTATGGGTTGCCTGTGAACTATCAGGCCCTCCTGCTGCAGGTGGACAGGAAACGGTCAAAAAAACTGAGAGATGTTCTCTCTTCACTGTTCATGCATCTGGACCCCACCGCCCCTGCTGGCAAGACAGAGGTATTATTGAAGCTTCATGTTTCATCTCTTGGTCTTTTTACACCTTCTCTAAAATGCAAAATCATTAGAAAACATTTTTACACACACTTCTACGCTTCAGTGATCCCTCTGTTGTCATGGTACTTGAACCTATAAGAGAGACGGTCAATATTGCATCAGGATTAAAACGAAAAACCATGTGCCGTGGTTGGATAAAAATCCAACCCTCTGCTGACTGACTAATGCCTTTGACTGAATTTGTCACTGTCACAACCAGGGCGCCGTTTATAGCATTGTTAAGTGCAAACCAACAAAATCCTTAGCAGGGGCTGCAGCCATGTGCCACTAAACAACACGAACTCAGAAATGAGGAACTTTTTTTTTTTTTTTATTAATTATCCCATCTAAACAAAGTTGACAGACTGGTTTAAAGTCAATGCAGTCAGTGTTTTTCCCAAACTCACAAAGCTGGTACATCAGTATCTTTGCATACCAGAGAAGAACTTGATTAATCCCCGAAGCGATACATTTTTTGTGTCAAATGATTATTTTTGTAAACTATCTATGTGTTATATCACCACGCAGTATCATAACTTTGAGAATCAATCCAGTACAATTCAGTACATCCCCACACACTACTACGAATTTTATCAATTGAGTTGCTGTGGAAACTTAAAATTATTTTTTCTTAACAGGTAAATGACAGTTTACAGTTATTTTTCCTCATAAATCAATCGAGAAAGTTGCTCAAGTTTTGCAGTCTTGGGGGCCCAGTAGTCAAGGTGCATACCCTTTATACAGGCAGCCTGATTTCTTTGCCTGTTTCCTGCTTCGTCAACATTCCTGTTTTCTCTAGTAAAGACCCCCAAAAGCCTCAAAATGAATTAAAAAAGGCATTTTTAAAAGAGAATTTAAGAGCGGTGGAAACAGCTTGATACTAGACTCTTAACTGTCCCTGGTGAATGGTTTATACTGATAAGTGCTCGACATAACAGCTCCTGCCATCAGTGTATGAACGTGGTGTGAATGGGTGAATGGTGTTTGTAGTGTAAAGCTCTTTGAGTGGCAAAGGGTCCAGAGAAAACACAGTATAGACACAGTCTACTCATCATTTATTGGCTGCTTTTAGTACAAATGGGTTTGTTTTATGACAGATTGTTCTAGCGCGATCTCATGGCTTGTTTGATTTATTGCGTGTTTTAATAGTTTAGATCCAACCAAAGCCAATACAGCAAACAAAGTCTCCAATTAAAGCAGCAGTGGACCAACAGCAGCGCCTTTATTTCAAAGGTCAAAGGTCAAATCTTACTTTTATTGTACCCTCAGGTAAATTTTGTTTACAGTGAATCACATGTATGTCAGTAGACGAACACACAGCACAGAACATACATATAAAGTGACAACAGTGCTCGGGGGTAAGAGATTAAAATTCATCAAATAATCAAATCAGGCCAAATAAAACTCAGTAAAACCAAATAAAAACCAAAATGAAACCCAACTGCTCTCAAGGTTTCTTCCCCTTGTTAATGTGCCTGATGGCTGATGGAATAAAACCTTTTTTGTACAGCTTGGTTTTACAGGCTGGTAACTTGAGTCTCCTGCATGATGGGAGCTGCTGAAACTCAGCTATTTGGTGGTAAAGACAGATGACTGTTTTTTGTCAAGCCCGACTGCTGTTTTACAAGAAGGTCCACCTCTACAGGGATTTTAGCAAATACTTTTAAGAATATTCACGTCAGTGTCTGAACACACATGCTGCTTTTTAAAAATGACATCTGACTCTTGCAAATCCCTCCCTGCACTTGGCAGTCCACAGTGAGACAGATGAGACTGCAGGCTACCATGCATTATGCAAATAAACCTCAGGTGAATAAGACTCTTCTGCACAAAATAACAACCTGCCAGTTAGAATAAGTTCATTTGAATGCTGCACAAAAGAGAAAAACACACATGCAGGGCATAGATTGTTTTCACTGATGCCACACTGCTGTTTGTGTTTTTTCTGTCCGTCTCCACCTGATAGGTGAGCTTTGACATCCCAGGACTGTGTCAGCAGGAGTACTCCTCTGTCATCTGCTTCAATATCAACACCAACCTGCTGGAGATCAGCTAGCAGAGAGAGGTCGCACACAATGACCAAAAGAATGAGGGGACTGATACTCCTGCTCGAACAGTTCCAGTACAGTCAGAAGTGGGAACATTAGGACCCTCGACAAGTGGAGAATTTATCCAAAAATATCTCGGTTTCAACATTTCTTGTGGGCCGGGTAAAAACATGGAGCTTCCCTCGGACAGTGGTGTAAATAATCTGTGAAGAGTGGATGACTTTTGGTGTTCTTTACCAAAATAAGAGCAGTGCATGGAGATGTGCTGCACACTGAACTGTGGAAATATTTAAGAAAAATTCTGTAAATATGTAAGTCAGTGTAAAGCTTAGATGTTTAAAGTTGTTTTCCCTCCAAGTCCACAGGCCATCCTGGAATAATGAAGCACATTTCTGCTCTGTTGGATCACAATTTATTTAACTGTATAGGCTTCTCTATGAAGGCAATCAGATCCCCCACGCAATTAAAGCTACTGACACCCTGATTTAATCAGCAGCGTCGTTTCTTAAGGAAGAAAAACCACACCACAATGGATGGACGGATCCTAATATATATCAGCTGAACCTAATCCAACCTGGGTGATGGTTCGGCTGGTAGTTTAACTGTGGGTTAGTGAGCTTCATTGCTGAGGTTAATGAAGCTGGTAAAGCATGATATGATAAGAAGTGTCAATGTCTAAGTATGCCTACAGTGTGTGAAGATGTTATCAGCAACTGGAGAACTGCAAAGACCCAGCTGCTTCTTAAAAATGGACCAGGACCCAAAACAGTCCCAGTACCTTATCTGACCTTCTCAAAGGTTCCTGTTTGGTGTTGTAAAATGTCATATATTTCCCTCTTAACACACTAGCTGTCAAAAAGTACTTGTTTAACACAAACTCAGTTGATTTTCGCTTTCTTACAGAGTGCTAGTCAGCACATCACCAGCAGAGGGTACTCTATCTCACTCTCTCTTACCATCTAATTTGCAGCATCTATTCTTCCAACATTTAATTTAGCCTCCACACATGATTCTTTAAGAATCAGTCATGTTGAGATAGTTCTTACTGGTAACAGTCACAAACAGTAAAGACTGTTTATTCCTTAATTAATGACACCACACTAAAATGTGGCTTAATCTGAAAATATTCAAATGCAGAACTGAGTCCTTGAGAGAAAGTTTCACTGCAGTGCTGATAAACAACTGAAGGAATCATCTGATACGGTAGCCAGAAAGGGTCAAATGCACAAATATTTCATGAATACAGAAACATGTTTGTGAACACAAAAAATATAAAATTGTAAAATATATAATATAAAATGTAAAATGCCAAAACAAGAGGTGGTGGTGAATCACATAAAGACAGTTCATGAAATCTAAAACAAAATGCCAAAAATATTTCGTAACACACAAAAATATTCCTCAAATGAGAAATAATTTTGTTTTGTGATATAAAAATATATATATATATATTAATTAATATTCTCACATTTCATCATTTTGTCTGGGTTTTGTGAAATGTGTTTATGTGGGTATATTATTTTACCACAAGAAAAAGAAAAAAACATTTTCTTAATTGTTTGCGATATACTTTTGAGTTTCTTCTTCTTTATTTATCTATTTATTTTATTATTATTATTATTTTTTACACATTTTTTAAATTTCTTTTTTGGTGTGTGGTCTACAAATTCTTGTGCAGTTGACCCTTTAGGGCCACTATACAACCAACAGCAAAACAGCCCTCATACCCAAGAGGGAGGACCTGCGACAGCCTTTGTGAGGGAAGGGAAGTGAGAGAGAGAGGGAGAAAGTCAGAAAGAGGGAGAGAGGCGCTCTAGCCGGTCCTTTCAGCGCGTGGAACAGTCGTGAGAGGACACAGTTACGCACCGGAATCATGGATCCTGGTCATCAACGTTAAAGCGCCACTTTTACGCAGCAGGGTGTTTCTAAAATACGCGTTAAAATGTGGACAATCCCGAAGCCAAACTATAGCAGTGGTTTGTGCGCCGAGGGGGAGATTGTTGTGAACATCGGAGGGGTCCGTGTGGTACTCTGCGGGGATGTTTTGAACCGCTATCCGGACAGCAGACTGGCAGAGTTGTTGAAGTGTTCAACTCAGGATCATGAAGTTATCTCATCGCTTTGTGATGACTTTGATCCTGGGAGGAAAGAGTTTTATTTTGACAGAGATTCCGATGCTTTCAAGTGCATCATCGACGTTTACTACTTTGATGAAATCCACATTAAACGCGGGATTTGTCCAATTTGTTTTATTAAGGAGATGGAGTTCTGGAAAATAGATCCCAGTGTTCTCGACGAGTGCTGCAAAAGTTACTTAAGTGAGAAAGAGGAGGAGCTGAAGGAGATTGCTAATAAAGTAAAGATCATTCTGGAGGATCTGGAGGTGGATCAGTGTATCACGCGCGCTCAGCGGTGCCAGAGGTTCCTGTGGAGGCTGATGGAGAAGCCGGGTTCCTCTCTGCCGGCGCGCTTCATTGCCATCGCTTCCTTCCTTTCCGTCCTGGTCTCGGCGGTGGTGATGTGCGTGGGTACCATCCCGGAGCTGCAGGTGACGGACGCGGAAGGCAAACAGGTGGAGCACCCGGTCCTCGAGGCGATCGAGACCGCGTGCATGTCTTGGTTCACAGCGGAGTATCTGCTGCGGCTCGCGTCATCTCCAAACAAGCTGCACTTTGCACTCTCCATCATGAACATCATAGACTTTATGGCCATCATTCCTTTCTACGTGGTACTGTCCCTCACATATCTCGGCACCACATCCATGATGGAGCTGGCTAACGTGCAGCAGGCTGTGCAGGCGCTCCGCATCATGCGTATCGCGCGTATTTTCAAGCTGGCGCGCCACTCCTCCGGGCTGCAGACTCTCACCTACGCGCTGAAGAGGAGTCTTAAGGAGCTGGGGCTGCTCCTCATGTACATGGGCGTGGGAATCTTTGTATTCTCAGCGCTGGCATACACCATGGAGCAAAGCCACCCAGAGACTCTCTTCAGGAGCATCCCGCAGTCCTTCTGGTGGGCCATCATCACAATGACCACTGTGGGCTACGGCGACATCTACCCCAAAACCACGCTGGGCAAGTGCAACGCAGCCGTCAGTTTCCTGTGTGGGGTGATAGCTATAGCCCTCCCTATCCACCCCATTATCAACAACTTTGTGGTCTTCTACAACAAACAGAAGGTGTTGGAGACCGCGGCGAAGCACGAGGTGGAGCTGATGGAGCTGAAGGCTGGCGGGGGCGCGCGCAGGAAAAGCAGAAATTGAGATCAATATTTGAACGCAGTTCCGTAGTTGAAGCTTGAGGAAAATCGAGGGCTGTTTTACATGAAATAAGTAAAATGTAATCTGTTGAATGATACTAAAATCTTGATTTCTGGGCTTTAAATTTAGACAATTGGACCTGCAGACGCGATGGCACAGCTCCATGCAGACTCCTGCGTTATTGTAAATGTAGTTTCTTTGTCCCGATTTGGCAGCAGCTTGATCAGATAATCAGATGATAAATCAGATGATACTGAGCTTTTTTTTTTTCTTTTTTTGGTCATTTTTAAACTATGTTCATGATCCATGTTCATTATTTCTATCTGCTTTTTGCTGTAGAGCCGACTTTAACCCAAAACTGTTTGATCATTGATAGTTACTTTGCTAAATAAAATCACCACACTATTTGAAAGAATCAAGGACAGATATTAGCCTTAAAGGCCAATAAATTCTCTTTTAAGTTTGTTGTATTTATCAAATATATAAGGAAGATCTGCTGCTTTGAAAACTTTTAAACACACATTTAATTATTCTCACTGGTTAGCCGGATGTGTGGCTTTATGGATTAGGACTCTGACACTGACTTTAACATACAAAGACAAAGAGGAAAATCTGCCTTGAAATATCAGGTAGAGGCGAAGTAAACATGCACAAAGAGGGCTCTTTGTTTGTCAGAAAGATACACTTATCAATTTTCTCCTGCATGTACAGTATACACAGTATACACATGCTATAAGGTTTGCATGCAGAGCTTTGTTAGAAATCAGGTAGAAAACAGAACCTGGACTGTAGAGGATGGGACAGGAGAAGAGCTGTCGTGCTGTTTAACTACAGCCTATGTGTTTGTTGATTGTTTTGGCACGTGACGCTAAGGGTGTTATGATATCACATTTTCACCTCACAATAATCATTGCTATGAAATGTCACAATAACTGTTATCACAATATTTATTTAAAACTTGAAATAAAAATAAAAAATATATATATATAGGTCTCCTGTCTTTTCTGTCATAGCTGGGTTATTCTATTTCCCATTGTACAATCAATACTCTTATTTTGACATAAAAGCTTCTTCCAGTAGATCGGAAAAACTAACAGTTTCACCTTCACCACTGACAACTCCTCTATCTCCCCCTCCTCTCCAGTAAAAGATCTGGGTGTCGTCCTGGTTGCCCCTCTGTCTTTTCAAACACACATTAATAATGTCAACCGGTCAGCATACTTCCATCTACGTAACAGCATCCCCTCCATTCTTCCCTCACCCCAGCCAGCATCTCCATCCTGGTCCACTCTCTGGTCACTTCCCGCCTGGATTATTGCAACTCACTTCTCTCAGGTCTCCCCCTCAAGTCCCTCCATAAACTGCAGCTGGTTCAGAATGTTGACGATCATCATTAGGACCACACTGCACCTGTTCTCCAGCAGCCTCACTGGCTCCCAGTCACATACAGCATCACATATAATATCCTCCTCCTAACCTTCAAAGCCCTCCATAACCTCACCCCTCCATACTTGACTAAACTCCTACACATAAACACATCTAGCCTGACTCTCATCATCAGATCATTATCCTCCATCAACCTCACTATCCTTCTTGCCTATATGACCACCATGGGGTCCAGAGCCTTCAGCCGCTCTGCCCCTGCCTCTGGAACTCCCTTCTACTGGGCATCCGTAACATCAACAAACTGTCTATCTTTAAATGACACCTCAAAACCCACCTGTTCAAGCAAGCATACTCACCCCGACTGTCACTCTGCAGATCTTCCCCTTAAAAAAAAAGAAAAACCATTGGGACATCTTTTAACTTGTTTTTTTTTTCACAGTTTGTTTTTATCTGTGCCTTGTACAGTGTCTTTGGGTGTTTTGAATGTGCCTGTAAATAAAATTTGTTAGAATAATAATAATAATAATAATAATAATAATTATTATTATTATTATTATTATTATTATTATTATTATTATTATTATTATTATTATCATCAGAAGTAAAGGTCATGAACAAACTCTATTTGCAGAACAAACAAAAAACAAAAAAAATAAGGTTATCACAGGTTTTTGTAATTTATGGATGTTTGTCTTTGTGTGCCTCTCCACATTTCCAGTTATGGGATACTGTACATTTAAATAAAGAGGGTTTGAAAATGAACTTCCTTTCCTGCCTCTTTTAGCTGATGCATCCTTTACAAAAGGTTATTGGGAATAATGACCCATAAGTCTTTGCACCAACATGTAAAGTTACACCCTCTTAAGGTGCATGACAACCAACCATCAGCATGACAGCAGCTGACTTGAAGCAAGATCAACTTCTGCTGATTTAAGGTGTTAAAGATCCACTCTGATGAAAATCATGTTTTTTCTTGATGTCTAAATGTTCATATGGCATTTTCCTGATGCTACAGGACATATCATGAGAAAACTACTTGTGAAATTGCATTTCTGAGTATTTCTGCATTTAAATCGCTGTGAATCTCTGGCAGACCCAAATGGCAGGTTCACATACAATGAGATTTCCTACATTGCAAATCCAAGCTTCACCCAGGAGCCCCGCTATGCAGGCCAGACTTGGAGAAGTAGAGAGGACGATCATGGAACAAGTGTGTGCGTTACCGGTTTGCAATGCCTGTAAGAAAGCTAATTATGATATTAAATTTCATTATGTCCACAAAGACATTAGTGTCTGAGCGCCAATCAGCTCCTATGTTACCTGCAACTTCCACTACAGCAATGTTAGGCTACAAGCTAGCGTGAAAAGGGGTGTGCTGAGCAGCCCTGTCTCCTCCCACGATTCAGAGATGAATTTCTATGAGCTACTGGAGCTCCCTTGATAATGACACAAGTAACACGATTATGGCCAAAAACTTAACAATCACAATTTAAAGACCACTGAGAACACCTTTATTAAAAAAAATCTGAGTGGGACTTTAATGAAGACACATCTGCCTACAATGATTTACAGCTCCGATAAGGAACTCTCTGTGTTGACTTTGGTGCCCCCTGTGGACAAAGTGGTAAAAAGTTATAGAATAATAGAAGAAGTGTTTCTTTTATCACAGCTGGTACAGGCATTAAAAATCTTGGTGAAAAAGGTCTCATTTGTTTTTGTATATGTTAAAGAAACATCTCTGATCATTTCAGTCTGTTTTATAACCAATCTAAAATCTAAAAAGAGGGGATGGGAGTCATACACTTGTCTGTTCTGTGTCTTCATTTATATATATATAAAGATCTCTGTCTTCATGCTTGAGCTCTGCATATGACACTATCTCAGGCTGCAGTCTGTGAGAAACAGACGTCCTCAGCAGGGGAAGCTTCAAAGTAAAACAACACACACCCACACACTAAACACTCAAACGCTTTAACTCCCCTCCACCCCTTCTTTCTGCCACCACCCCACCCGCTGTTTCCCTCTGACTCCTCTCACTCCTCCATCCTGCCTCCACCTCTTCATCCTCTGTCTCATATGAAGATCTTTTGGCTCTACATGCTGAGCGAACAGCGATCAGATGCTCTGATTTGCAGAATATTGAAGCTGTGAAGAGTTGAAACTCCACACTAACTTTAAAAGGAAAGTTTATCACAGTCTGAAGGTAAAATGAAGAAAGAACATCAATATTCAAGGAGAGGAGACATTAAGTAACAGTGACTTTAACCAAATATAGCACTTCATATGATATGCATCAGCAAGCAGTGCAGGTGATTCAGTCTGACCACTGCTGGTGACACCATCGACCACTGCGTATAATGAGTATAATGACCCTTTACAGTGAGCAGCGGTTGTTTGAACATGCTAATAATGCTCAGTGAGCGTGTTTCTGTGGGTGTCACGATGCTCGACCTGTAAACAAACACATCAAAGATGGAGGAGCTCCCCGTCGATACCTGACTCCCCTTTGTGTGCTTTGATGCTTCACAGGAAGATCTCCCACAAGCTCAACAGTCCCTTGGTGAGCTGGAGGATTTAATAGCAAACAGCTTCTGATTGAACAATGGTTTAACCTGTCATTAGTGCTCAGTTTTAATTAGCTCCCACAGGTGAGTGAGTGTGTAGGTGGCTGAAGATTATGCATTTTTTAGCAAGCTCCATCGATAGACTACCTGCTGTCATGCTACAACTCCCTAAATGAACCACCACACAGCCTAAAGACAGACCTGATCAGCTGAGAGATCGGTTCATAAGGAAACATTAGGACACAGCCACATCCTTGTTATGATTAAGGTTGCCATAAGGGAACTTTTTGTTTCTTAGGCGCCCTCTTGAGGACAAGTCATCTCTTATCTCTTGATCTGTACACGTCAAAGAACAAAAACTTCATACTTTCATCCCTAAACACTCAATCAATCAATCAATTTTTTTAAATAGCACTTTTCATGCAAGAGCAACTGCAGCACAAAGTGCTTCACATGTTAAAAACAGTTAAAAAGTTTTCCTCCCCCCATATCCATCTCTCCATATCTCTCTCTCTCTCTCACACACACACACACACACACACACACACACACACACAACACAATCTTAAAAGCATGTGGAGAAGGCTGAACGCACCAGAGGCTGCCCACGGCCCAGGGCTGGGACACCTCCACCCTGTGCACCTTGCTACAGGCCAGTAAGGGGCCCACAGCAGCAAGCACTGCTGCAGACCATCACCTGGCTGAGCTGAGTGCACACCACGAGGCAAAGAAATCCCAGACAGAGCCAGTCACAGCCCCCAGTGCAGGTGGCCTCCACTGAGGAAACACCGGAGAAACGCAATAAAAACATAAAAACATAAAGTAAATTGGCTAAGAACATCAAACTAAATAAAATGATAAAATACAAATAAATAGCAAAAATATCATTTTGAATAAGTAAATAAATAGAATAAACATAACATGTAAAATGAGGATTAAAATATATAAATGAGATAAGATAAAATATAGATTAAAAATAAGGCATTAGTTAAAAGCCAAATAAAATAGGCCTGCTTTTATAATTATGAACATTCTCTGTGACCCTTAGGTCCTCCAGCAGGCTATTCCATAGACGGGGGCCATAGTGCTGGAAAGATGCCTCACTGTAAGTCTATTTTCTAGCTGTGGGAACTAATAAAAGGCCAGTGCCAGAGGATCTCAGGGTCTGCGAGGGTTCGTATTGTAAAAGCAATTCTGAAAGATAACCAGTATTATTTTCTGTCTGTTTCCCACGCAGTAAACTAAAGCGAACCTAGGTAAAACTCCTTATAGTACCTTGAAGATTCAAAAGTCAAAGTAGAGCAGAAACATTTACACAAGCAAATTGATTTTTTTTTTTTAAATAAATGAACACTTAAAGAGTGTTTATGTTTGGCCAATAATATCATGATAAGCGTATGTCAGTGCTATGATTGAACATGTGGCCCAGTAAATTGAAGATTTTCAGCCTGTTACTATGACAACTTCAAAATCCCTCCGCTGAAGGGTTGCTAGTATATCCAGGGTGGCTGTTTAAACCATAACCTCTGAGTCTTACTGTGATTATAAGCTTCACTCCAGGAGCAGAAAAAGAAATCTTGGTAACACTTTATTGGACTCCTACAGTATTTCTATAACACATTATAAATATGTAAAATGCGTTATGATCACGTTATAATCAAGCAATCAGACTGGAACTCCTGAAAAGTACATATGCAGTAGCATTAGCCAGGAATAATTAGACTTCAGGGAGTCATTAAAGTTATCCCTGCTTAGCTGCACAAAATACTAACGTGATCAGATGTTTTGTGCATGCATTTCTGCAAATTTCATTAAGACAGTGTTTTTCTTTTAATCGATAATAAGCACACTGTAGCTGCCACCTGTACCTCATAAAATGTGCTTGAGTACAAAATAAGAGAATTTAACACATGCAATAAAAGAAGCGACTACTTGCGAAGAACTTCCGATTAAATGGGATGTAATAGTAAAATAATACTTTGACAGAATCAAACTCAGGTGCTTCAGTTTTTCTAGGTTTGCTTTCCGGATCAACATAATAGTTAGAGCAACAGTAAGCAGAGATGCAGAGGGATTTTAACATGGAGCCTTTCAATGAGAGAGCAGGAATCATATCTGTTGGAGCCAAACACCTGCATGTCAAACACACTGCCCTTGACACATTGGCAGTCCTTACATTTGTTGATTTTGTGCAAACATGCTGCCCTCTGCTTCTCCTCAGTTCACAAAAAAGCCTCATAATTTCTCTAGCAGTGGTCCTCTGTTGTCATGGCTCCAGTCTTTAAATAACAGTCTGGCTCTCATTATTCTGCCTCGACGAAGGCTTTCACTTTTAGTCTGGACTCCCACATCGAGTGCACTTAGTGGTTTGGTTCATTGTACTATATTTAATAGAACAACAGTGTGTACGTCACAAGATGTATCACAGCAGATATTTGGGGTCTTAAGCTGGAAATGGACTAATGGAAGAATTATCATACCTTGAAATCTTATTAAGTCTCTGTAATCAAATTGCTCTTCAGATATGCAATAACATGAAAACAACACCCATCTTATGCCTATATTCACATTTTTTTAAATTAGTTTATGGTACATTGCATGGTTAATGAGTGACTGGAGAACTGGTAGAGCGGCTACTGTTTATAAAATACATTTCCAGGCTAAATATAATAGAAGTGATGGATCTGCTCTTTTGCATCTGGCCGCGGAAAATTTTCTGTTTGCTATGAATTCAAAGCATACTGTCCAACCAGCTGCACATGAAGTTGGAATCCTTCCTTTTTGTTTCTTCTTATGCTGAGTTTTTGCAGGGCAGGGAATGAGTGAGCAGTGTGTGGGACTATTCTACCTGTTTCCCTCAATTCCAACTATCCTATACAGACAACATTGTAAGGACAAACTCTGGGCCTTATCAAAGTCAGAAGCAATACAGAGGATTACATAGGGAAAATGTAACCGAGAGCATACAATTTCACTTGTTAATGGTGACTGCCATAATGTTTTAGTGCTCTGTGCTGAAGCAGCATACTCTATTGTGCCGAAGTTGAAGTGCTAAAACTGCAGTTCTCTGAGTGGCCACTTGAGGCTAGCTAGAGACCACATACACACTGATTCAAAAATAGACATGTTTGCAGAACATGGTCTAAATAGCTCAGTTCTCTCTTGGCACACTGTATGGGAAGTGAAGCATCTGATATGTTAAGGTTACATGTCTGGCAGAACACAGGCATGGCTGACCGTTGATGCTTCTGGGTTGAGTCAGGTGCTCTCCACTGATAGGCTTTAAACTGTGTGTCAGGAATAGAGATGTGACATTTGCATGAGTCAGTCATTTTAACGACTCTTTCAAGTGAGGAATGAGAACTGGTGTAGGTACCAGATGTGTTTGGGCTGCCAGATCGGCTCGGGGCCCGGCGCCTATTGATGAGGTCATGCGACATGATTGGATGAAAGTTAGCTCAGATGACATGAAAGATTGTGGTTGGTCTGGACATTACGGAAGCGTTTTTTGCCGGATTAGGTTTCATGGGATTGTAGTTCTTCAGAGAAAACATAGAAGTATGGAATAAAAGCAAAAATATCTATTGATAAATGGAGATCCTGCGTAGGGTGTAATTTTTTTTTCCTTTTTACCTTAGAAAAGATAACATATACAATCAAAGCCATACAAAAATTACAGTACAGTAAACTGTCATACTCTGTATTATATGGAGAGAAAATTTCAAGGTCAATTGAATAAACAAACAGAAATGAGGAAAACCGCAAGGGGCTTTTAACCGAACATTTGGCTTATTAAATGGAGTGCAATGTAATTTGTCTGAGTGGACTTGCTGTAGTGTGATGTCTTCAACAGGTGCTGGGCCCCGAGCCGCTCTGGCAGCCCGAACACATCTGGTACCTACACTGGTTCACAGTGGCGAGCTGTTCACTTTTGAGCCGTCTTTCAATGCAAATTGCCCACGCTGCCTTCAGGTGTCACTTGAGTGTCCCCAACACCAGGTAGAGTAGAACAATTTTGCATTCACATTTTTATCATGCCTTAATTTTTCTCAGTTATCAGTTATCTGTAGCCTGCGTTGTTGTTATTGTGTCACCAAGGTTTTTAGGTGAGTAAATGAGTAAAGAGGTTGATAAATAAATATAGTAATGAGCCAGTCTTCTGAACGGCCCTTTGAGAGAAATGGCTTCTTGATTTCTAACTCCCTTCAAAGAGCCATCAATCCCATCCATCAAAAAAACACATGAATGAAGTCACTGAGACTACATCCATTTAATATACAATCTAAGTCTGTGCCTCAGGAAGTCCCCATGGGTCATCAAAGACTCAAACCCACCCACACAACAGCTGTTCTCACGGCTCAGAACAGGATCCCAGAGCACAAAACCAGTCGGCTCAGGAGCAGCTTCCTCTATCAGGCCAATACTTTATAAACACTAAAGAGCAAAACAACACCATATGTGCAGTTTTGACAGTTTTTTTTTAATATCTCATTTTCACACACCAGCTACAATTTTAATTGCTTTCATTTACATGATTTCATTTTATTTATTTATTTTTTTATGTCTATTATCTTTTATTCGAATATTGATCCTCACACTGAAGCCAATCTGCAAAATATCTTTACATCAATGTGTGTGACAGGTTGATATATTAGACATGACGAATTCTTTTCATTCCAACCTCTCTTAACACTGCATTTAAAACATCGTCCTCTTCAACATATATTGTGTCATTATCTGCTGTAAATGTGCACCTTAGTTAGTCATGCCCCGCAGATACTCGCACTCTACTTCCACACTTAATACAGACCAGTGATAGAAAGGTTTTGCATGTTCTTACATCGCAACCCTATTTGAGGGCACATGTACATGAAATGTGTAACCAGCACGGCTATGTGGATGTTAACCTTCAAGAAGAACTTAAGGCTAGTGGTGCTAGCTCTGCTAATGTTTGCTAACGTTCTGTCAGTTGACGTTGTGATCCAGTGTTAAATTAAGATTCATTACAATTATCTTCTGAGTGTTTTCTGGACTTTAGACTTGTACTTGTTACAGTTTTGGTTCAAATTTGGCTTCAGAGGCTTTGGGTACACTGTCAGGAAATGTGTCTCTTATGTGAAGACTGCTGAAGCTGACTTCTTACTGTGACATCTTCTGACTTTAAAGTCAAACCCCACAGCTCCATTTTTGCTCAGTGTCAGCTCTCTCGGCTTTTTCAGTGCCTGTTTAAAATCACAGCACTCTATCAGGGTCAACTTCACTTCCCAGCAGTAAGGAAATGCATCAGTTTAAGTCTCAACTTAACTGTGAAGTGAGAGATGAAAACACATTATGAATGGAGTGAGAAACCCTTGGGTGTCCTCACTTTAGATTCAACAGTCCTTCAGACGGCTGAATTATTGATCTTGAGAATTAATCTGTAAAAGCATCAGGATGGTGACCTTTCAAACATCCGTTTTCTTTTCAGTCTGCAAGCCCGAAGCCAAGCGAGCACTCAGCCTTGCTCGCTCATTGATTGCTTTTCACTCCTCCTCAGCCCCAGCTCACACACAGCTGGTCACTGCACCTCGTTTTATAGGGGGGCTCGACTCTCTCTGAGAATGTGAAAGCTGGAAACTCTTTATGTCTCACTTTTTCATTTTGCCTGGCATCTCTTGTTCAATAATTCAAGTCATACCTGCAAAGGCCACAGTGGGCAGATGAGGTGAAGAGGTTGTCCTGTAGGGTGTGTTGTCTGAACATATACTGACCTATGAGGAGGTTCTTATTTATGACTGAACAGAAAAAAGAGGCTTCAGACTTTGCAGCCTGCCAGCGGTACTTCCACCAGACCTCAAATGAAGGATACTTTGTGCTCTGTAGTTCTTGTTGAACTTTCTTACTGTACACAGTGATATAGTGTCCAAAAGTCTCCTCATCAACCAGTCAAGGTCCAAGAGGCAGACAACCCCTCTACTTTTACAAGTCAGCGCAAAACTTTTTCTTTTTGATAGAGCTCTTTTTAGAGCTGGTCCAACTCTTATTGCCATTGATTCACTGTTCTGTCTGTGTCATTAACTATAATTCTTCATGTCCCATTAGAGTCACTAGTACATAGTCTTTTTTCCATAACTTTCCATAATATCATTGAGGGCACGGTGGAAAATCAATCATATGGTTGAGCTGGCCCCCCATTTTATCATTTTCTTTAAAATTACTCTTTAAAATGTCACTGACTGTAGAGCCGCTGTGAGCGTGTTATTATTTCCTGAAGGGGAGGATGGGAAGATGTTTTAGTCAATGGAGTACTTTTTACGCTTCTGGCTCAGGTACGAGTCCTAAAATGACCTCTTAGACTGATCATGACGTCAAATGCATGGACGCTGCGGTTTTCACAATGTAATGTTGCACAATCCTTTCTAAGATTGAAACCAGCGAGAGACAGAAAAGTTTTAATGACAGTTTTTTATTTTTCTATCAACATGGTAAGTAATTAAATGTTTCCACTCTATCAACAGATAAATGACATGAACAGTCTAAAGAGGAGAAGTGAGTATCAGGTTGCTGTCACACCTGACCAAGCGGACTCGTTTTGATTGGGGAGCTAAAAGTCACAACATTGTTGCATTTATCACTTGTTTCGGTTCTGCTTTCACACTGTGATTTATAAAGCGCACTTAACTTTCCGAGCAGCATCACATGGTTGAAAGGGGCGCTCATCGATTGGACAAAGTAGGAGGGGTATGTAACCTCAGGGATTACAAACAGTGGTGGACTAGCCGTCTTGTATTGAGCTTCGTCACATGATTTTATGGAATGCTACAGTGTTAGTAAACGCAACTGTTCCTATAATGCTATCATAGCTTGTCAGGGATTGATCCTGTTATTTTTCTAACTTTGACGATCTAACATGTGACAACATATGAGCTCAGAGTTTAAGGACTGTGACTGTTATAAGTTGTGATTTGATTTTGTTAAAATATGCCAAATTATGAATTTATGGGTTATTGTTGCTCAGACAATTGAGCTAAGCTAGCTAGCAACTGCTAATGTCAGCGGTCACTGGTTGCCATAGCAACAAGTGACGCCGTGCTTCCTCTACCCAAGATGCACTGTGTATGCACTGCATATAGCGTCATTACGTACATTTGGTCCTGTGTTTGGTCCGGTGAGCTTTCACACTGCATACGAACCGAACCAGGGTTCACTTGCAAGCGAACTGAGACCCACATTTTCAGGCGGACCAGAGTTCGCTTGTTTGGTCCACACTAGAGTTCGGATGAGCTTTCACACCTGCCCAAACGAAGCAGACTATCTGAGGAAACGTACTCTGGTCCGTTTAAAGTGGACTAAACAGCTCTGGTGTGAAAGCTATCTTAGGCTGTCTGATATTATTTTTATCCTGTCATGTGTCGCTCTTTTGTTTTCATAGCGGTGTCATGAGGAATAGTGGCTGTATTCAGAACCACCAGTTGTACATACTGGTCTGGCCAAAATTAAGTATGTATTTTGCTGTATGTATGCAAGATTAAAATCTGCAGTATGTGGAAAACAAAAGTAGCAGTTTTTTAAAACATATTTGCTAAATAACTCAAGATTAAGTTCAGTTCTATTACATGTGAATCTCAAAGCCACATGTGCCTGTTGCTCTAACAGTTTCATTGAAAGTAACCTTTTACATTTTATTCTAAACTCTACCAAAGTTAACTTAAAACTCACTGTGTGGCTCAAATAAATCTGCTGAGCACAGTGGGAAGTGAAGAGAGCTTGCTTAGCTGCGTAGATTGTTGAAAGTGCATGAAATCATGTCCATAGACTGTAGTCCTAGCAGTTCTGTGAGTAATATGTATTGTAAGATAATAAGTCATGGTTTGAAATGGGGATTTGTATGATTCCCTCTCCAATTTTTACAGATTCTGGTTTTGCTCATAGCCTATTCATGTCTTCATAGTCTTGCAGCAAAGACTCAGCTCCTGCAAACTCATGCATGGTAAATCTCATAATTGCAATCTAACGCCTGTAGAAGAAGAGAGGAGAAAGTGGAGGATTAAGTGGGTATCAGTCCAAATTGAGTTCAGCAATGAACGAAGAGGACAAACCTAAATTATTCATGTGCTGACTACCTTTTCATTAATCTGGGAGAAGTCAAAAGTGCTTCACCTCTGCAGAAGATAATTATAGCTCCTGTGGAGATGTAAAAAGATAGAGGAGAGGCTAAACTGTGGAGGCTTGGAGGGATATCAGTTAGTGAGTATGTTTCCTAATGTTAGAGTCCTAGACATGTAAGTGTGATTTTATGTGATGAAAACAACATCTCTTTAGAGGTTATTTTGATGTAATGCATTTAAAAAAAAATTACTAAATTCCTTTTTTAAGCCAAGAGGAGATTCCTTTATATTTCATATTTTTCTTAAAGAGCGCATTCACACCAGGACTGTTTGGTTCATTCTTTAAGGACCATGGTCCCCTTACTCCTTTGGTCTGGGTGGTATGAACACGCAAACGAACCATGGTCTGGATCAGACATACAGACCATGGTCCTCTTAAAAATGCCAGACTTGGTCCCCTTCCAAACAAACCATGGTCCGGTCCATGGCAAGTGTGAATGCAGCCCTGATGCAGCCGGGCTTTTTATAAGTCAATATAAACCAATAACACATTTACACTGTAATAAAGCTGGGAAATTATGCCCGGCCAGAGGTTGCAGTTGCAGAACAGTCGGTCAAAATACCAGACTGTCTGTAAAACTGGACAAATGGAAGAGGGTTTGTGTTACTACACAGTAGTCAGGTGATATTAAATACCTGGATGTTCTTCTGTTCAACAAACATGCTGACAATGTGTTATAGGCAGTCCTTTGCATTAATGCCTGGCATCTGTTTGAACAATGTCTCTGCTAGCTCTGGTGAACTGCGTGAAACAAGACATCTATTGTTCTCTCTGGTCGGCGACTCTCTGTGCATTGTGGGACAATGAAAATTGTTCCCCAAATGAGCAGGTGACAGACAGTGATTTTCCCTCATAGTTTTCCCTCTTTTATTAACCATTCCGTTTACTTACCAAGTCCCATGTGAATGCTACCTGGACCAAACGCAAAATGCAACAATGTAAACATTAGGTCCCTGATCTGGACCTTCAAAGCAGACTCTGGGTGAGAAAGGCCCCAAAATGATTGAATATTTTCACAAGTGTTTTTATATTTGGTATTTATCAATACATAGGGGGCAATCAAGAGTCTTTGTTTAGGGGTCTCAGAGGCTTTGCTATTAATTTCAGTGGGTGGAGTTTAAAGCAATATAAAGTGGCGTCTCTGGACCTAATTTTCATAGAAGACTTGACCTCATCTGCAGAAAACTGTAGTCTAGCTGGTCTGTTGGTTCTCCTTGCGATTTCTCGTTAGAGGGGAAGAACCAACCTGCATCCACTATAGCCACTACAGGAACTCAAACAACCCCACTTCAAAAATATTAGAATATCCCTTTAAGACCTGGGGCCTCATGTATCAACACTTGCGTGGGACTCATACCAGAAACGAGCGCACGCAAGGTCCGTCACGCTGAAAAAAATTTGTATGTATCAAGGTGTGCGGGCGCCAAAAGCCACGTGTGTTTCCTTGATAAATCCCAATCAGCTTGGAATTGAGTGCAGATGTCGGAGTGACCGGGCCCGCCCCCGTTACGCCCATCTATAAATATGCAGATTTATTTAACTAGGGTCTCCCTGTCCTCGCACGCAGACAAAATGACAAGAAAAACGAAATTTACGGCATGCGAGGGGGAGGTGTTGGTGGCGGAGGTGGAGGAGCAACAGCGTGTTTCGTTTGGCAGCCTGTCAAGTGGCGTCAGTGCAAAATGAAAACGCTTGGAGTGGGAGAAAGTTTGCGAGAGGGTGAACGCGGTGGGTTCCGAGACACGCAGCCCCGCGTAGATTAAACAAAAGTGGTCAGACCTCAAGGTGGAGGTCAAGCAGCGTACAGCTGCCCTCCGGAGGAGTACTGCAGCCCGTCTGCCGGCTCGGAGTCGTCGGCAGGACCAGCGGCATTCGGGCCGCCCCCGGCCCCAGCACCAGCGCGCCGACAAGCGATGGAGCGTCCACCAGCCGCGGCACTTCCGCTGGACCACCCGGATGCACTGGAAGGGTCCTCACGGAGGCGGTTCTGCAATCACAGGAACAAATAATTAGGGGGATCGCGGGGATCAATGAGCGGCTGGACCGCCTCGTAAATGTCCTCGAGCGTCTGGTGGACAAAATAAATTAATTTGGCTCATTGAACTGTGTATTCACTTCTTACCCATTCACATTGTGGCGATGAGATTCTCCCGCACGAGGATGGCGGCCTGGCAGGGATCAGCTCGCATCCCTCCGTCTGCTGCTGGTTCGTGATGTGGGGCGACGTGCTGCTTGGCCATGGGGATGTGGTGCAGGTGTGCCACATTGTGGAGGACGCCACACGCCATCACAATGCGGCACACCTTCTCCGGACGATACAGAAGCACGCCGCCACTCCGGTCCAGACAGCGCCACCGACCCTTTAACTGGCCGATGGCCCTCTCCACCACTGACCGAGAGCGAGAGTGGAGATGGTTGTACCTCTGCTCTCGGTCAGTGTGGGGGTTGTGGAGAGGGGTCATCAGCCAGGTCCTGAGGGGGTAGCCACTGTCACTTTCAGAAAAAGCACAGTGTGTCAAGTCTTGGGCTTGATGCGTTGTAATAATAGCAAGCAATAAGCAATCAATAACCCACAACATCCATCGAGTACTCGCAATCAAACACAGAGTACAATACATCAGTGTTGCACACATTTGGTTCAAGTCACTGATGCACGTCGAGTTTCTTGAATAACATTATATCATTACATATTTACTCACCCAGCAGCCACCCGTCTGTCACTGCACCTGCCTGGAGCCTCTCCCCAACAGTGATGTTGTACAGAATGTGCGAGTCGTGCGTTGAACCGGGCCACCTCGCAACAATGTTGAGCAGATTCATCTGCGCATCACAGATGATCTGCACATTGATGGAGTGAACGCTTTTACGGTTGACGTAAGCGTACTCGTCATCGGACGGCGCTTTTATGGCAACATGAGTACAGTCAATAGCTCCGATTACGTTTGGGAATCCGGCTATTGCTGCAAATTGCGTTTTAATATTGGCCTGTTCAACCGCACCGTAGGGGAATTTGATGTACCTGTGAGAGAGGCGGATCAGCTGGTCCACCACCGTGGGCATGGCCTGGATGATGGTGGGCTGGCTCACCCCAGAACGGTCCGCCATCTCCCACTGGAAGGACCCTGTGGCCAAGAAGCCGAGGGTGCCCAGCACCAGCGTTGGCACGGGCACCGCTCGGCTTCTGGCCGTTGTTCGCTGGAGCGCCGGGCGGAGCTCCTCACACAGCTCCGGCTCATGAGCCACTCGTCAGTGTTCTGGAGCAGGTCCTCCCGCTCCATGAAGTGATGCTCGAGTCGGATGGCACGGTTTTCTATATCTTCTATCAGCGCAAGTGCTGCCATTGTTAAATGTTGTCTTCTCTATTTGTCGTTGTAGTTGTATGCGCTTTTTTATAGCCCCTCCAGTAATACCGACAGGTGTTCGTGTTTGTGTTAATGTGTAACAAATTAACACAATTAACACACGAACACCTGTCGGATTAACAGTTAATCCACTGCAATGTGTGAACGCTTGTCACATAGTGAGTCACTAAAAACCGCCACACAGCGTCGCCAAAGTGCCGTCACCGCAAGTATCGGCTCAACGCCAACTTCTACACCACCTCCTCACTTTGCGTTGATTATCACTAGAACCGACGCTCGTGTCGCGATGATAAATCTGGACGTGTGCGCCGATTTTGGCGTACGCAATGTTTTCTGGCGCCGCCAGTGTTGATATATGAGGCCCCAGGTCTTTTGTTGGTCTAAGATGGCAACACGCCAGTTTTGAGCCCTTTTGAGAAAACTGCAGTTCCCTGAGTGGCCACTTGAGCCTGGCTGCAGATGCACCAGAGACCACAAACACACTCATTTAGAATAAGAATTAAACACATTCACAGCTTAGTTCAAAGAATGGTTTTAGTCATATTATTTGAATGAATGCATTTTCTATGATGCTTTGATTTTTAAGGTATTAAAGGGCACAAAATTAAGTTAGGATCAAACACACCATAACACAGAGTTACACACCCCCTTGAGAGATGAATGTTGCTGACTGCTTGCTTCTCTTTGTAGCAGCATAGAGATGTATTTTGTTGTATGCAGTGAGCTGCTTCGATAATTGAACCGAAGCTATGCTGCTACATCTAGTTACACCAACTTTAGCAACGACTGCACAATAGCAACACACAGCAGTCTATGTCTCCACGTGTAAACCTCAACCCAAAAAGCCACTCTGTAGCCACAAACAATGCTTTCCCTGGTTTCTTTTGCAAAGAGACCAAACATAACTCACCCACTCCTCCAGCAGCTGCTTGTTTGTGGGGAAGCCCCAACAGGTCGATCACCAAGTGCAGCGGTGTTTTGCAGCCCAAGGAAGAACATTTATGATTATTATTTCATGGAAATGCAATCAGACCGAGACGTTAAGGCAGAAGAACTACCGCGTCTGCAGTGCAAAATGATTAATATGATGATTATTTCTTCATGGAAATGATCCGCTGCACTTGGTGATCGACTTGTCAGGGCTCCCCACACAAACAAGCTGCTGCTGGAGGAGAGTGGGTGAGTTGTGTTTAGTCTTTTTGCTAAAGAAACCAGGCTAAGCTAAAAAAATGTTTGATAGTACTATGGCTGTGACCCTTTATGTACTGTTGATGAAGTTAGGTGGTGTTCTGTACATTATTTGCTGCTATAGAGTGGCTTTTTGGTTAGGGTTTGTGTGTGTAGTGGTAGACCGCTGTGTATTGCTATTGGACGGTCGTTGCTGAAGTTGGAATAATTAGAGAAGCAAGCTGACTTGACTGACAGGCAGGCAGACAGTAGCTGTTTGCATGGAAGCCAATGACCAATCTCAACTACATTGTGTGTTTCACTGTAGGCCAACCAAAAGTAAAATTCAGTTAACACTCCTGATATGTAGTCCAGGGCTGCATGATATTGCAAAAATGAATATATTTTCTGTCTCTAATATGCATTATGTTATGAAAAAGTTTTGGAAATTAAAACACAAGTGAGTTCAAGTTGACTTGCTATTAGCACAACATGGGTGCTGGCTGGGTGAACAGCCACGCTTTGCCTGGATGGAAACATTATCCACAGCAGGTATAGGAACACAAAATTTGAGCACTTTTAAAAAGAGAGGTAAAGAAAAGAGACAGATGGTTTTACATTTCAGGGAACAAGTTTTCCCTGATCTTTTCTGTACTTAAGATAAAGATAGGAAAGTCTAGGAAGGCTGAAGGAACATACTTGCAGTTGCAGGGAAAACAATGCTTTGCTGCATAATCACATTAACCTCTGCACTGCCTGGGAAATTGTTCATTGTGATTATAGAATCAATGGTTGAAATCAATTTTGCATTTGCAGCACAGGATCATTAGGAAAATCCTTGGTCGCAAACTGCTAAGGTTCCTTATTTCACGAGGTGTTGAAAGTTATCCACCCGTTGTTGTCCTTTTTTTTTTTTTTCAGAACGTCTTTTTGTCCCCTGTGTGTTCATAGCTGAAAAATATCTCTGAGACAGAAAACTGATAACAGCTTCAGGACTAAAATCACAGACACAGTCCTGTGTCCCTCTGCTCAAGAAAAGAGTCAACAAAGGACAAAGCCGTGTCCCCAAGAAGGACTACAGCTATGCCAAAGAACCATAACCGCAGAGGATATTGATTATTGGGATTGTTTACTCCGGGTGGATTAACAGCTCCTGCATCAACAGCAGCAAGCAAAGCAAGCATGAAGTTATTTTCATCAGAGGAGAGTCGCTTTCAAGGATTCATGAGTGCTATGAAAAGACAAATCTGTAGAAAAGCATGGATGAAATGAGAATAATAAAAAAAAACACGTTAAAATCACACTTTACGGCAAAAATACAAGTCCAACAAAAAGATAACTCTATTTTTTAACAACTTCCTCAATTGTTCTAGACTGTATCTCTCATGTTAACATTTATATAACTTATTGCACGTGTTTTGGGTTAACTTTTGCATATTTTTGGTTAAAGAAACTAAGAATTTTTTATACGTGTTGTTCACACACATCCACAAAGTCAGATCTGTGGCTCTTTTGGAGGGGACTTGTTCTGAGACTTGCTGCAGAAATTACAAGTTTTTAACATTATTCAAAAGTAAGTAAGATTGTTTAAAAAACAAAACAAACAAACAAACAAAAAAAAAAACCTCTGACATCAGTTGTTTGTCTTTTCCATTTTTTATATTCCAGGTCATATTGCCTGTGTATTTAACCCTTCTTTTCCTGCTTTTCCTGTGTAAACTGTCAATGTTTATCCATATGTTCCTACTTTCCTTATGTTTTATTACTATCATGTTCATAAGTTTTAGTGTTTCCTGTTTAATTTTCAGGTTTTTATCTGTCTTTGTCTTGTCTAATTTTACTTTCCCCCCTGTTTAATCACCCTAATTTGCTGCACCTGTGTCCTAAATCCAACTGGTTCGTTATCACCCTGTGTGCAGGGTCGGCCCGCCTACATGGGGCCTATGCACATTTTTTTTGGAGGACCCTACTGCCTCAGCACCATTAATACTACAGATTACTGTCAAACAAATGCTTGATCATTCCCACACCTGCAGTAGATCAAATCTGTCTGTTATCATTTTCAGTATAGTATCTGTGTTGTTTACTGTGCCGCTCTTTTCATTGAGTCTGACTCACTTTGGATCATCCACTACTCCTACAGTGACAGGTCAGAGGTGGGTTGTCTTAGCAATTTAACAATTACCTGACAGGACTCAGTGCGTGCAGGCAGAGGGCAGCACCTCTGGCTCTGTTGCTGTGACAAAAGTAGTTCCCCAAGGGTCAGTGTTTGGACCTCTGCTTTTTATTCTTTACATAAACTATATAAATTAATAATGTGGCCAGTTCAAACTTCATTGCTATGGAGACGTCACTATGATGTACCATTCTGCACCTTCTCCAGACTTAGCTGTATCTAGGTTACAGCCAGATTTTAACACTGTTCAACATATTTTTAAATCTTTCTGCATTGACCTTTCACATATCTGTCAGCTTTGTATTTAAAGAAGGAGTGATGTGCTTGTACAAAGGTTTCTAGTTTAAAATGAAACATGCTTCAAAATCTCAACAACAACAACAAAAACTGTTTCGTTTTTTACTCTAACTGATGGATAACCTTACTAGATGCAATCAGTTAATTATGGCTTTTATTTATTCTCTTTTAACCTTATAACCTTTATTTATTCGAAAGACATTGAGGTTACCCTAATTTTCACTGTGGTCGAGTTTACAAGCAATTAAAATATTGACAGTGGTTACACTCATTTGGAAGTGATTACATGACAGTATACATCTAACAAGAAACAGAAAGCCAGTCATCCGAAACAGTTACAATTGGAAACACAGCTTTCCATGACCAAGGTCCTAAACTCTGTGAGTGAAGGGAGCCTGTCCAGTCTAGGGATGTTCTGTAGCATTTTCCAAAAGCTAGGGGCATCATAACAAAAAGCAGTCTCGCCAATATTCGTATAGACTCAAGGAACTTTCAGTAGCAGTAATTCAACTGAACGGGCCATGTAAGTGCCTGAGTTCCATTGCAACATATTTGCTAAATACTGTGGTAATTAAAAGGGCCTTGAAAATATATAAAAGCCAGTGCCTCTTGCGCCTTTCCTCAAGAGAGGGCCAACCAACTTTTCTATACAGAGGACAGTGTTGAGTATTATATTTATCACCAGTGATAAATTTCTGAGATTAATCGATACTTGATTATTATTGAACAACCGTGTTCCTGTGATATTATTACGGCTGTGGTGGTATGGAGGCATAAACTTGATAGTCACCCTCAAACCAATGTGTGGCGTTAAATCTTACTGTATCATGTTATTACACACATGGTTTGAGGTTTTATTTCCTCACATTTCAGTCCCTACTGCTACTGTGCCTCTATCAGTGGATGTCCTGTTTGACCTTGGTGTGTAAAGATTAGGGGATTGTTTCATTGATAGCTGCACAATAGACTCTTAAACAAAAAGACACCACATAGAGGGGATATAAAACTACAGATACCAGGTGTTATGGGCAAATGGTGATTGTCTGTTGTAATTACCTGTCTTCCTCTTTTATGGCAGTCTGAGTCATGCTTTACAGTGATTTTCTCTGTATGTGGAAGGCAGCTTGTATAACCAGAGATGGCTCAGAGAGAAGATAACACACAATATATACTTTATATATACAGTATATGCAGCTCTATAGGCAAATACAAGTATCCAATTGGGACCCTGTTGGGCAGATATTCCATTTTTGAGAAGTGAATTAGAATTGAAGGCAAACAATATAAATCAGGACATCCATGGGTTAATGTGATCTGTGATAAACAGAGTTTGACTCTGTGTACAGGAAAACAGCACTCGAGATGATCTGTTACAGCGTGACACCACTTGCTGTTAGCCATATGTAATTTCATGTCCCCACTATTTCAGCAGTAAAACACACCCACACAGGAGAGAATAGAACAGAGCTGGACAAAAGTGGGAACAGAGCCTATCATTTATCACACTTTAGTGCTAGCTTTAAATACCTCTGTTTAATTACTGTATCATGATGAGATAATTATCAACTGTTCAGGGGCTAACAGGCCTACACACTACCTAACTCTCCGTCTGTTACTGTGGTAAGCTGGTTGTCTGTAAAATGATGGTAAAATAGTCATCACAGAAGTCTTCATGTCAGTCAAAGATTCTGTTTCTGAACTAACTTTTTTGACACCTGTTTCTCTGTGCTAATGCTCCCTGCAGACCTTAAAAGACCACAGTACCACAAGACATGTGTCAGACATCACTAACAGTGTGCTAAAGATAGTCACAAAGTAATACTCGACTTCATGCTTGTGGTCCTTTATGCAGGTTGACACATAAAGCAGACAACGGATGAAGATGAAGTAGAAGACAGCTAGCAAGCTAGTAAAAGCAGCCCTCTGAGAAAAGTCAATGCTTTGAGCAGTGTACTTCAAAATGGTATACTTTAAAATAAAAGCATAGTTTGACAATGCAGGAAAAAAGCAACCTAAATGCAAGAGAAAAAAATGTCTTCTCCAGTCTTCTCCAATGCAATTTTGGTCAAAGGGCTGAGGATGAATCATAAATACTGATAGGATTAAAAACACAGCATTGAGCTTACACTATTTCAGACCTCACTATGTTTTTTAAGAGGACAGGTTGATTGTGAAAATTGTGATTTTAATGGCAGGGCTGCCGCAGGAAATAACAGTGGAAGAGTTTTTTTCTTCAGGTGGGTTGATTAGAGCACAATAACCCTCATCAGGGTGCTGAAACGCTCAGCTGCTGGTTCTTTTATTCATGCTTTAGAAGACATTCTTGCTTCTGTTTTGAATTGCTAATGTGCACCAAAAGCCAAATCATTTGCTCTGACACTTTTACAATAATATTTCATAGCATCATGCACATATTGAAATAGAATTGATATGCTCAAAGTAGCTTGAATAAATAAACTGGCTAGCCTGTAGATTTTGAATTCTGGAAGTTTCACTGCCAGGTTCAAGAACACTATCTCAGCCTTAGAGTGTGCTTCCATCTAGTGGATATGTCCGCCATTGCAAACAGTGGTCCTCCTATAAAAAAAGCAGATACTTTAAATGAGAGTTAGACAATCTTACTTGGTTTAATTCAACAATATTTTTATTAGTTTTATACAGATATACACAGGAGACACATTACTAACACCCCCTTTCCCTCAAAACTCCGTCTACAACTGGATATTTCTATTACTTTGTTTAAATAACAAATTGTGGAGCTATAACAAAAAATAGAAAAATAAATGAATAAATAAGTACATTAATAAAAAAAAATAAAAAATAAAAATACAAGTAAGTGCTGGAAATCGGGTTGTATAGATCTTGAAATACATAAGATATTGAGAAATAAAAGGTAAAAAGAGAACAAGTTAAATTAACTACTGTGTGTTAAGGGAAATACAAATGTAGACAAGTCGCTGAAAACGGAAAAAGTCCATAAAAGAGATAAGAATTTGAGTTGTATGATTATAAAACATCACAGAAATATATTTAAAAAAGAAAACAACTAGAAGAGGAGAGTGCTAATTCAAAATGACGAAAGTTTCTGAATGTGATCTAGGAAAGGTCCCCAGATCTTTTCGGAATTTCTTGTCATTGCCTGCAACCAAGTATCAAATCTTCTCAAGGTCTAAGCAAGACACAAGGTCTGTCAGCCACTGACTGTGAGTGGGCGGGGCAGCATCCCTCCATCTGAGGAGAACCGCACGTTGAGCTAGGAGGGAGGCAAATGCTAGGGTTCAGCTCTTAATGGAAGAAAGATTTGCATCCTCTCCCATCGTACCAAAAACAGCCACCAGAGGATCAGGTTCTAAGGTTATGTTAAGGATTTGTGATAAAGTTTGAAAACCATCTCTCTAAAATTTCTCAAGGCTGGGACATGTCCAAAACATGTGGATAAGAGAGCCTTCACCTAATCTGCATTTGTCACAGAGGGGATCCACCTCAGGATAGAAACGAGATAGTTTGGATATGGATAAGTGAGCTCTGTGAACAACCTTAAACTGCAGGAGGCAGTGGCGGGCACAAAACGATGTTGAATTGATATACCTATGGATCTTTTCCCACAGATTGTCTGACAAAGTAAGGTTCAGGTCTTGTTCCCAGGCAGCCCTTATTTTGTCTAGGGGATCGTGTCTTATATCTATCAACTTATTGTATATCATGAAGATGAGCCTTTTACGTGTTGGATACAACTGAAGCACATCATCGACAATGCTCGTTTCAGATGCTGCAGGAAAGTTTTGTACCTGAGAACGGATTAAGTGTCTAGCTTGCAAGTACCCGAAGAAGTGAGTTTTGACAAGTTAAATTTTTTGCACAGCTGTTCGAAAGATGTAAAATAGTTCCCAATGAATAAATCTGTAAAATGTCTAATACCTTGTCTGTGCTATTCCTGAAAGGCGGAGTCAAGAGAGGAAGGCGGAAACACATACATAAAATACAGCAATGAATAATGTCAATTGAAAATGTGGGCAGCGGTTCGAATGTTGCAGTCACTTTTCATTGTTTCCTTTAAACATATGGCTTCTTAGTTTTTGTTGCTTTTAACGCTGCAGTTCCTTTTTTTTTTTGCTGGTCATGTTTTAACGGATGCAGGAATTTAGAAAGTAATCATAGACTGTATATACGATGGACAACTTGGTTTCGCCTTCTGCCAGTATACAGATTTGAAGCCGAAAAGCTCTCAGTAATTCCACATTTTTTCTCCACTTCCTGAAAGAAACATTGCACAGCAGCGTTGTACGCCCTCCACCACTTGCGCAGTAGCATTGTACGCATTTGGCGGGAGAATCGCAGAGAGTCGCTGTGATGATGCACAGCACAAATAGCGTATCTCTCGGGTGAGCTATGCAACCTTCGTACGCCCTTAGTCAAGTGTCAATCATAAAAAAATTGAGCCCCTTAATAACTTTTAAAAATTGAGCTGCACATAAAAAAGAGGACTTGAGCACAAACCAGTCTAACAGTAACTACATGTCAACATCGCAAGCAGGCAGGGGGAGAAAAATTTATATTCTTTGTAATAAATTTCTTAAGTTTGTCAACAGCCTCATAAGGATGGCTGGCAGAGGCGAGATTTATGACCTACACTACAGCCTGTCACCAGAGGGTGCTGTTTCTCTGGGTGGCTTCACCCAGTGAAGAGGCAGATGCGTCCATTTTATATACAGCCTATGACAGTAATACAAGGAATCAAAGAGATCCAGCTGAGCAAAACTGGGAAGTTTTTGTTTCAGTGAATAATGAATAATGGTATAAAGTGTGTCCATTTATTGTCTTGATATCAGAGCAGTATTGTTCAACATGTTTTCACTGATGCTGCATGCCTAATGTATAAGAGAGAAGCTAGATTTGTATGCAAGAAAAACCTGGATATGGTGATATGAAATGGTTTAACCAAAAGAAAAACAAGCGTATAGGTCATCACAGGTCACCTCACAGCACAAAAACATTGCAACACATTGTAAAAAATGCTCCCTCTGCTGTGCACCAAAGCCAAGTTATTAAAATTTCTTCAATCATTAGTTCTAGATTAGATACACAAGTCTACAGTAAAATTATATAACTATTTATAGGGATTTTGACACAAATGCTATTTTTATGAAGCCTCAAGTCAAAAATTAAAAATAATGGTGACTCTCTTCGCTGCTTTAGCAAACCCAACACTTTCTCCGTGTGAAATAAAAATTGTTTAGAATTAAAGTCGTATTGTTGAAATTCTAATCGGTGGTTTTGTTTTTATTGCGAACTGAGTCACAGAAACCCATAAAACGGAGAGGTGACCAGATGCAGCGCAAGATGGCGGACCCAAAGATAGAAAACCACATTTACAAAACGCAATAAGTTTCCGCATTACCTCCGATTGGCGGACCCAAAACAATTACTTCCGGTGGAAAGGCTTTCTCGTTGGCGGACTTCCGGCGCCGAAATACTTCAGGTAGTCGGATTTAGTCACCGGATCCTTTTTTTTTTGCTCCGTTCATTCCATAAGAATCGAATTAAATTTATTATTGAGCTAAAAATCAAAATAAAACGTTTATGTATTAATTATGACTACTGTTTTGTTCTGATTTAATTCTGAAGTTTACAGTAATATGTATATATAGCCTGATGTCCTCATATTCTGATAATTTGTCAGAATAGGTAAATGTATGTAGAAGTTATCATCTTACTCAAATTCTTTTGTAAGAGTTTGCTACAAGTATGGACTGTTTTAACCTCTCGTTACACATCATATAACAGTGTTTTCTAACTTTTCTCTCCAATAGCTCTATTACACAGCACATCAATGTTTCTTAACTTCTCTGTGACCTTGTTTCTCCACTCCTATTAGGACCTCGTTTAATGTCAACAATGTTGCCCTGACCCTCACATATTTTCTGTTGTTCATAATTATGTTTTATGAGAGTGCTTATGTTGCTGCACAAATTTACTCCCCACATCCTTTAGTAACATTGTGTAACCAGGGACATAATTTATGAAATGGTGTGCTTCCTGGTGAACCTCTTCAGGATTGCTTGACTGTGCAAAATCCAAGTATACAATAGTTGTAGAGACACAAGTCACATGATCTCTTTAAGGTTCAGAAGAGCCATATAGCAAAAACAATTGAATAGCGATATCATTACAGACTGTGTAAAGAAATGGGAAATTGTCATACAACTGCTTTGAAGATTTCTTTAATTTTTTCCAAACAAAATTGTGAACAGTAAAAAAATATATATATATACAAAATTCAGCACTGCCGTCGGTGTGGTGGGGGGCTTAAAACACGTTGCCACAGGCCATCATCAGCTCTGCTCTGAACCGGTTGATGCCATGCTCCTTCAGTGCTTTGATCAAAAGCTGAAAAACAGTCAAATAATGTGAACAATTGAAGTTATGCAGTATGGGTTAATTGTTGTTCTTGAGCTTTCCAAATGAATAAGAACAACCTCTTAACAATATCATCAATTTTCAAAGCAAGCTATATAGTTTGATCTACTCACCTCTGGGAGCATGACGTCAAAAACGAAATCAAGCAGATGAATCTCGCCTCTCTTTATTTTTTTAGAAATGTTTGTTGCCACCTCAATGAACCGCAGGAGCTCGAACATCTATTGAAGAAAAACACAGAAAGTAAACACCTTTCAAATGTAACACCCCTGAGAGTAAAAATACTCATGATGGATGGAATTTTTACTTGCGCGCTGCTCACTCCAACTTAATGTCCTTATCTTAAGATGCTGCTTTAGTCGGAGTGAGGTGGCGGGATTCCTCCAAAGGAACATTCTGTTGGAGCGGATCTTTCCAGACAGTAGATCATCGTGTAATGTCTGAAACCAAAGAGCAAGAGACAAAAATGTAATCATCTGAAAAAGAAACGGTGGCTTTAACAACTGATAGTGCATTCAAAAGCAACCTTGATCTGTGTCTTAGAAAAGACAGCATGAATTCCTCAACTGTCAACAGCATCCTTGATCCTGCAGAGAAATAAGAAAAAGAGCAAGCCCTCATTTTTTCATCCTTTGAGCCTCGTATTTTTGACTGATACTATGTTTCCTTGATAAATTATGTTATACCGAGGATGCTCAATGGAGTCCTCGCACCCGCAGTCAAACGGCTCCATTTCAATCCCAGCACAATCCTGATGCAGCCAGCCCCTGCACGTCTTGCACTGGACCCATTTTATGACGTTTACCTCAGGGTAAAGCAATCTGATCAAATGAGAGACAAACATAATATTAAACAAACACGCTGTCCAATTGATTATACCTCTGCAGCACATTTGAATGTATAAATAATTTTCCTGCATGATTCGTGCATTTAAACTATATGTAAAAGTGGTCACTTCATGGAAAATCACTGAATAGGCCCCGATAATTGCATTTATTAAATTGAGTCTGCAACACACCTCTCTCCTGTGTTGTTCGATGTCTGGTAAACACAGAATTGCATTGAATCTGCCATGCACATTCTTTGGACATCCGATACCGTCTGCGTCATGGTTTCCTTGACAAGGCAATTTGAAAAGTAACATCAATTACCAAATACATCGAGACAATGTTGATCCATACAACTGTGTGCATTTTGAAGGACTCCCACTGAGATAATACTGTTTTTACAAGGCAATTTTCTAACCTCTATGTCCTGCTGCTCTGCCTTCCTCTTTAGACTGAAGACTGGAGTATGCTTTCCAGCAATGAGCTCTTGACATCCTTTGGTCCAGTGGGCGAAGATTTTCCCACAACTGTAATGACAATATGTCTTTAAGTACAATATATTGATTGTCTTCCAGTTAATTAGGACATCTAGTTTACTTAAACTGTCTACCTGTTCAAAGAATTGTTCTCCAGGAGCAACAGGCACCACCATCGCCGCCAAACAGGCATGTCATGCTGAAATTGTTGTTTGTATTTCATTTTAGTGCACAATACAAAATACAATCTTGAGGATGACACTGCGTGTTGAAAAGTACTTACAACTGAGTAGTCAAACTGTGACTCCATAACGATGTACATGGCAGACTTAAAAAAAAAAATTATGAGACATCATGTGAGATAACTTTAAAAAAGTCCATGTTGGAAAGTTATTCTAGATACAATATTTGTGCATTACAGCTCGTTATGACCTACCATCAACATGAATATGCCACAGTCTGAGCCGAAGTCCTGGCTGGGGAAGCCCTGATTTAACAAAAGCAAACGTTAATCATCTTGTCACATACACTTTGTAGGAGCCAGATTGGGGTTTTGCAGTTTATTGTTGTGTATTTTTTGTGCCAGCAGATGGTGCTATTGTGCCTGTCTATTTAATGGGTGGGTTGATTAGGAGAGGTGCGCACATAAAATGATGAATGAGTAAATAAATCAAAACAACAGAAAATGTGTGTGACATGTGACATTATTCCACCTGCGGGCACGCATCAACTCAAGCAAAAAGGTGTTCGCCACAAGTAACAGCATTGGAAAGCTGTTATACACTTTTCAACTGTAATATAGAGCATGCACAAATACCTCCAAATCTCTGCCCGTTTTCTCAGTCCATTGCCCAGGACATATCTTCTGCGCAATGTTCCTGTTAATTTGAGAGCGTCACTTAGATTTCCCATGATGGAAACAATGGAATGCAGGGTTAGGGTTAGTTTGAGTGGTCGGAGGTGAGATTGAATGAATGCGGACGGCTTGCTTCTTTTCAAACTTCCTGAGAGTTCTTCTTCTTCTGTAAATTTTGCCGTCAGAAAGTGTAGGTACATACCGCCACCTACTGTTCTGGCATCGCAAAGCAGAAGTTCAAAGTTCATGTTTTGGGTCCGCCAATCGGAGGTAATGCGGAAACTTATTGCGTTTTGTAAATGTGGTTTTTTATCTTTGGGTCCGCCATCTTGGCGCTGCATCTGGGTACTCTTGGATTTTGACACAAATGCTATTTTTATGAAGCCTCAAGTCAAAAATTAAAAATAATGGTGACTCTCTTAGCTGCTTTAGCAAACCCAACACTTTCTCCGTGTGAAATAAAAATTGTTTAGAATTAAAGTCGTATTGTTGAAATTCTAATCGGTGGTTTTGTTTTTATTGCGAACTGAGTCACAGAAACCGATAAAACGTTGCTCAACTTTGTCATCGGACCACAATACCCAGAATGCACTACCGGATATGTTTGTTGATGCGATTGGCCGACGTTACCCCGCCCCCCTGAACCTCCTCTCATTAGCATTGGGGCTATCTGACATGTCTGACTGCAGGGAGCACTGAGACTTCTGTAAACAGCACCAGAGGAGACCGGTGCTGACAGACTTTAAACCATGGCGACTCGCTTTATCGTATCCTGCCGCTTATTTTACCGACTCAACAGTCTAACTGTATGCAAACCTGCTCAGAGGTGCAATGTGAACATCCAACGTTTGTACTCCAGTGCTACGCAAAAGGAAAACGAACTTCAACTCGGAGACTCGACTTTATCAGCTCCTAACTTTCCTGCCTCTGTAAAAAGCAGCTCCAGACAGGTAATACGAACCAACACATACTGCTGCACAAGTATCTCTCCAGGCTGAGGTTGCTGTGTATATCACATGCTAATTTGTTGTGTTTACAGCTGCCCGTACTTATGCCATGGTGGTGACAAAGTGTGCCGGTTTATGAGAATTTCGGCTGTTTTCTGCGATCTGATCATTTGGTTCAGTTCATCTAAAAGAGTGTGATTTCTCAGCTTTAAATGCTTTTTAATAAGATTTAGGAAAAACCCCTGATCACCAAGATACTTAGACTAGTCAGATCTGGACTACCAGAGAGGTAACAGACCTTTTCAAACACAACATTAGATTTCTGTAACCTTAGTTATATTTGTGGAAATCCATAAAAGTAAGTTTTCACAAATCATTTGACCAGGTCCTGATCCACATCTACTACCAACTGCTACTACAAAGAACTACCAATAAAGAGTAAATCTGTTTTTTGCATTATGCGTATTTCTATGATTCTAGTTGTCTTACACTAATGTCACACTGTGAGAAAAGTGGTCTTACATTTTTACATACCCCTCTGGCAGCTCACAATCTTTCTATAGGTACCAAATGATGTTAACAAAAATGAATTTTCTCTGTTTTAAATATATGTGCAAACATGCAAATTTAGATTTTATTAGCTGTGCAACATCTAGAAGTCTTCTGATAAATAGTTTTTTATATAATCAGCAATCTTCTGTATTGTTGCTTTTCTTTCAACTCACAAACTTAGTGAAGGATCCGAGAGGCCAGATAAGAAAACCTGAATCCTGAAAAGCTGATCAAGGCCAAACTGTATGAACTAGAGAGTTACTGGCATAGATGTAGTCTTGTTTTTCTTGTTAAGTACAAAGCAAATTATGGCTCTAAACCCTACTTGAGGGTATTGCAAGGGTTAATGGGACTTCAAGCTTTTGTTGAAAAAAGTTTGGACACTTCTGAATCATGTTCAACAATCAAACGCATGTTCTGACTTTAACTTTACGACTTTTTGAATTGGCAGGCAAGTACTGGCCAGAATAACACAGTGAGTTTGGGCTGACACACTTCTGTGGTAGTAGATTGCATTTAGGTAAAGACTTGTTGAAAACAGGCCAAAAGACTGGGACTCACAAAAATGTGGCAAAACAGTGTCCTCATATCACATGCAGTGTGCAACCACCCATCCGGTCTCATGCTCACCTTTGTGCAGCATCTGACTGTACAGCAGCTCTCTGTTGACAGTCAAAGGTCAGGATCTGTTCACTGAAGCACGTGCTGCTTCGTGCCTCAGTGTGACTGACTCACTGAAACATACTGATTAGTAGACAGATTTCATTTTTCTCATTTTTTCAAGAACTAGACTCTACAGTGTCTTGTTAATCTTTCTGGGCTGTCTCTCCTTCATATTTAATCTAATATAAATATTTTCAATCTTTTATCTGTTTAATTTGAACGTCTCTTTGGTACCATCATAATCATCAGTTTTTGTGTTTAGATGAGCTGCTGGGTGTCATTGTCTTGTCACCTTTCCTCCCACAGAGACTAAAAGATGACAGTGTCCTCCCTTTTTCGGCATTCTTGACGGACAGCTTTGGTCGCAGGCACAGCTACCTGCGAATTTCCCTGACTGAGAAATGCAACCTGCGCTGTGAGTGGATCTGTCCACTGTGCCATATTAGGGATTAAAGTTCTTATGATCTTAAGTTTTGATAACTTTTGTTTAGTTTTTGCTGGAGAGTGGAGGAGGCTTTTTCATATTATTTATGGGACAGAAATAACTGTCTTTAAAAAAAAGGACAGATTAAAGGAAGCTTTTCGACAATGTGTACGGTGCTAGTAGAGATTCTAATATTAGTTAATGCCAACTGTTTACATGCCTGGTTTAATATTTCTGCAACATTTAAGCATTACCTCTGAGTCTGGTTGCAAAATTATTCCTTTAATGCTGAAGGTTTAAAAACCCACAATACCCCTGCTCACAGAATGACTTGTTTCTGTAAGGACTCTGTTAAATTGCAGATGATGCGTTATAGTGTGTTTTTAGCATTTATATTACTCTCCATTCTTCAGGTCAGTACTGTATGCCTGAGGAGGGGGTGAAGCTGACACCTCGGGGCCAGCTGCTGTCTACTTCAGAGGTACTGACCCTTGCCCGCCTCTTCGTTCAAGAAGGCGTGGAGAAAATCCGCCTCACTGGAGGAGAGCCGCTTATCAGACCTGATGTGGTGGATATCATCGGTAAGAGGCAAATGCAGACATGAAGTTTTCAGGGAGTTTGATAAGATGCCTGAAGGTAACGTCCCAGAGGGTTTTGACTTCTTTAAATCATGGATTTGACATCCATGGACACAAACAATGAATTCACCCCTGTGGTTTACAGATCCTTTTACACAGATAAGGGGCTTTGCACATGGGTTTGCAAACTGTTCCCACAGATTTACATAGAGATTGTTTTGTGTATAGGGCATCCAGGAGGATTTGCATTAAATTAAACACAGTTTCAATTCTACATGTCAGTCTCAGGAGCTTTAAATAAAAAAGCCTCTTACAAATAATACTGAGTTTTATCAAATCTTAAAACCTGTCAAGAAAAAAAAGTTTGTCAGTTTAGTCCATGCAAAAGTTTTAACTGGCACAAATATATGCACAAAAATCTACAATCATTACAACTCCCTATACATGTAAATGACAAAGATGTTTAAGAATCTATATTTTTAAAGCAAAAATCTAGGACATAGAGAGCTGTCCCAATTATTTGCCACTCTTAAAAGCAAGGAATGGTAAGAATATACCTTGAGGTGGATACACAGGATCAGTGTTTGATATCAAGGGCTGTCACATGACATTTTTTTCTCTCTCCTGATTGGACTCAAGCTTTTTTTGACAGTCATGACAAGACATCATGAGAGAGGAGATGAGCTAATTTTTCATACATGATTTTCCATGCACGACCTCAAATTGAGAAGTTATCTCTTGGTTGAATTGATTGTTACACCACATCTGTGTGCTCAGTTTCACAGTGCACTGTCATAGATTTCTACTTCACAGCCCAAATCGTTGAATATGATGCAGCTAAAGACCAATGTAACCAATAAATGTAGCTAAGTGGTGCGACCAATGGGTAATATCTTTGTAGTAGATGGACCTTAGTCTGCCAACAGCTCCATAAAGATGAGTAGTTTGTGTCATGTGACCACCTGATCAGAGGGTACTGGAAGGAAGAGTTTACATCAGGTGGAAACAGAAACCTCAGTTATGATCCGATACTGATTTTTGAAAGCAGATTTGGGTGAGCAGAATGAGAGCTCAAAGAATGTGGGGATCTGTCTCTTAAGCCAAATGATTTGAGCAGTATAATGAAGTTTTCATAGTTTAGCTGTAGTTTCTTAAAATGTACTTCATCTAAGTTTACATTTTAATAAGGTAAGAAAAATACATAAACAAATGTAAAAATACATTCAAAGATAGACGAAGTGCAGAGATTATAAATTGACAGTCCGGCATCGAAACTTGGAATCACAATTTAAACATTTGAATGGTTCTGGGAGAGTTGGTTTGTTAGTCCCTGTTCCCATTGTTGCTCAAGACTCAATGCCCAACCCTAAACAGCAGTGAGCAAGGGGCTTAAGCCAACCCCAATCAGCCAAACAATCAGCAGAGTCCTGACCCAACTCAAATCTGACCCAAACACATGCACTGAAATACACTACATACAGTAGCTACGTAAGTATCACCATAAGAGTAAGAATGTTTCAGACTCAGTCAAAAACTCCATACTGTGCCTTTGAGTGCAGCAGCAGTTTTATTTATTTTTTTATTTTTTTTTATTTTTTACATCCACAAATTTTATATGTTTTGTTGCTTCCCAAGTATATCAGTCTGATCGAAGCAGATGCTTAGTGATTGGCTCTTTTTGTTTGGAAAAAAATCTCAAGTGATTTCTTTGTTGTAAGAGCACACCAATAATAAAGTGTCTTTTATAACACTGCTCATATGTTTCAGTTTGAACAGTGTTTTTCTGGAAAATAATGAAAATGTAACATGATTATTGTCCTTGTTTCTCCCTCTCTCTCCTCTCTGACTATTCTTTACTTCCATTTCCTCTCCACAGCTGAACTGAGGAAGTTGGGGGGCCTGAAAACCATCGCGGTGACAACAAATGGCATGAACTTAGCCAAGCTTCTGCCCAAACTGAAAGATGCTGGACTAGACCTCATTAACATCAGCCTGGATTCACTTGTCCCTGCCAAATTTGAGTTCATTGTGAGGCGGAAAGGTACAGAAAAACTCTGTGGGTTCACATCACGAGCCGAGTTTGAAATCATTCTGCCCATGTACATGTATTCTTCACGTCCACAGGAGAGATTGTTGCATTTTTTTTCCAGGAGCTAATTCAACAAGATCATTTTTTTGTCTAATGTTGTTGCGTTGGCTTGTTTTTTTTTTAGTGCACTGTGTGGTTTAGAGCAGTGGATCCAAAACTCTATTTCCCCAAGGCATACCAAAGGTCAAGTAAAAATCTCAAGGCACACCTATTGTGCAAAATAGCCTTAATAACACGTTATCCCTCATAACATGTAACATTTCTATAAATGTGCATAATTATTTACTGATGCCAAATTAAATGTGACAAAGACGACAATATTACCCATGAAATCTTTATTCACGAAATATTTCTAAGATTAGTTTTAAACTTTATCAAATTAGGCCTCATCAAAGCAACAACACACTAATTTAAACAAAATTAAAAATGAGGCAAAGGAAACCGAGATGAAAAGATGTTTTCATTCCTGTCCTAAAGCTTGGCGTTTAACCCGTTGAGATGCCCAAATATGCCTCCAAGGTAAGCCAGCCAGACGCACCACCTCTCATCCACAAGTTTGTCCTTATTAGTCCTTGAGCCAGACCAGATGTCGGTACCACTTGGGTGGGCAAAACCTTACATATATTAATTTGTTTTTAGGGTCAATATAAGTAAATTAAAATATGATAGACTTTTCATAGGGGTAGCTTTTTATATTTTTTCTCATTTTGTTATTTTCCTCAATAGGCGAATTTTTGTTAACTCCAAAAGCAACACAGAAAGTCAAAAGCACATTAAAAGTCACACTCTTTTTGGGTCACACTGCTCTTTTCTATAAATGAATCAAACCTGTGTCTAATGTGTTGATTAATAAATGATGACCAAAGGGAGCTATGTTAACAGACCCACTGTGACTCAGTGACAGTATTATGTACTAAGCCAAAACTTGACAGTCATATTTGCTGTCACTGTTTCTTATGGAAAGAATAGGACTTTGAATAGGAATTGGAGTTTTTCTCAGATGATTGTATAGAGTGTATACATCAGTAGATCTTATTTTGTTGCTAATGTCTTCTTGCCCTGCACCAGCCAGGATGATTGTATAATGAGTTCCTGCATTTAAAATATGTCAGTGTCATATTAAAGTTGTGTTATTATAATGCTATTAGTCTGCATTTACTTTACTTCTACTTCTAAGTAAAAAAATATCCTTAATTTAGACCTTGATTTAGACCTGACAATTGGCTAATTGAAGCTTATACTGTATATACACACCTGTATTAGATAAATTACTTGAAATACTACTTAGGGGGTTATTACAAGTCTCTATGGCTAGCCAATAGTTCAAACACACCTAAATGAGAGGTTAAAATGAAAGAAAGCTAATTTTGAAGGAAGGCGATTTTTCATTTTTGAACAGCTGCACTCTATTACTTCAATGAGTGATAACTACAATAAAGCTACCAGTTACCAAGGTCTATCATATAAAAACTTATTGTAGGGATGTATAGCAATAAAAAAATCACAACTAGAATTTGCCCACCCAGGTGGTACCGATATGTGAAATTTTGGTTCTTGGCTCAAGGACTATATGTGAGACGGCATGAAAATTCTTAAAGCTCTTCCCAAAGCTCATACTTTCCCCTGTGACAGCCACTGTACCTCTGAGTGCGTACAAAGTAATGATATAGTAACGATGTATTAAAAAATATATATTTTTGTACAATAATAATGTATGGTTATCACAAAATCTCAAGGTACACCCGGACTTACCAAAGTGCCGCCGCACACCGTTGGGGAACCAATGGTTTAGAGTGCTCTTGACTGACTCCTCACTATTGCTGCGTCCGAACTGCCCGCTCGGATACTACATGCTACTGCTACGTGCTACTGCTAGATCCTACTCCTACATACTAAAAACGTTGGCCCAATTCGGACACACTAGACGAGCGGTGGGGAAAGACGACCCCCGCAGGCAGAAAGTAGGTACTGCGCCCGTGCAGACAGTGGTAACTGAAGCCCCTCATCTGCGGGCCTGGCTGTAGTACTGCAGCTGTGCAGTTTAATGATGGAATAAGTGAGCTTTACCTCCATGATGTCGCCACATATTTGCTCATAAAATGATTACTTGGGCAAATATGACACCATGACATGACAAAGAGATGCAACCGCACATTTTTTAGGACAGTGTGTGAAGTTACATGAAACTTACATCTGTACTGCTGCGGTCCCGCCTGCTGCTGCTGCTGCTCCGCCATGGTGCGCGCTGCTGTGGCCAGCCGGCGTTCGCGACACTTTTAAATAGGCAGAGCAGCTGGTGGCGCTAGCATCACATGCGCTTCTACAACTTTTAAGAGGACGAAGAAGAAGCCCGCGGTGCATTTTGGGTCAGTAGCATGCCCGTAGGATGCACCGAGACCAACCTACAATGTGGGCGTGTCTAGCATCTGAAGTAGTATCTGAAGTAGCATGCTACTCGCTCCGGTGGCCAATTCGGACATGCTAGATACTTCTTCGACTACTACTTCGACTACTACTTGGCAATTCGGACGCAGCTTATGTCTTCCTCAGCTTGAGAAACTCATAAGCCTGAAAAGTCCTCCCAACAGATTTTCGCATTGAGAGCTTGTTTGATAAAACTTCCAAATTCTCAGAATTTTATCACTTGGTGTGACTCTTCAGACCACAATCAGTCTTGTGGTGTGAAACGCTGTTACAAATTGTCCTCCCAAGACAAGATGGATTTTTTTTTTTTAACCAATAAAAAAACGCTGTGATTTGTTTAAGTCTGTTAGTTTTTTTCTGTTATGTGTTAGTGTATTTTACAAGCAGCTGCTACAAGTTGTTTGAGTTTTTCTACTTAAAAAAACAAAACAAAAAAAACCTCTGCCTTCCTTCAGTTTCATTTCGTTGCTACTGCTTATACATCACTGTGTATGTATACAGACACACTGGGCATGCTCAGAAAGAAAACAGCATTAAGACAATCAGAGTGACTGTAAACACGATGCCAGTCTGAGTGAAGATTCCTATGCTCACCTGATAGCATCACCTGGACAGAGTTTCATCATCTCAAGAAAGGATATCTCAGTTTCCCTACATGAAAGGACAATTGATGCAGCTGTGTCAGTGTGTGAGTCACCTGTAACTCGTGTTTGAAGTTTGATCTTTGTGTTTCAGGGTTTCACAAGGTGATGGAGGGTATTGATAGGGCTGTCCAAATGGGCTACAACCCGGTCAAGGTAAATCTTTTTATCCTTTTTGAAGCCCCTGTGTGGAGTTTTTAAGGGGGTTTTTACACTTGGTCCCTTTTTAAAAGAACCATACTCAGTCCTCTGTTAGTGGATCAAAAGCAAATAAGGAACATTTTGAGTTTCTTTCAAGGAGGATTGGGTTCTCTTTCTGGTCCAGTTTAGTTTTGATGTGGCCTCAGTTCTCTTTCTGTTCACACTAAGTCCTCTGGAGTATTTTATCATGAGTGATGAGGTACTTCTGTCTTTGTTTTTTGTTTTTTTTTTAACTTTAACTTTAAACTCTTAAACTACAGATATTTAAACGTAACCTGCTGCTTTCATCCTTGAAGGCGTTAATTTTTTTAAACCTCCATCCAGCCTTGTTTGTCGTCAAAAGAGACATGCAGATAAGTGTTCATAAAATAATCAATAATATAATAAAGCATAATAAAATAATAAAGAATATATGGTAAATTCATTTGCTCATGGTAAATTGATTTAATGTACAGGCATAAAAGTATCAGAAGATATATGTAAATATATATATATAAGATATATGTACGACCACGATTACGCATGCACACACACACACACACACATATATCTATGTATATATATTTATATTTATATATATATATATATATATATATATATAGCATATCTGAGATATATTCTCACGTTATGGTCTGAAGGACCTGTGCATCCTTATGCATGTCCATCCACTTGCTCTGAAGTAAGGTTTGAGTTGAAAAAAAAAGTCCCCCTCTCTTTGTCCCAGACTGCAGAGCTTGGATGTCACATTTTCGACTGTTAAAACTCCCGGTTATAAACATATACGCAGATTTGCACCATTGCACACATGTAGGGGCATAAAAATTATTCCCTACACATGTGGCCCACTCTAAGACATCCATTTTTAGTGGCATGTATTGTTTCATTAAATTCTGATGATGTTCAGTGGGTGACATAGCACTTCAAACACTAAGTCTATAGATGAAAAACTGAGGGCACAGCACCAAAGGGATTAATACTGTGTGTTGGCACAATCTGTTGTGTCACTGTAGGAAAGTAAAATCTAGAGCCGTGGGTTTTTGGGTACCAATGATCCCAGGAGCTCAGTTGCTGGAGGCTTTATACCCCTGTTAGGGTCATCAGAGCCTAACAGTGGGAGGGACAGACAAAGTAACTCAAAAAGGCCCTATATGATGAATTCAATAAATTGTAAACATTTCACTTCGCTGGAAGTGGGTCACCTGACTGGTTTTTCCGCAGGTGAACTGTGTGGTCATGAGAGGCCTGAATGAGGACGAACTGCTGGACTTTGTGGCTCTGACGGAGCAGAAACCTCTGGAGGTACGCTTCATCGAATACATGCCCTTTGATGGTGAGTGTTCACTTCCCTGTGTGTCTTATCACACAGGTTTAGTTAAGACAGCCCTATCATAGTAATTAGCTCACTATTTTTTTAGATAATGAGATGAAATTTAATAGGAAAACCAGCTTGTTAGACTAAAGAATAAAGATAAAGAAACAAGTAAATAGAAAGCATGGCTGCATGTCTACCCAAGGCTTTCAGATGTAACTATAATGTACCAATCCTCACCACTTTGGACCCCCACAAAGACATCTTTTCCCCCTGCAGGCAACAAGTGGAACTTTAAGAAGATGGTGAGCTATCAGGAGATGCTGGACCGTATCAGGCAGCAGTGGCCTGACCTCCAAATGCTCCAAACAGGTCACACAGACACAGCCAAGGTCAGTGTTCCTCCCTGCAATTAATAACTGTAGTATCAATACAGATCCAACTTTTAATTTTAACGGGTTAAATTAGAATCTGAACAGCTACAAATGATCCTGACAAGCATGCTTTATTTGGAACAACTTCAAGACATAATTAAGTTTTACTCTACATAGATTTTATTCTGACATTGCTTTTTTAAAACAGTGAGGTGATGTATCTCCAGAGTTACGACAAAGAAAGGCTGAACACAGTTATAACCGTCACGCCAACAAAGCATATGCTGAACATTTCTGTGAAATCTTACTCTTGACCTGCTACACATCTGGTGTGAGATCCAAACCCAGTCATTCATATTAACAACATTTTATCTTTGACCTGAAACAGACATTCAAAGTGCCAGGCTTCAAGGGCCAGATCGGTTTCATAACCTCTATGTCAGATCATTTCTGTGGTTCCTGTAACCGCCTACGCATCACAGCAGATGGTAACCTCAAGGTAAAGCTACATTTGTTGTACTTGAAGCGCTACAGTTGGTGAGGGTATTGCCAATGTGCTCCTCAGATTGTCCTAGTCCCCGAATGGAAAATTCTGACTTTGGTGTCAAAAGAAAAAAAAGTGTGTGTGTCTGCTGGTTTCCCTAGTGTGTGTGTGTGTGTGTGTGTGTGTGTGTGTGTGTGGGGGGGGGGGGGGGGGTGTATGTTTGAGGTGCTCTGTGGAAAAACTTCGATGCGTTTCGGCATCATCATTTTGTGCATCAGGCCTTCATCAGGCAGTTGTAAAGAGGTTGAAGTTTGCTTTTAAGGTCTAAATGACTGTGCTGTTTCAATCAAGGCATTTTATTAGAATGAAAAGAGTGCCCTTGACTTTGGTGTGTTCACATGTTCTGACTTCACCCATTTCAAGTCTCCTCTTTCCTTCTGGTCCTCTTCCAGGTGTGTTTATTCGGTAACTCTGAGGTGTCCCTGAGAGATGTCCTGCGCTCAGGATCATCAGACGAAGAGCTTCTTCAAATCATTGGAGCAGCAGTGGGCAGGAAGAAGAAACAACATGCAGGTAGGTAGAGTTGCGTACTGAGAACCTGTTCCTATTTGGAACTTTAAGTCTTTACTTCGGTTCCAAGTGCCAAGTATTTTGCTTTCGGGAAGTGTATATCTCTGCTCAGCATTCTCTGTGCATTGCGTTTATAAACAATATATTCATTTATCTAGAGCATTTCTTCTCAACAAAATTGAGACAATGCAGACAATGCAGACTGGAAGACAATGCATGCGTGCGTCGAGTCACTGGCTTTACTTAGAACTGAGCTGAGGGGCAGAGCAGCAGAGAGCATTGATGAGCTGCACTGTTTTATAATGAAGTCATACTCGTTCTGGGGTTCAGTGTGGAACTTTGCCTCTCAGAGTGTGTTTCCAAATGAACCATTGAACATGTATGGTAAATTCAATGGTCTGTAATGCAAAGATAAAGTATATGCTAAGCAAACTCAAAAATATGGAAGCCCGTTTCCGCTAATGAAAAAAAAGGGCTTCCACACAAAACCCCAAACACTTAAAGTATTTTATAAACTCCCCCCAGACAGGCCGTACAGCCCCCCAAAAGAGGGCATGTCCAGGTCAAAGAGGACGTAAGGTCACCCTATTAAACACCTCCAGATTTCTGTAGTTAAAATAACTGAGTGCCCCATCTTTGACGCGCTGTGCCTCTAACCACTCAGAATCAGATAAGTAAAACAATTACGTCTGTTCTCTGCCAACTTGGAAGCTGTAAATGTATTGTAGAGAATATGGTGTGTCAACTTAATTATCCAACTAACGTTAGTCCGTGTTCTTTTTCATAGCCAAACGTCCTGACAACAAAGATTGATATTTATATACTGGTTGAAAATAGCCCTGAGGAATTTATAGTTAAGTTCATAAAAAGTTCATATAAAAAATTCACGGAGAGGTGCAGACATTTCACCCAAAAAAAACTCTGGTAAGCGCCCTCACTTTTTTAATCCTGCTTTTTAGAAGAATGGAAATAGAGAATTGTCAGGAACCAGAACTGAAAGAAGGAATCTGAACCGGAATCGTTCAAATTTAAATGATGCCCAACCCTAAAGGTAGGGTTGTGTTCAGACACACTGGGGTGGGGATATGCTGCATTCCAGTTGTACTCGAAAGTCAGGATTTCCGAACTGTGAGTCGGAAATTTATCTGGAAGGCCCCCCTGAAGTCAGACTTCTGACTCGGAAAGTCGAACGATCCTCACCAACCCTGACTTGACGATAACGTCATAATCAAAGATGGCAGCGCAGTGCATCAACAGTAAAGAGTAACAGTAAAAGCTCTCCTAATGTAGTATTCATTTGCAAAAGTAAATTACTGTGTTATATGTTGTTTACAACTGGTATAGCTAACAACAACTAACAACCGTTGACAGTGGCTAACAACAACTAACAATTGTTGACAACAGCTAACGACAGCTAACATTAGGTGTCCATCTTGGTTTTCTGACTTGTTTACTGGAACGCTGTTAACTCGGGTGTAGCGTCATTCCCAGCTCCGAAATCTGACTTCCGAGGTAACTGGAACGCAGCAATAATCATTTGTAAGAATATGACTGTCTGTCTGTGTGTGTTCAGGGATGTTCAGCATCTCTCAGATGAAGAACCGGCCTATGATCCTTATTGGTGGGTGACACAGCTGTACGTACAAATTTCTCACACTCATATTACTCCTACTGTATGCGCAGCACATTTATACTAAGTATAACAAATTTTGTGAGAAGAGTTTCGACATTGTATCAAATGTTGATACATGAGAGTTAGATGGTTTGCAAATTTTTTCACACACCTGTATTTAGTTCAAAATAGCTTTATTCTTGAAGGAAAACATCTTCTCATTTTAACTTAAACCTAGAGGAACATCATTTAACTAAGAGTAGAGATCCCAACTCTGTAAGAGACTGCAGGAGTGAATAGTTTACCATTTTACAAACCTGCTCCTCAGAGTAAGACTGCAGAGAATTTTAGTTTTAACATCCCCAGTTTAAAATCTCATTAAAATATTCATTGAATTTTCTGTACTGATGGCAGCAAACCAGTGTTGAATAGTCAAATACCTTCATCTGTGAATACAGTTTGTTACTGCAAATGCAAATGTCTTAACTGTACCATGCAAAGATGAAAATGAAGCTCAGCGTTAGTTCATGCAAGACACAGAAGTGTCACTCTCGTGAAAAACAGTCATGTGGTGCACAGTGTCCAAACTCTGTTGATAGAGTTAGGGTTGTTCATTTTAACCAATGTCAATACAAACATTAATGGTTGCAAGAGTTCCTTTGTGTAGCTTTCATCCAAATATTGTTGTTGGTTAGTCCTTTATTCTCCATTTTCCAACAGGTACACCATCCCAAACATCCGTGTTATGGCTCAGCCAGAAAGATTTTTTCATTGTTACCCAGCTGACTAACAACACCTTCATCTCTGCAGAATCAGCTCCTGACATGAGCCATTTGGGCAGCAGGAGAGTCCTGAAGAGAGAGGAGGGATCTTTGTGCCTTCCAGACTGCACTGCTTCAGCCCGGGCAGCCTGTGTCAGCCTATACACCGCTGTAATAAGTGGGGGTATCCAAACCATGTCACACATTTACACACAAGAGAACCTTAGAGTGGAACTTTCTCCCACTTCTGAAGTCGTTAATGGTCTCAATTTCACTAAGACTGCTCCTTTTAATTCTTGTACAAACAGCAGAAGTGTCTTAAATGAAGACTGTCTCAGGTTTGCACCAGCCAGGAGTCCCAACAGTCTGAAGGGTGCCTTACCAGGGACCTTAGGAACACAGATGTTTTGCACACTACGAATGAATGTCAAGAGAACTGTTGAACACACTAATATAAGATTGTGCCATTGCAGGAGCTCCAGTGCAGATCTGAGACAATGTAAGATTGTTGGGATTGGGTTAGGGTCAGACACCAACCAGAATGAAACCACTGAAGCACATCTGACGCACACAGACGAGCATGGCAAGGCCACCATGGTGGATGTCGGGGGGAAAGTTCCCACGCGACGAACAGCCACGGCGAGTGCTACCGTCATCTTAGGCTCCACTGCCTTCCGCCTGCTCCGAGACAACCAGCTTGCTAAAGGTGACGCCCTGGCTGTGGCACGGTTGTCTGGCATCATGGCTTCAAAGCAAACCTCAGCCCTCATCCCGCTCTGTCACTCTCTCCCTTTGGACCATGCCTCTGTCATCTTTGACCTGGATGAGGTGCAGGACGCTGTGGTCATCACAGCGACATGTCGCACTGAAGGCAGGACGGGGGTGGAGATGGAGGCTTTGACAGCAGTTTCTGTGGCAGGACTGACCATTTATGACATGTGCAAGGCTGTGAGTCATAATATCATCATCACAGATATCAAGCTGGTCAGTAAGACAGGCGGAAAGAGAGACTTTGATCGCCATATTTGACTTTCACCTCGCCATAACAACCTCAGCAAGAAAAGGAAGACTGATAGACCTGGAGTGAACATAAAGGATGCTCCATTTTGACCTCATTTATTATATATTTATACTAATAATTTCAGATCAAGCTGTCTACTTTTACCCATTTTATATGAATCCTCTGATCAAACCAGTATTTGTGTAGACTGTGAATTCACTGTCTTCTCCTGTGTGTGATTGGGGTCGTATGGGGCGCCTACCTTTAATCTGCCATCTCCTTCGACATTACATGCACTGCGGCAGAGACCACAACTATGAGGTCATGGGCAGCCCTGATTCACATGAATGTTGAACATAAGTTAGCTTAGGTACCAAGTGTTAACAGAAGAATGAGCGATGGGGAGAGGATGGCTTTACACACCACTTCTTAACTGAGTTGTATTGCTGTTGTAAGCACTCTACATGTCTGTCAGTTGACCTTTTTTTTTTTTTTTGGGTATAATTACACTACCGTTCAAAAGTTTGGGGTCACCCAAACAATTTTGTGTTTTCCATGAAAAGTCACACTTATTCACCACCATATGTTGTGAAATGAATAGAAAATAGAGTCAAGACATTGACAAGGTTAGAAATAATGATTTGGATTTGAAATAAGATTTTTTTTTACATCAAACTTTGCTTTCATCAAAGAATCCTCCATTTGCAGCAATTACAGCATTGCAGACCTTTGCCTCAACAAATTAACAGCTAGAATGCCAATCTGGAGAAATTGCACCCCACGCTTCCAGAAGCAGCTCCCACAAGTTGGATTGGTTGGATGGGCACTTCTTGCGTACCATACTGTCAAGCTGCTCCCACAACAGCTCAATGGGGTTCAGATCTGGTGACTGCGCTGGCCACTCCATTACCGATAGAATACCAGCTGCCTGCTTCTGCTCTAAATAGTTCTTGCACAATTTGGAGGTGTGTTTAGGGTCATTGTCCTGTTGTAGGATGAAATTGGCTCCAATCAAGCGCTGTCCACTGGGTATGGCATGGCGTTGCAAAATGGAGTGATAGCCTTCCTTATTCAGAATCCCTTTTACCCTGTACAAATCTCCCATCTTACCAGCACCAAAGCAACCCCGGACCATCACATTACCTCCACCATGCTTAACAGATGGCGTCAGGCATTCTTCCAGCATCTTTAGGGCCCGAGCCAGCTGCAACGCAGCCGGGCGTAGAGCCCTATTATTCCTGTATCGTTCTTCTTTCTTCTTTCTTTCTTCTTATTTTTCCTCCCCTTTGAACTGGAAAATGGCCCACTTCCCACGGGCGAAAACTCATGAAATTTGGCAGGACGACCAGGCCTCGTGAAAAATTTGATATTCTGAAGTCGCCCAGACAATAAAATGCAAAATGGCTCCATAGCGCCCCCTAAGTTGAAAATTCACACAATTGAGTGTCACCCCTGTACGCTATGTCATATTGACACAAAAATTGACACACGCGTGTATCTCAATAAGGTCTACGAAAAAGTCAGTGCGGGCGTATCTGTCAAATTTACGGTTAAAGGGCTATTTCGCATTTTTTGCCGATCTGCACACATTGGAATGTGGCTAACTCCTCCAAAGGCTTTCGTACCACCGGCACCAAATTTGCTCAGGCCAATCTACACCCCATGGCCATTAAAAGTTACACAAATCATGACGCTGCCCCCCACGGTTTACGTTCTAGGGGGCGCCAAAGATAACCCAAAAATCCACATTCTTAAAAGTCTTATAACTTTTTATTTTTGTCCTCACCGGCCTCCAAGTTTTCTAGGATGATGCAATGTCCAGCCATCAACACATTTGTGAAGGAATTTTTACTCCCCAAAAGAGCGCCCCCCCCATGGCAGGAGAAAAAAGGCAATTTTTTCTTGTCCCCTAAGGTGAAAATACACATTGTTGAGTGTCACGCCTGTACGCTTTGTCATATTGACACAAAATTTGACACACACGTGTATCTCAATAAGATCTACGAAAAAGTCAATGCGGGCGTATCTGTCAAATGTACTGTTAAAGGGCTATTTCGCATTTTTTGCCGATTCACGCACATTGGAATGTGGCTAATTCCTCCTTAAGCTTTCGTCTCATCGGCACCAAATTTGATCAGGCCAATCTACACCCCATGGCCATTAAAAGTTGTAAAAATCATCTTGCTGCACCCCATGGTTTACGTTCTAGGGGGCGCCAAAGATACCCCAAAAATCCACATTCTGAAAAGTCGTTTTGGCCACTGAGTGGCGCCAAAGGGAGTTGTCTATTAAATCTGATGCTACAGAAAAAGTTAAAAGGCTTAAATTTTTGCTATATTAGTGACTTTATGTCTTAAATGGGCTCTTAAATGGTTAAAAAATATTTTCAATGAAACATTTGCTAGTTTTGAACAGGGAAGAAGTAAAATAAGAGATGTACAAAAGAAAAATCTGGAAAAAATATTAATCCAATTTGATTTTACAGCGGACAAAGTAGTTTTGGCCACTGAGTTGCGCCAAAGGGAGTTGTCTATTAACAGCAGACAAAATAGTTATGGCCACTGAGGGGTGCCAAAGGGAGTTGTCTATTAATTCTGATGCTACAGAAAAAGTGAAAAGGCATCAAAGTCAATCATATTACTAATCTCTCACATATTCAAGACTTTGATGCCCTGCAAGATATAACCAGTTTTTATAATGTTTGATTAAAAAATTGGTCATTTTCCTTACCCCCCATGGCAGGAGAAAAAGTCAAGTTTTTCCTGCCCATCGCTCAATGGCTCAAACGCATCGCTCTCTCAGGAAAACCAAAAGGAGGAGCAACTTCCCATTTGGATATATCCTAGCTGTGTTTGTGCCCTCACTCATGGTCCAGACTTATTTCAAAAAGGACATGAAGTTTGTCTGCAGCGAGCGTTTTGGTAGAGACTGCGCCTCCCATTCATTATAATGGTAAATGACCACAGACAAGTGCGCACACCATCTTTGGACCTTGAGTGTGACGTGATCAGGAGGGGGGGGGGCGGTCGCGCTGGGGGCGGCGCGACACGGCTCAGGCCCGCCAGTGCCCCAACGGGGCCCTAGTTTCATTTGTTCTGTGTCTCACAAACGTTCTTCTTTGTGATCCAAACACCTCAAACTTGGATTCATCCGTCCACAACACTTTTTTCCAGTCTTCATCTGTCCAATGTCTGTGTTCTTTTGCCCATCTTAATCTTTTTCTTTTATTGGCCAGTCTCAGATATGGCTTTTTCTTTGCCACTCTACCCTGAAGCCCAGAATCCCGCAGCCGCCTCTTCACTGTAGATGTTGACACTGGTGTTTTGCGGGTACTATTTAATAAAGATGCCAGTTGGGGACCTGTGAGGCGTCTGTTTCTCAAACTAGAGACTCTAATGTACTTATCTTCTTGCTCAGTTGTGCAACGCGGCCTCCCACTTCTTTTTCTACTCTGGTTAGAGCCTGCTTGTGCTGTCCTCTGAAGGGAGTAGTACACACCGTTGTAGGAAATCTTCAATTTCTTAGCAATTTCTCGCATGGAATAGCCTTCATTTCTAAGAACAAGAATAGACTGTCGAGTTTCAGATGAAAGTTCTCTTTTTCTGGCCATTTTGAGCGTTTAATTGACCCCACAAATGTGATGCTCCAGAAACTCAATCTGCCCAAAGGAAGGTCAGTTTAGTAGCTTCTGTAACGAGCTAAACTGTTTTCAGATGTGTGAACATGATTGCACAAGGGTTTTCTAATCATCAATTAGCCTTCTGAGCCAATGAGCAAACACATTGTACCATTAGAACACTGGAGTGATAGTTGCTTGAAATGGGCCTCTATACACCTATGTAGATATTGCACCAAAAACCAGACATTTGCAGCTAGAATAGTCATTTACCACATTAGCAATGTATAGAGTGTATTTCTTTAAAGTTAAGACTAGTTTAAAGTTATCTTCATTGAAAAGTACAGTGCTTTTCCTTCAAAAATAAGGACATTTCAATGTGACCCCAAACTTTTGAACGGTAGTGTATATCTTTCCTTACAGCTGATTTTTACAGTGACCCGAAATGAATCTAGTTGGTGAGTTTTCAATGTTCAGCCTTTAATTTTAACTATATGATGAACTGCTAACAGCACATTTGTAGTAACAGTATTTGATGCCTATGACATCACATGATGTTTGCTGTTGTCAGCCTGATTATACCCAGCCTGTGTCTGTGAGTGCAGCTCATTGATAAGGGTAATGTCGCACACCTGTGCTTAGAGCTCCTGCAGTCACACATTCAGGCCTTGTCCACACATGGCCAGGTATTTGCTAAAACAAATATATTTTTTATATGTTTCAGTTCGACAACCATACTACTAATACTAATACTGAAGACTCGTTTGTGTGTGGACATAAATGACCGGAGTTTTAAATTCCCAAACGTCATTGTCTGTGACAACTAATAAATAAATGTATATGTTATACTATGCGCCCTTGTTTTTGTCAGGCAGTGGACGGCTTAGAGGGTGTTGAATATTGGTTTATAGAAATACCCAGCTACGTGTGTACAAGGCCTCATTCTCTCTGACCTGGCCGCTGCAGGTATACCGCACTTTGGGTTGTTATGTTAGATTAGGTTGAGTTCCAGTTATGTTTGCATTTTACAACATTTACACACCGTATCTTCACTCATGCATATCCCACACTACTTACTCAACTGACTTACACACTTTATGTTGTAAATATTTAATTTTGTCTTTATTCGAAATAACATTAAAGGTGGGGTAGGCAGGATCTGAGGAAGTGCCAGTTTTGTAGAGAAATCTTGAATATAAACACTACCTCTCCCAACCAGGTTTCCCCTCAGCTCCTCCTCTCCCCCCCCCTCTCTGCTCCAGCAAGCCCCACCCACAAACAGACGTTCCTGCTCACTCGTATCGTTCCAATAAAATTCAGATATAGTACAGATAAATACTTCTGATAATTACAAATGGGGCCCAGTCAACATGAAAGTTAAAAGTATTGGTGCTACTGTAGATGCCAACAGACTACCAGCAAACGCCATGTTTGCAGGACTTCTAAAACTAGCATAAAATTACATACTCCAGGACCCAAGGTCAACAGTTTAGCAGTGCTACAACACGCAGCAGGTCCCGTTTGACAAGACACTTGGTTTACTTTGTTAAAGTGGTTTACCTTTCCAGCAGAAAGGTTACAGGGTCTGTTGGATCCCAAAGCATCTCCCATCATTTATGCTGATGTTGACCCGGCTTCTAAGCTCTTGCTCAGTCTACCTCTGTTTTAAGCGCCTGTTATTCCACCAGAGTCGCCAGTATTTACTTCATTTTTTTGCTTGTGTTTGCAGTCATGGCCAAAGAAGGATTCAGACAATTTTACATACTTTCTGGTTGGTTTCTACTGTCCGATGTTGTAGCATGCTAACTTTTTTGGGGGCGCATTAACATTATTTGAGGAGGTGGAGCATGCTTCACAAGACAAGGGAGCAGCATCTGCCTTACAACCAATCAGCACAAGGGAGCAGGATCCGCCTCACAACCAATCAGGTCGGGGAGGTGGAGAACGGCATTGTTTACATTCAGAAAGAGCGGGCCGCTCAAAAATGTTAAAATGTTGACTACACAGGCATACAAGAACACAGTGATATCATTACATTCCCAAATGTCATCAATAACTAATAGCTATTGACTGATATTAAAAGCTTTTTATCTATATAAACTGCAAAAAAGATGCTTCTTTAACAGAATCCTGCGCCCCCCACCTTTAAGTAATTTGCGTGTGATTCTGTGATTTGGGTTGTATGGAGCACCTCCCTTTCATCTGCCATCTCCTCCAACATGACATGCATAATGAGCGCTGGGGAGAGAATGGCTTTACACACTTAATGTTACTTCTTGTTTGAAGTAACATTAAGTAATTTGGTTTAATTTGGCTTAATTTGTAACAAATAAAAACTTTAAAAACTTTTCCATGGTGTTGTCTCCCTTTATTGTTGTAACCACTTGAGCCAGGTCATGACAGGTCACTGATAACCTAATATTTTCTCTGAAAGTCTTTTGATTCTTGACCATAGACTGTATATACTCTGGACAACTTGGTTCCGCCTACCACCCGTATACGGATTTGAAGCCAAATAGCTCTCTGTATTTCCGGGATTTTTCTTCATTTCCTGAAACCAGCGCTGCGCAGTAGCGATGCGCGCATCGCGGCCACGCAGCCGCCAAGAGTCGCTGTGAGGACACTCGGCTCAAACAGCGTGTCCCCTGGGAGAGCTACGCAATCCCTGAACGCCCACAGGCTGTATCAGGTGTCAATCATAGAAAACATTAACCCCCTAATAACTTTTAAAAATGGAGCTTCACAGAAAAAGAGGACGAGCACAAACCAGTCTTACTATAACTACATGTCAACATCACAACCAGGGGGGAGAAAAGTTTATGTTCTGTGTAATAAATTTCTAAAATTTGTCCTCAGCCCCATAAGCTTTGCTGGCGGAGGCAGGATTTATGACCTATACTGCAGCCCGTCAACAGAGGGTGCTGTTCTCAGAGTGGCTTCACCCAGCAAGGAGGCAGACGGCGTCCATTCTATATACAGTCTATGTTTTTGACATGATGTGAAATGTCAACTTGTTCAACAATAGCAGAATGTGTTAGGCAATCACAGCCTGGTGTTGTATGACTGAAAGTAGGCTGATTCCTGTGCTGCACCAGAGACCAGTGTGTCTGGCTACTTGTATACCTGCAGAGAAGTAGCTAAGGTTTGAATATCATTTATTTTTCTCTTTGGGGTGAACTGATGTCAATGAAAATGCTGTATTGTTTTCAAATTCTCCCTGACACAATTGCAATAAAATGTCATTTCATTAAAAAACCACTTTGTCTTTCATTGCATCACAAATCAGAAATGTCCATGTCCATGAATTTCACTAAACTTAACAGATTGTAACATTGTTTTGGATGTTTCTAATATCAGGAGCAGGGTCCTGATGTTAGTGAATGCTAACAAAGTAAAAGTAAAAATGTTTACGACAAGGCTACTTTTATGGCCTGCCAACATAAAAAATAAAAAAATGTCACTGTAAATATAAGTCTGACAGCTTTTGAGCTTGGTCTTCACAGAGATGACTCAGACCAATTATGTCAACAGCCTCAGCAGCTCAGACTGCAGCGATTACTTTATCCAAACAGGTGTTATTGGAGCAGTCCTCAACTTTCACAGACTTTTGTTAACCCTGTCCCAACTTTTTAGTGTATAAGACAAAGGTAGAGAAAGATTTGAAAATCATTGTATTATGTTTTTGTTCACATTTTAGAGACCAACCAACTTCACTGGAATCAGGGTTTGTAGATGCTGTGGTAGTTGGGTGTGGTTCTGTCTTGTCTGCAGGGAAAAGATATGGGAGGGTAGCTTATTGGAGTGTGCCAGTTATTGGCTAATCAGTTCTCTGCTGGTCAGGTGTTTGACTGTGCTTTGTTCAGATGATGCAATTTTAGGGGTTGGACTCTGAAAATGTGATGAAACATTACTCTTTGGTTAGAACTTTTCTGACTGAAAGACCCAAATGTGTTAATGCTTAAAACAAGTTATGAGCTGTTAAAGATCTCCAAATGAGGAGGGAAGGAGCTTCTTGCTTCCTTTATTGCCTCCTTTACAGCAGAAACACTATCTTTTTTGTTTGCTATTATAAAGATGAATGATTGATGAAAAAAAATCATCTGAGACAACTGAGTTGTTATTTGAGGTCGACAGTGCTTCACACAAAAATGATCTCTGAAACTATTCAAGTCTCAGGAGAACATTTAGTAATCACTACAGACACAATAAGATAAACCATTTACTCCATCTACGCTGCAAAAGCTCTCCACAACATCAGCTTTAGGTTCATGTTGTGACTCCGACTGTTTCTTGAAAGTCAGCTGTTTGCAAATAACAACTTATTAGCCTCTAACTCACATAAAGACTGTTATTGGTCGCAGTTCAGAGGGTGGGACTCTCTGAAAACGTCTGTTTTACAAGGAGGAGAAGAAGTGTTGGGGTGTTTTTCTTGAAGGTGAATAACTGGTACAGAGCTCTGCTTTGCTCTCATCTGTCTCTACATCAGGACACCAGGGTAAGTGGCTCTAAATCTTCAGCACAAACTCACTGGCTTCTTCTTTCACCAGGTCACCAGGATTTGGTTGCTCTTTAAAGGTGCTGAAATTTGCTCATGACCAGGTAGCGAGTTCCAGGATTTGTCTCCTTTCACAGAAAAAACTGGGTGAGCAAAAGATGTTTTACAGAATGAAACTTTACAGTGACCACTTAAAAGCTGCTCTGGTGGATCTCCTGCAGCTCTGCAGTCTCATTATGTTTGTACAGAAAGGCTGTTTGTAGTCTGATTGTAGAGGCACTCTACAGGTTTGATGACTGGCTGGATTGTCCTGGACCAGGTCTCTATTTACCCCCAGATATTTGGCCTTTGCTCCACACACTTAAGTTGTGACATTCAGAGGCCCTGTTGAAGGTTTTACAGAAAAGCAGATTGACTTGGTTATTTTGAAGACAAGAGGCACCGGGCCAAGTTGATATTTATTCAAAGTTTCAGGTTTTCTCTTTAGCATGTACAGCTGAGTCATTAGCATACAAGAGCTAACTTTGACAACTATGTTAAATTAAGTCTTAGTCCTTGGACTCAAATGTCTTCTGGTTGTCATTTGTATTTAGTCGTTTTTGCACCTTATACATGTAGCCTAGTCTTAGTCAAAAAAAAAGTCATCACTTTAAATAATTATTTCTCACATTTCTTCATGCGAGTCTATAAATAACAGGGACTCTGTAACTTCTTTTTCACTCCAGTCTCCAAGAAACACCATGGAGGATCAAGATGACAATGACCAGATAGAGAAAGAAGTCAAAGAGGCTCTACAAATGGATGACCGAGCCTCAGCTGCTGCTAAGATCCAGCAGTATTTGGAGAGAGACAAAAACGTTTCTCTAAATATTGCTGTCACAGGAGAGTCTGGCAGTGGAAAATCCACATTTGTTAATGCTATCAGAGGTGTACATGTTGATGACAAAGGAGCTGCACCCACTGGTTGTGTAGAAACCACCATGGAGGCTACACCATACCTCCATCCAAACTATCCTAATGTCACAGTCTGGGATCTTCCTGGAATAGGCACCATGAAATTTCCAGCTGATAAGTACCTGGAGAAGGTTGACTTTGAAAAGTTTGACTTCTTCATCATCATCTCAGCTGATCGATTCACAGAATATGATGTGATGTTGGTGAAGGAGATCCAGAGGATGAAGAAGAAGTTCTACTTTGTCCGCTCCAAGATTGACGATAATATACGAAATGAAAAAAGGAAAAAGGCTTTTGATAAGGAGAAGACTCTCACAAAAATCAGGGACAAGTGCATCAAAGGTAGGTGATACCACAGACATAATTAGAAGACTAGATACGCCTGCCCACTAAGCGACTTGCCTATGAGGCAGCTATCGTAGCAGGGACATTTTTCCCATTAAAGGCATTAGATGTACATGGGAAATGTTTTATTTTAGTTTTTGAATCAAATGCTCTGCATTGATAGCACACGTTTTGGTGTTGACAATAAAGTCAACCTCATGAAAATCAGTTAAGAAATGAGCAGGATATGATTTATTTCTCATGTACATCTTATGCCTTTAAAGGGAAAGTTGCCCTTGCTAAGATGGCTGCCACGTAGGTATGCAGCTGAAAGGGGCATTTCGTATCTACTGTTCATATCTACGGGTGACACATCCTGATACAATATACTGCACAAAAAAAATGGAGGCCATGACTGTCCCAGGCTTGAAAGCCAAAAACGAAAGCTCCCCCTGCTGACTAGCTGCAGTTAAGGTCATAACCTCAACTTTCATGTAAACAGAAAGGAGAGTCAAACTGAAATATATGAAGGTCTGACATCAGTCCAGTGAGGCCTCCAGCTAGGCTGCTTCAGAGCATTTCTTGGTTTCACCAGCCCAATTGTCAGCTTCCTTGAAGTCAGTCACAATTAGAAGAATAAAGTGACATTGTCCATAAATATTCTAAGATTCAAAGAACGTGCCTGTTTGCACTTAAAGACACCCTAGGTTTCAGTCAAGTTGATTTAGGGTCAGGGTCAGGGTCAGGGCACCATCTCTTTGATATCAAATATTTGAAAGCTTTCAGTTCATGGTTAATGAAAGCTCTCAGGCACTGTGCCCCTGGTTTTGTGGGCAGATCTAAGATCCTGGTCTGATGAGAGGCTGTTATTATTACTTCTTATCAAAGTGATGTCTTGTACTTTAGCCTTAATATTGATTTCTTTTTAATCAGACTTATTTTATTGTCTGTGGTGTTTCTTTGTGGTTGTTAAGTCTCTTGACGTTTTGTTGCTTAAGTTTATGAGGAAGACAAAAAGAGGAACAACTTTCACGGTTGAGATTACTTGAATTTTACAATCACAGCTATGATTAAAGCAGAGGTCCAAAATCCCACAGCACATGTGTTTACAGAGCTCTGCTGTGTCTGCAGTCAGGCACTCGTGGCAAAGTCCTGCAGGTTGGAATCAAACCTGCCATCTGTTCAGAGGACTACAGCCTCTGTACATAGGGCATGCACCTTCAATGCCCTGTATATCCATATTGTACTTCTTGTTTATCAGCCTATTTCTCTTTTGTGACACAGGTCTTCAAGAACAAGGTTTTGAGTCTCCTGAGGCTCAGGTCTTCCTGGTGTCCAGCTTTGACCTCCACCTCTATGATTTCCCTCTGTTAGAGGACACTCTGGAGCGAGAACTTCCTGAACACAAGAGAGATGTCTTTATGTTAGCCATGCCCAACAGCAGCCTGGAGATGATCTCTAAGAAGAAGAAAGCTTTTCAAGCCAAGATTAAACACTTTGCAACTCTGTCTGCATCCTCAGTAAGCGAGCTTGCTGAGGATGCACAAAGAGTACTCAGTAAGGCCCTGAGTCTGAACGACGCAGAGTAATAATTCAGAGTGTTACCAACATTCTAAAGTAAGAGAAGAACCTCTGATAGAAAGTTAGACGGGGGTTAGATTTGGATCAAAGAGCATCAAACATTTTACAGCTGATCAGTCCATCCATCCATTCCAGTTTTTACGCAGTCAGATTTAAGATACCTCCACACGTTAACTTAATAACTTTTTGCTTGAAAGCATGTGAAGCTTGGTATTTTTTTGCTTTCAGATAAGCCTTAACCTAAGCTTTTTTTGTTGTTGTTGTTTTAGCCATTTTTTATTTTTTAATGATTGATGTGATTTTTTCTGATATTGTTCGTATTTATTTGTAAAACAGTGTTTAACAGAGTGCCTTGAAACTTCTGCATAAATAAAGCTTTTCTCTCTGAATTTTAAAAGGTGTATTGTGTATAAGAGCAATATTCAGGGGCATCTAGAGGTAAGATTTAAGAATCAAATGCTTTCTCACCAACCTGTCTCGTCACCAAGGCAATGATGGCCATCGAGGACCAAAAGCTATTTACGGCATATAGATGGCATTGTTCACAACAGACATAAGTAAGTCTACTGTTTCAAGTGATGAGGTGGTGATTTTTCTCATTATTACTTTATCTAAGTAGTCACAGTAGATAGCTTAGTTCTAGGATATTGATTAGGAGTTTTTCACTGTTTTGGTCGCACAAGCTGAAATTAGCAAGTGATGCTATATTCCCCGCAACCCCTGCACCTCCAAGCACCCAGTTGGGTGCCCAGAATCGGCGCGCCCCCTCTGTGTTGGTGGTCAGGACCTCCATGGTCCAACATGTAAATTTGCATGGTGGCCGGACCTTCTGCCACCTGGGTGCCACCGTCTAGGAGGTTGAATCCTCCACCCTGCAGCTGAGTGCAGAACATAGCTTGGCCACCACGCTGGTGCTGCAGGCTGGCACCAACAACCTCAAAAAACAACAATCTGAGGTCCTCCAACAGGATTTCACCTCACTTGTGGACTGCCTGCTGCACACCAGGAAGCATGTGGTAGTCTATGGCCCGCTCCCATCACCTTGTCATGGTGACGTCATTAGCAGTTGCATTCACCAGCTGCACCTGTGGCTGAAGGGCTACTGTCTTGGGAGGAGCATTCCATTTGTTGACAAATTCACAGTGCTTATAGACAGGCTGTACCTCTTTAAGAGACACGGCCTGCACCCGAACCAGGAGGGATCATGGCTTCTATCAGTTAACATGGACCCAACCCTCCGTTCCTGTACTGCAGCCACCTTCTGACAAACTGTGAACACATACACACACATGCCCTCCACCCCTCACCTCCCCTGCACTCCCCCACACCTCACACACCTGAACACCTCCAGTGTTTTTTGGTGATTTGGATTTTTCAGTGGAACATTTTCTGACTGTTGTTGTTGGAGTGTTTCCTTTTAATTTTGCTTTAATAAAACCTTTTAGTTCTGCACTTGGGTCCTCCCTTTTGTGGTTTTTCATACTATGACAAACACAGATGAAGAGGTTGTTCGGTTCATAGCTCAATACATTTCATGTGGTCTTTCATCTGATGATGATGGTGCTTTGTTAGATACTGTTTTATCTGTACAAAAGCATTCAAAGAAACATGACACAGCCTGTCAATTTTCCAAAGCCGGTATCTTCTAAAACCTTTTTGTCTCGTGCTCATTACGTTGAAGTGAGCCAGGAAATGACAGCTGATGAAGCTGCAACCCAAGCATCCAGTGCAGAAGAGATAAAGCAGCTGCACCAAGACCTTGAGGCAGTTTACCTGCTCCAAAAGAGCACCATGGATAAAAAGAAGGTTCTTATGAGCCAAAATGAAACACTGTCTCTCAAGCAAAAGCAGGCGAAGGCTGAACAAGAAGAGCACGTAAAACCTAAATGCAGTTCATCTTTACAACAATATTTAAAGCCAATTCAGGAGACATATATAAACTGTTAATGAACCAAATCACCAAACCATAACCCACCTGTTCCCAATGTACCTCTTTACCTGTGGAAGGATCCAAACAGGTGTTATTGGAGCAGTCCTCAACTTTTACAGACTTTTGTTAACCCTGTCCCAACTTTTTAGTGTATAAGACAAAGGTAGAAAAAGATTTGAAAATCATTGTATTCTGTTTTTGTTCACATTTTAGAGACCAACCAACTTCACTGGAATCAGGGATTGTAGATGCTGTGGTAGTTGGGTGTGGTTCTGTCTTGTCTGCAGGGAAAAGATATGGGAGGGTAGCTTATTGGAGTATGCCAGTTATTAGCTCATCAGTTCTCTGCTGGTCAGGTGTTTGACTGTGCTTTGTTCAGATGATGCAATTTTAGGGGTTGGACTCTGAAAATGTGATGAAACATTACTCTTTGGTTAGGAACTTTTCTGACTGAAAGACCCAAATGTGTTAATGCTTAAAACAAGTTATGAGCTGTTAAAGATCTCCAAATGAGGAGGGAAGGAGCTTCTTGCTTCCTTTATTGCCTCCTTTACAGCAGAAACACTATCTTTTTTGTTTGCTATTATAAAGATGAATGATTGATGAAAAAAAATCACCTGAGACAGCTGAGTTATTATTTGGGGTCGACAGTGCTTCACACAAAAATGATCTCTGAAACTATTCAAGTCTCAGGAGAACATTTAGTAATCACTACAGACACAATAAGATAAACCATTTACTCCATCTACGTTACAAAAGCTCTCCACAACATCAGCTTTAGGTTCATGTTGTGACTCTGACTGTTTCTTAAAAGTCAGCTGTTTGCAAATAACAACTTATTAGCCTCTAACTCACATAAAGACTGTTATTGGTCGCAGTTCAGAGGGTGGGACTCTCTGATAACGTCTGTTTTACAAGGAGGAGAAGAAGTGTTGGGGTGTTTTTTTCTTGAAGGTGAATAACTGGTACAGAGCTCTGCTTTGCTCTCATCTGTCTCTACATCAGGACACCAGGGTAAGTGGCTCTAAATCTTCAGCACAAACTCACTGGCTTCTTCTTTCACCAGGTCACCAGGATTTGGTTGCTCTTTAAAATTGCTGAAATTTGCTCATGACCAGGAGTGTCTCCCTATGTTTGTACAGAAAGGCTGTTTGTAGTCTGATTGTAGAGGCACTCTACAGGTTTGATGACTGGCTGGATTGTCCTGGACCAGGTCTCTATTTACCCCCAGATATTTGGCCTTTGCTCCACACACTTAAGTTGTGACATTCAGAGGCCCTGTTGAAGGTTTTACAGAAAAGCAGATTGACTTGGTTATTTTGAAGACAAGAGGCACCGGGCCAAGTTGATATTTATTCAAAGTTTCAGGTTTTCTTTTTAGCATGTACAGCTGAGTCATTAGCATACAAGAGCTAACTTTGACAACTATGCTAAATTAAGTCTTAGTCCTTGGACTCAAATGTCTTCTGGTTGTCATTTGTATTTAGTCGTTTTTGCACCTTATACATGTAGCCTAGTCTTAGTCAAAAAAAAAGTCATCACTTTAAATAATTATTTCTCACATTTCTTCATGCGAGTCTATAAATAACAGGGACTCTGTAACTTCTTTTTCACTCCAGTCTCCAAGAAACACCATGGAGGATCAAGACGACAATGACCAGATAGAGAAAGAAGTCAAAGAGGCTCTACAAATGGATGACCGAGCCTCAGCTGCTGCTAAGATCCAGCAGTATTTGGAGAGAGACAAAAACATTTCTCTAAATATTGCTGTCACAGGAGAGTCTGGCAGTGGAAAATCCACATTTGTTAATGCTATCAGAGGCGTAGATGATGATGACGAAGGAGCTGCACCCACTGGTTGTGTAGAAACCACCATGGAGGTTACATCATACCACCATCCAAACTATCCTAATGTCACAGTCTGGGATCTTCCTGGAATCGGCACCATGAAATTTCCAGCTGATAAGTACCTGGAGAAGGTTGAACTTGAAAAGTTTGACTTCTTCATCATCATCTCAGCTGATCGATTCACAGAATATGATGTGATGTTGGCAAAGGAGATCCAGAAGATGAAGAAGAAGTTCTACTTTGTCCGCTCCAAGATTGACGATAATATACGAAATGAAAAAAGGAAAAAGGCTTTTGATAAGGAGAAGACTCTCACAAAAATCAGGGACAAGTGCATCAAAGGTAGGTGATACCACAGACATAATTAGAAGACTAGATACGCCTGCCCACTAAGCGACTTGCCTATGAGGCAGCTATCGTAGCAGGGACATTTTTCCCATTAAAGGCATTAGATGTACATGGGAAATGTTTTATTTTAGTTTTTGAATCAAATGCTCTGCATTGATAGCACACGTTTTGGTGTTGACAATAAAGTCAACCTCATGAAAATCAGTTAAGAAATGAGCAGGATATGATTTATTGCTCATGTACATCTTATGCCTTTAAAGGGAAAGTTGCCCTTGCTAAGATGGCTGCCACGTAGGTATGCAGCTGAAAGGGGCATTTCGTATCTACTGTTCATATCTACGGGTGACACATCCTGATACAATATACTGCACAAAAAAAATGGAGGCCATGACTGTCCCAGGCTTATAAGCCAAAAACGAAAGCTCCCCCTGCTGACTAGCTGCAGTTAAGGTCATAACCTCAACTTTCATGTAAACAGAAAGGAGAGTCAAACTGAAATATATGAAGGTCTGACATCAGTCCAGTGAGGCCTCCAGCTAGGCTGCTTCAGAGCATTTCTTGGTTTCACCAGCCCAAATGTCAGCCTTCTTGAAGTCAGTCACAATTAGAAGAATAAAGTGACATTGTCCATAAATATTCTAAGATTCAAAGAACGTGCCTGTTTGCACTTAAAGACACCCTAGGTTTCAGTCAAGTTGATTTAGGGTCAGGGTCAGGGTCAGGGCACCATCTCTTTGATATCAAATATTTGAAAGCTTTCAGTTCATGGTTAATGAAAGCTCTCAGGCACTGTGCCCCTGGTTTTGTGGGCAGATCTACGATCCTGGTCTGATGAGAGGCTGTTATTGTTACTTCTTATCAAAGTGATGTCTTGTACTTTAGCCTTAATATTGATTTCTTTTTAATCAGACTTATTTTACTGTCTGTGGTGTTTCTTTGTGGATGTTAAGTCTCTTGACGTTTTGTTGCTTAAGTTTATGAAGAAGACAAAAAGAGGAACAACTTTCACGGTTGAGAGTACTTGAATTTTACAATCACAGCTATGATTAAAGCAGAGGTTCAAAATCCCACAGCACATGTGTTTACAGAGCTCTGCTGTGTCTGCAGTCAGGCACTCGTGGCAAAGTCCTGCAGGTTGGAATCAAACCTGCCATCTGTTCAGAGGACTACAGCCTCTGTACATAGGGCATGCACCTTCAATGCCCTGTATATCCATATTGTACTTCTTGTTTATCAGCCTATTTCTCTTTTGTGACACAGGTCTTCAAGAACAAGGTTTTGAGTCTCCTCAGGCTCAGGTCTTCCTGGTGTCCAACTTTGATCTCCACCGCTATGATTTCCCTCTGTTAGAGGACACTCTGGAGCGAGAACTTCCTAAACACAAGAGAGATGTCTTTATGTTAGCCATGCCCAACAGCAGCCTGGAGATGATCTCTAAGAAGAAGAAAGCTTTTCAAGCCAAGATTAAATACTTTGCAACTCTGTCTGCAGCTGTTGCAGGTTTGCCAGTTCCTGGTCTTTCTGTTGCAGTAGATATTGGCTTACTGGTCGGTCTTATTGCTCAGTATGTGTTTAGGTTTGGTCTTGACACCATGTCATTGAAGAAAGCATCCAGATACACAGGCGTTCCTGTCGATGAGCTGAAGAAAGTCATTGTGTCTCCAATGGCAGCAACAGAAGTGACTTCTGATCTTTTACTGAAGTTATTTTTAGATGGGGCCAGCACAGCCGCTAAACTGGCTGCAGAAGAAGGGTCCAAATTCATCCCCTTACTTGGGATCCCAGTATCAATGACTCTCTCATTTCTCTCAACCTACAAAGTGCTTGATACTTCTGTCAGCGGGCTTGCTGAGGATGCACAAAGAGTACTCAGTAAGGTCCTGAGTCTGAACGATGCAGAGTAATAATTCAGAGTGTTACCAACATTCTAAAGTAAGAGAAGAACTTCAGAAAGTTAGACGGGGGGTAGATTTGGATCAAAGAGGATCAAACACCCATATCAACAAGATTATCCAGTCCTGTTTCCTTCACCTGTGTTCTATTGCAAAAATTAAACAAATACTCACCCCTCCAGATCTCGAAAAAATAATAAACGCCTTAATTTTCCCAAGACTGGACTTTCTTAACTCTCTCCTCCCTGGTTTAATCAAGAAATCACTCTCCCACCTCCAGCTAGTTAAGAATGCAGCAGCTCGGCTTTTAACTGGTTTTAATAGACGGCATCACATCACTCCAATTTTAGCCTCCCTTCGCTGGTTTCCTGTCAGTTTTAGAATAGATTCAAAGATTTTATTGATTACTTTTAAAGCACTTAGAGGACTCGCGCCGAGCTACATTTCAGAGCTTTTAATACCTTATGAGCCAACTCGCAGCCTCAGATCCTCTGACGAAAGCCTCCTGGTCATTCCAAAGTCGAGGCTCAAAACTAAAGGCGATAGAGCTTTCTCCATCAGAGCTCCTCAACTTTGGAACGACCTGCCAGAGGAGATAGGCGTGCAGAGACAGTCATTTCTTTTAAGTCAAATTTAAACACTCACTTTTACAGACTTGCTTTTATGTGATGCAGTTTTTTAATCTTTTTAATCTTTTTCCTTTTATCTCTTTTACCTCTATCTTATTTCAACTTACTATGCTTTTAGCTTTTGTTTTGCTTATAATCTTTTCTTATTTTACCTTTTAGGTCTTTTATTGATTTTAATGCCTTTTTCTGCTCATTTATATTATTTCATTTTATCATTAATATTACCATCATTATTATTTTATTATGATATAACTATCATTATTAATATCCTCTTTTATACTTACTATCCTGTTTCCTGCTTTCTGCCCCCCTTTTCTATTTCATTTCTTCTTCTTACCTATTTTATGTTTTTATTTTGGTCCTCATGGTCTCATTTTATGTTGTAGGGTTCTTGTATTGCCTGGGTTTCCTATGTAAAATGAAGTTGGCCTTCAATTCGGAGGCCTTGTTTTTAACTGAGCTTTTGTTTTTATTTGCTTTTATTTCCATGTACTGATGTTCTGTGCTTTGCAACTGTTGTTGCAACCTCCTCACGTTAGCTCTACAACATTTTGCTCAAAAGCACACGAAGCTTGGTACTTTTTAGCTTTCAGACAAGCCTACACCTGACTCCTAGTCCCTTCCCTGAGCTTTTTTGTTGTTGTTGTTTCAGCCATTTCTTGATTTTTTAAAGATCGATGTGATTTATTCTTGTACTTTTTCTTTCTGATATTGTTTGTATTTATTTGTAAAACAGTGTTTAAGAGAGTGCCTTGAAACTGCTGCATAAATAAAGCTTTTCTCTCTGAATTTTAAGAGGTGCATTGTGTATGAGAGCAATATTCAAGGGCATCTAGAGGTCAGATTTAAGAATCACAGGAGGAATCTCACCAACCTCTCCTGTCACCGAGGCAACAGCGGCCATCGAGGACCAAAAGCTATTTACGGCATGTAGATGGCACCCAGGACCTGCGCACCCCCTCCGTGTTGGTGGTCAGGACCTCCATGGTCTGACATGAATTTGCATGGTGGCCGGACCTTCTGCCACCTGGGTGCCACTGTGAAGGAGGTTGAATCCTCCACCCTGCAGCTGAGCAAGAACATAACTTGGCCACCACGCTGGTGCTGCAGGCTGGCACCAACAACCTCAAAAAACAACAATCTGAGGTCCTCAAACAGGATTTCACCTTGCTTGTGGACTGCCTGCTGTACACCGAGAAGCATCTGGTAATCTCCGGCCCACTCCCATCACTTTTCACAGTGACGTCATTAGCAGCCACATTCGATCCAGGAGGGATCATGGCTTTTATCAGTTAACACCTAAAACTCAGCTGAAACTCTGTTTCTCTGGTACTATACGATGTATCTCTTTGGGATGAAAAGTGTTCAAAAGCTTACCCTCTTGGCAATCTATTTAGGGTTTACCGGGCATTTCTACACCTCCCACAAGGTTTACAATCCAGCCACAAAAATAGGTGTTTCATCAAAGACGTTTGATGGTAAATCCGTGGTGATATACTGGAGAAACCATGATTATTTATCATATTGTTGTGATAAAAAAGATCGCTAAATGCCGCTAATGACTTCCGGGTTTGACAAGCTGTTTTGATGACATCTTTTTCTATCAAACTTTTGACCAATTACATGGTCTCATATTCTTCTTCTACTGTTCCCTTGACGGTAGTGTCGAATAAGAGACAACCTAAGATCAACAAGAGACAAGAAAGTTCCCTGCTTGTCTGCAAAATAAGAAATGAGGTACTCAATGCTTGGAAAAAAGCAAGAAAGAGATTATAAGCAGTATGATGTAGCCCTCTGTCTCATCCCAGACAGGAACTGCTTCATTGAGTGGCATAAACAACTGTAAATAGCGAAAAAACACCTGGAAGAATTAGTGTGAATATGTAAAAAGTTTCTGTTGTGTGTTTGTTCCAATCCCAACATTTCTTCTCCTGATAGCCAAGACTTAACAGAATGATGTACAGGTGAGAAAAGGCTTGGTCACTGTAGATTTATGTGTTTTTTAAGCCAAGTACTGTTGGTATCAATATTTGTTTTTGTGTTTTGGTCGACTTTGATGGTTCTGAATCTACTGTCAGTCATTTTACATAATTTTTTCACCCATAAACTGACAGCTGAGGTTGTCCTGCAAAAAAAAGATGTGTATATATTTGCTGTGCTTGAAAGGATAGAGTTGCTACATAAACTTTTCCCAAAAAAAAAACAAAAAAAAAAAAACATGCAGACCAAAAAAAACAAAATACAGCTGGGAGTTCCAAGGGTTAACATGGACCTGACCCTCCGTTCCTGTACTGCAGCCACCTCCTGATAAGCTGTGATCATACAAACACACACACACACACACACACACACACACACACACACACACACACACACACACACACACACACACACGCACGCCCTCACTCCTTCACACCTCATACACCTCAACACCAACATCCCCACCACTCTCAATAGAAAAACAGGACACTCACGCCATCAAAACCATTATTTCATACAGAAAACTGAAACCAAGGACTGTTCCCCCCCCCCCCCCCCGGGGGTTTTAACATCCCCCTTATATCGAAGAATGAGCACATGTTCAGCACTGACATTAAAATAGCTGTGCTGAACATCTGCTCTCTTCTAAACAAATCTTTTATCATAAATGATTTAATTCTAGAAAAACAACTCGACTGTATCCTGCTTAATGAGACATGGCTTGGCACTGATGCACCTATTGTTCTCACTGAGGTTTCCCCCACAAATTTTAACTTTTTATTTTTTACGCGGGGAGGGGACTGCATCAATAACATGGTTCACAATGTCCCATTCTGCAGTTCCTTAGATAACTCAGAGGAGTTATCTATGTGTAAGTTAAAATCACTGGTTAAAACACCTGTAGGAGTTGTGTAAAACTGATAAAAATTCAGCAAATTCCCAGATAAAAGCAGTGCATTTCTTGGGTGGTGTGTATACTGTGACACACAGGATAGGAGGACTGCTAAAAACAATTGCACTGTACTCAAAAGTGGTATATTTATCAAATAAAACAGATTTGGTGGCCAGGGTGTTTGAGGTTAAAGCTGCTGTGCCACCTCCTCTTCTACCACACCTAACAGAAAATGCAAAGTTAAAATTAGGTGGGGAGGCCTCAGTGAGAACAACTGGTGTATCCGCACCCAGCCATGTTTCCGTTAAAAACAAACAGTCCAGTTTGTGGTCTAAAATCAGGTCACTGACAATAATAGACTTGTTCAGCAGAGAGCAGACGTTTAAAAGGGCCATTTTAATGGTAAGTGGCGGCTGGTTTACAAGGTGTTGTGGTGAGTGGGCTTTTGGAAGGGATCTGAGGTTATTGTATTTAGTGGTAGGATTATGGGTGATTTTCTGCATACGCTGCTCTCTGCTGATGATGGTCAGAATGCGAAATGTTGGACATGAGTTTGTTGGGGCCAGTGAGGAGTGAGTGACCACAAGGGGTACAGGGGCTGTCAAGAGTCATGCTTGTGTGGACAGAGTGTGGTAAAATATGTTTGATGTTAGCATCCGTGAACCAAAATTGTTTGGGTGCAACCCATCTCTTCTAAAGAAAGCAGAGCGTAGCCAGAATAAGTCAAAGTACGGAATAAGTATAAAATTTAGCGCTCTGCACTGAGTTTGAAGCCACTCATGCAGGCTCAGGAGCCTACTAAAGCGCCCCACTCCCCCGACCCAGTGTAGGAATTGGGCCTGCAGCAGTTCAAAGAGCTCAGTAAAATCCCTTTTTGTAACTTGGATGATTGCCGGCCTTTGTCATTTGTGCCGACATGGACAACAACCTTCACAGACGGGTGGTCTGCAAGGAGGCCAGGGATGACCTGGACTATGTGTTATACTTTAGCTCCCGGAAAAGAGAAAGTTACAGCCACCTTTGATGATATATTCCTCATAATAGACTCTCTGATAACTATTGTGGATGGAGGCGTCGTCGCGCAGGGCTCCTTATTGGACGCCAGCGGTGGATGTGCTGCTGCAGCCGGCGAGGGCCGCAGTAAGGGGTGCCCCAGTAGGCTCTATAAGTGTTTTCCCAGCCTTGACAGGGGAAACAGGTCCGGCAGAACCTCTTCTGGACACTGCCTCCCTCAACAGCCGGCTTCGAGAGGATGATAAGGATGTTGGGACCCGATTTCCCAGTTGTTGTTTTTTTTTTTTTTTGTTTGTTTGTTTTTTTGTGCTTACTCTAGTTTTATATCTCCACCATTCTGCAACCCGCTTACAAATTCCAGCAAACTGGGTGGCACTGCTTCCTTTTGTGATCCCAGTGTGGGATCTCCTGTAAATTCACTTTTGTGCTCAAGCATTTGTTTCCTTATTATCCTTGCAGCTTTCGTAAGAGTCAGTGCATCATTGTGTGTAAAAGCAGCTCCAACATCTTGCTTGTAGGCAAACCAGACTTCTTTCTCCTTGTCGAAATCCTCCAGCTCTGGTATACGTGCAAGAATTTGTTCCTTCAGTCTTGTACGATAAATGTAACAAGGATCAACATTCATTTGCTCAAGACGTTTTGTGTACAAGTTATACAAGTCCACCAATTTGAAGTGGCAACATCCTTCTGTTTTCATACGTTTTTCTCTGATGAATACTTCAAGCTCAGCAAAACCATAAGCATACGCCTCTTGATTATGTTATGCTTCATTGGGGTCCTTTTTTTGTGAGCTTAACCAAGCTCTTTCTCTGTTGTACACCTGTGTTTAGCATTTGGCATGATACTTATAGCCTTGGGAAACTAAGTCCCCAACACTGAGCTTTGCCAGAAGGTTGTCATCAAAAGCAAGTTTTCTGCACATCTCTGCAGCTTGGCATGCAGTGGCATCGTCATGGCTTGTCGCAGATTCTTAATTTTTTCTGACTGGTTACATATGAAACACTCTCCATCTTCTTTTTCATCTTCTTCTTCTTCACCCTTCTCCACTGATATGGAAGCTGACTTCCTTTTTCCTTTCCAATCTGGCAGTTTTAAACTTAAGCTGGCATAATGCATGATACCTAGCTTTGTTACGCTCAAGTGTCAACTGAATTCCATCACCATCATCAAGTCGCTTTGGGTCAAAGAGAATTGGCATGCAGTACATTTTGTGAAATTCGGGAATATTGTTAGCCAATGTCAGATAACCACTGCCTGTTGCATTAGTTAACCTTTCACTGATGTTTTGTTGGCACAAACAGCATAATTCCCAATTGGTTGGACTAGATGCAGGCCTACTATCTGCCTGTGACGAAGGCGTGGAGGGTATTTCTGTCTGTGTGTCCATTGCTGTTGTCTAGGCTGAGGGATTATCCTTAAATACCACCTATTAAAGACAACTTTAATACTACTCTACACTTTAAAGTATGGGATACAACTGGGCTCAGATAATAACAAGCTCACTATCCCAGCCCAATCATTCATCCAATGCTATTTGATTCCTGTGTGATCTGTACACCTTCCAGAAGACTAAAGCCCCATCTTCCTTGGCTCGGCTCTCCCGCGCTGGCACATCCTGTCAATTCAGGTGCGGCTGTTTAACTTTAACTTGGGGCAAGCTAAACAGCATTTAGGAAACTAGACAATTTAGTTAGACAAATTTACTAGCTAGCATTGAACCCCATGCTGAGTCTCACAGCTATAGTTTCAACCAGTGTGCCCTGGTAGTGTAATGACACTACACAATATATTATTGATTTGTCATGTTATATGGTGTGGCCATTTTTAAAACAAATATGGCCTTTCATAATAGCTCATGTCTATGACATATAAATAACCCTGATCTATTATGAATAAATATATGACAAACTTCATAACGGTAGTTAGAGGGTCTTTTTATGCACAGCTGAGCTCTCACTTATAGGGTGAAAATTGCGTTTATCTGGTAAAATGACTTTGTTTTCTTTTCTAATACATTGAAATTGAGTCTTTTATTCAGTCAGAAGGCTTGGAGAAGCGAGATTTCCTTTATTTTGCATTCTTTACGACATTACTTACCGCTTTCTCCTCCTAACTTTAGACCTGCTCAGCCCCAAAGTTGTAGCATGTCTCGTCACCAAGCTTCATGATGTGCTCACTCTCCATCTCTGCAGAAACAGAGACACGCTCGTCTACACATGCTCACATGCATCTAAGGGGTATTTTTTACACTCCTGAAATATAACTGGAGGATTTAGCCATGCTGAATATTAATGGATACTTGCATTACGCACGCAATAGTCCACCAAATAGAACCACGTGATGCAGCAAAAAGAGGTCCGTTCAGATCAGCGGCCTCCTTTTTTGAAGTAAAACACACGAGAGATCAGTTATCATAAGATTCTGACTGATAATGTCTGTGTGTGGTGAGATTTGGCGAAATAATAAAGCTACGCTGCTGTGCGTAAAAGTTCAATTCTATCTTTTTGCAGTTGAGGTCCTCTGCAAGTCAGACCGTCCAGGTCAGATTGTTCAGCAGGTTAGCTACTATAGCACAGGTTAGAGCTTTACAGTAGGCCTAAATATGGGCTAAAATCCCAGCTCAGAGTATGCAATGGAACCCATGGCTTTGCCCTGAAGGAGAAATGACCTCTCTCTCCATGGAGCCAGAGCAAGGAGGCAGCGGTGTGACACCTGGAGTCTCCTGTGTTGGTGCCACTTTTCATCCAAATGAAAGCATAGTGACAGCAGCCTTAAGGGAACCACAGTGGTGGCAGCGGCAGGTGCAACCATCTGCCTTTCCGAAAGAGAAGGAAGAAGCGAAGGATGTCGTCCACCCGCTGTGACGACGGACAAGCCATCATGGTGACAGCATTGAGAGACATCCCGAGAAAGAGTGTGCTCTCGATGGCACCCTTGTCAAGGAGGATGGACAAATCCTGGCTGAGGGCCTGGGCTTTTGTCGGGTTGCATATGATGGTCATCTTGACCCAGTCACAGGTTGGGGGCCGGTGTCGGAACTGAAGTTTGTACCCATGGGTCAAGGTGGAAAGCGCCCAAGGGTCCCTGGTGGAAGCAGCCCAATAGTTATGCTGCTGCTGGGAAAAACAGCCGACGACCGGCCCCTGGGCCTCAGCACCAGGTCCCCCGGCCTCTAGAGGCTCAGGGGGGTACGACAGGCAGCGTGTGACACCTGAGGTTGCTCAAAGGCCAGTCACCCTGGGCCCTGAAAGTCCTGCGCCTGCTGCTGAGCAGGCTGTGGATGTGGGGGCTGAGGTCTGAGGTAGCCAATGGGATAGGCTTGCAGATGAGAGCAATGCTGGGGAGCAGTGGAAGAACTCCTAAGCCTGCTGGGAGGAGGAAGATCTGAAAGCTGTTGTCTTGTCTGTCTGACTTGGACTGTGCGCTCAAGCACCTCCAGAGCCGCAGAGCCAAAAAGCTCTCCAGGTTCCACTGGAACACTGCGGAGGGTTCTCCTGCATGCCTCTATGAGAGGAGACTGTGCCAGCCAAACCTGGCAGCAAGCTTAAACAAGTGTGGATATCAGCCACCCAAGTTCTCTAGATATCAGTGCTAATGCTTGTAATGAAGCGTCGCTGAAGCTGTGGATGGAAGGACCCACCGTAGCCTCCTGCAGGGATGCTGATAGCGCAAGCAGCAGGTTGGACATAGAATTACCTATGCGTCACATGCGCACTGCTTTATCATAAGCTCTGGAAAGCAGGTCGTCCACAACCCGACACTGGGTACGAGGACACCTAGCATCCGGTCTCAAAGCTTCGTCAGGGGAGACAATTAAGCAGCTATAGTTGGCTCAATTGCTGACATGCGACTCAAGCCAAACTTGGGTGCATCCTGCACAGCTGCCAGGGCCTAGCGCTCAGATGTTGCATGGGAGAGGGCTCTAGAGTCCCTCCAGCAAGCATGCAGCTCCTTCATATAGTCCTCTAATGGGGGCACAGTTAATTTAGCGGGGCCCAACCACGCCTGAAGAAGGCACTAGCCGGAGTCAACTGGGCTTGTGGTAAATCCAACTGTAGACGGGCCAGGGCCATACGAATGATAGCTCCCACTGAACCATAACATAAGCGGTACAAATGCTGGGAGAGGAAGGGAGGTCACTGTCTTCACCAACAATTGAAACTAGGGCCCCGTTGGGGCACTGGCGGGCCCGAGCCGTGTCGCGCTCCCCCCCCCAACGCGCTGCCTCCCCGTCCCATTCGCGTCCTCTGGCCATCGCCCTCTCTGGTAACGCCCATCACTGCAAAGACCCTTTTCCTTCATCTGCATTTGCTGTTCTTCCTGCCAGTGTGTGTTGCTTTCACTTACACTTGCCACAGCCAGCCTTAGGAGGAGTTAGCCACATTTCAATGTGTGCGGATCAGCAAAAAATGCGGAATAACCCTTTAACCGTACATTTGACAGATACGTGCGCATTGACTTTTTCGTAGATCTTATTGAGATACATGTGTGTGTCAATTTTTGTGTCATTTTGCCAAAGCGTACAGGCGTGACACTCAACAATGTGTATTTTCACCTTAGGGGACAAGAAAAAATGGACTTTTTTCTCCTGCCATGGGGGGGCGCTCTTTTGGGGAGTAAAAATTCCTTCACAAATTTGTTGATGGCTGGACATTGCATCATCCTAGAAAACTTGGAGGCCAGTGAGGACAAAAATAAAAAGTTATAAGACTTTTAAATATGTGGATTTTAGGGTTATTTTTGGCGCCCCCTAGAACCTAAACCGTGGGGTGCAGCGTCATGATTTGAATAACTTTTAATGGCCATGGGGTGTTGATTGGCCTGAGCAAATGTGGTGCCGGTGGAACCAAAGCCTTCGGAGGAGTTAGCGAAATTCCAATGTGTGCGTATCGGCAAAAAATGCGGAATAACCCTTTAACCGTACATTTGACAGATACGCGCTCATAGACTTTTTTGTAGATCTTATTGAGATACATGTGTGTGTCAATTTTTGTGTCATTTTGCCAAAGCGTACAGGCGTGACACTCAACAATGTGTATATTCACCTTAGGGGACAAGAAAAAATTGACTTTTTTCTCCTGCCATGGGGGGGCGCTCTTTTGGGGAGTAAAAATTCCTTCACAAATGTGTTGATGGCTGGACATTGCATCATCCTAGAAAACTTGGAGGCCAGTGAGGACAAAAATAAAAAGTTATAAGACTTTTAAATATGTGGATTTTAGTGTTATCTTTGGCGCCCCCTAGAACCTAAACCGTGGGGTGCAGCGTCATGATTTGAATAACTTCTAATGGCCATGGGGTGTAGATTGGCCTGAGCAAATGTGGTGCCGGTGGAACGAAAGCCTTCGGAGGAGTTAGCGAAATTCCAATGTGTGCGGATCGGCAAAAAATGCGAAATAACCCTTTAACCGTAATTTTGACAGATACGGCTGCACTGACTTTTTTGTAGATCTTATTGAGATACATATGTGTGTCAATTTTTGTGTCAATATGACAAAGCGTACAGGCGTGACAATCAATAGTGTGAATTTCCACCTTAGGGGGCGCTATGGAGCCATTTTGCATTTTATTGTTTGGGCGACTTCAGAATATCGAATTTTTCACCAGGCCCGGTCGTCCTGCCAAATTTCATGAGTTTTCGCCAGTGGGAAGTGGGCCATTTTCCAGTTCAAAGGGGAGGAAAAAGAAGAAAGAAAGAAAGAACTAGGACCCCGTTGGGGCACTGGCGGGCCCGAGCCGTGTCGCGTCCCCCCCCAACGTGCTGCCTCCCCGTCCCATTTGTGTCCTCTGGCCATCGCCCTCTCTGGTAACGCCCATCACTGCAAAGACCCTTTTCCTTCATCGGCGTTTGCTGTTCTTCTTGCCAGTGCGTGTTGCTTTCACTTACACTTGCCACAGCCAGCCTCGTGAGTGCCTAGCCTATTGGATATCACTGTCACCTACACAGGACAGTCATTACCTTTCTATTAATACTTTGTGTTTTAATTTCACATTAATTTCCATATTGTATAAACGACTGGAAAAAACTTGAGCCCCTGCCCCTGTATAATCATGTGCATGTCTCTGTTCTAGCTCCAAAGTGAATCTTCACTGCTCATGTTCTCCTCAGAAGCACTCACCTCACTCCCCTCAGGTTACTGTACACATGCACCAACTGCCTGCTTCAGGTTTGGATGGAGCTTCATGGTTGTCTTTTGGAGAAATGACCAGTCAAGTTGTGTTTGAAATTTGATTTTTTTCAGGGGCAAAAGGAGCCTCTGCATTCTTGTCAAATATGTAAATAGCATGTTTTTGCAGGTGCTAAAAACCAGACTCTGAGTGTGTGTGTGTGTGTGTGTGTGTGTGTGTGTGTGTGTGCGTGTGTGTGTGTCTGTGTGTGCGTTCAAGTCACATGACATATTTAACCGGATGTAGCTGCAAGACGGAGCCTCGTTGACTCTCCGTTTCAACTTATCTCAAAAGTGAGGACCTCAACCTTTTAACCAGTTTTTAAATTGTGTTGATAGGCCAAATAAAACCAGAGTTATGATCAATTATGTCCGCGATACTTTTTTTCTGCTTATTTTGATCACGTTCGGCGCTCGATCGCGCTGTATGAGACAGGAAAACATAGCATGCAGACATTAGCGACAGGTCTTACAGGCGGAAAAGGCTTGCCAAAAGAAAAAAAAAACACACCACAACATCTCTCCTATTGGTGGAAAACTTCACCACAACAACCAATCCAAAATTATATGGTGACTGATTGACAAGGGGCGGGTGCTTACGTTCTTCCTGCAACATGAGAAGCGAGGGAGGGACTCTCAGCAGGGATGCAGTCTGGGACACGTAGTTGCAAACCTAGCGACTTTGTTGTTAGATTCAATGACTTTTCAGACCCCCTAACGACTTCTTTTTTTAGAAAGAAAGGGACTTTTATCGACTTCTTCTGGAGTTTAGAGACTCTGACATGAAGCAGGCTTTCCTTACTGAGGAGTTAGCAACGCTGCTAAGGGTGCAGAGCCACACATGCGCTCAGAGCTCTGCATGGGAGACTGAAGCTGACAGAGCTGCAGCAGTTAGCAGGTTTCACCCTCAGAGACCACCAGGGGTTCATGTTGAGGCATTTTAATTTTTTTTTTTTTTGTGCCATAGACACTGTCAGCACAATCTGCAGTTACACTAACAAAAATGCTGCAAAAAACAAAGAATTATGGAAAAATTACACATGGACTGACATAGAGGAGGATCTAGTTTTTTACATCATGTTTTACATCATGCATCATTTACATCATGTTTTTTTGTAGTGGCATAAATAAAAAGTGACATTTGTGAGACTATACAGTGTTTTGTAAATAATTTTACAAAGAACGCCTGGGCCATTGCCTGCATTTTGATGTAAATAGAGGTAAATCACTATGTTCTTTGTTAAAAATTTGCATATGTTTTGAAGTTTACAATTTTTATTTGAAGTTTAAGTTTTAAAAACAGTTCATCACACATATTTGTGGTTTTCACAGTAAAAATGTTACTTTTTTCCACTCGGATTTTATGTTTTGTGTGTGAATTTGGGTCCATTGTGTAAATTCAGTATGTCAACATGATAAAATAACTGTAAATTCGCACAGGTGAGGTTGTGCTGAAAAAAATGATACCAGGCAAGGCACGTGATTGTCAAATTTTGTGTCAATATGACAAAGCGTATAGGCGTGAATCTCAACAATATGTATTTTCACCTTAGGGGACAAGAAAAAATGGACTTTTTTCTCCTGCCATGGGGGGCGCTCTTTTGGGGAGTAAAAATTCCTTCACAAATGTGTTGATGGCTGGACATTGCATCATCCTAGAAAACTTGGAGGCCAGTGAGGACAAAAATAAAAAGTTATAAGACTTTTAAATATGTGGATTTTAGGGTTATCTTTGGCGCCCCCTAGAACCTAAACCGTGGGGTGCAGTGTCATGATTTGAATAACTTTTAATGGCCATGGGGTGTAGATTGGCCTGAGCAAATGTGGTGCCGGTGGAACGAAAGCCTTAGGAGGAGTTAGCCACATTCCAATGTGTGCGGATCGGCAAAAAATGCGGAATAACCCTTTAACCGTACATTTGACAGATACGCGCGCATTGACTTTTTCGTAGATCTTATTGAGTTACATGCGCATGTCAATTTTTGTGTCATTTTGACAAAGCGTATAGGCGTGACACTCAACAATGTGTATTTTCACCTTAGGGGACAAGAAAAAATGGACTTTTTTCTCCTGCCATGGGGGGGCGCTCTTTTGGGGAGTAAAAATTCCTTCACAAATGTGTTGATGGCTGGACATTGCATCATCCTAGAAAACTTGGAGGCCAGTGAGGACAAAAATAAAAAGTTATAAGACTTTTAAATATGTGGATTTTTGGGTTATCTTTGGCGCCCCCTAGAACCTAAACCGTGGGGTGCAGTGTCATGATTTGAATAACTTTTAATGGCCATGGGGTGTAGATTGGCCTGAGCAAATGTGGTGCCGGTGGAACGAAAGCCTTCGGAGGAGTTAGCGAAATTCCAATGTGTGCGGATCGGCAAAAAATGCGAAATAACCCTTTAACCGTAATTTTGACAGATACGGCCGCACTGACTTTTTTGTAGATCTTATTGAGATACATATGTGTGTCAATTTTTGTGTCAATATGACAAAGCGTACAGGCGTGACAGTCAATAGTGTGAATTTCCACCTTAGGGGGCGCTATGGAGCCATTTTGCATTTTATTGTTTGGGCGACTTCAGAATATCGAATTTTTCACCAGGCCCGGTCGTCCTGCCAAATTTCATGAGTTTTCGCCAGTGGGAAGTGGGCCATTTTCCAGTTCAAAGGGGAGGAAAAAGAAGAACTAGGGCCCCGTTGGGGCACTGGCGGGCCCGAGCCGCGTTGCGCCGCCCCCAGTGCGACCGCCTCCCCCTCCCGATCGCGTCACACTCAAGGTCCAAAGATGGTGTGCGCACTTGTCTGTGGTCATTTCCCATTATAATGAATGGGAGGCGCAGTTTCTACCAAAACACTCGCTGCAGACAAACTACATGTCCTATTTGAAAAAAGTCTGGACCATGAGTGAGGGCACAAACACAGCTAGGATATATCCAAACGGCAAGTTGCTCCTCGTTACGGTGTTGCCGGGAGAGCGATGCGATTGAGCCATTGAGTGATGGGCAGGAAAAACTTGACTGTTTCTCCTGCCATGGGGGATGGGGGATGGGGGATGGGGGGGGGGATGTGGATTCTTTTAAGAATGTGGATATTTGGGTCATCTTTGGCGCCCCCTAGAACGTAAACCGTGGGGTGCAGCGTCATGATTTTTAAAACTTTGAATGGCCATGGGGTGTAGATTGGCCTGAGCAAATTTGGTGTCAGTGGGACGAAAGCCTTAGGAGGAGTTAGCGAAATTCCAATGTGTGCGAATCGGCAAAAAATGCAAAATAGCCCTTTTACCGTACATTATACAGATACGCGCTCTTTGACTTTTTCGTAGATCTAATTGAGATACACATGATTGTCAATTTTTGTGTCATTTTGCCAAAGCGTACAGGCGTGACAGTCAACAATGTGTATTTTCACCTTAGGGGACAAGAAAAAATGGACTTTTTTCTCCTGCCATGGGGGGCGCTCTTTTAGGGAGTAAAAATTCCTTCACAAATGTGTTAATGGCTGGACATTGCATCATCCTAGAAAACTTGGAGGCCAGTGAGGACAAAAATAAAAAGTTATAAGACTTTTAAAAATGTGGATTTTTGGGTTATCTTTGGCGCCCCCTAGAACGTAAACCGTGGGGTGCAGCGTCATGATTTGAATAACTTTTAATGGCCATGGGGTGTAGATTGGCCTGAGCAAATGTGGTGCCGGTGGAACGAAAGCCTTCGGAGGAGTTAGCGAAATTCCAATGTGTGCGGATCGGCAAAAAATGCGAAATAACCCTTTAACCGTACATTAGACAGATACGCGCGCATGGACTTTTTTGTAGATCTTATTGAGATACATGTGTGTGTCAATTTTTGTGTCATTTTGACAAAGCGTACAGGCGTGACAGTCAATAGTGTGAATTTTCACCTTAGGGGACAAGAAAAAATGGACTTTTTTCTCCTGCCATGGGGGGGCGCTCTTTTGGGGAGTAAAAATTCCTTCACAAATGTGTTGATGGCTGGACATTGCATCATCCTAGAAAACTTGGAGGCCAGTGAGGGCAAAAATAAAAAGTTATAAGACTTTTAAATATGTGGATTTTAGGGTTATCTTTGGCGCCCCCTAGAACCTAAACCGTGGGGTGCAGCGTCATGATTTGAATAACTTTTAATGGCCATGGGGTGTAGATTGGCCTGAGCAAATGTGGTGCCGGTGGAACGAAAGCCTTCGGAGGAGTTAGCGAAATTCCAATGTGTGCGGATCGGCAAAAAATGCGAAATAACCCTTTAACCGTACATTTGACAGATACGCCCGCACTGACTTTTTTGTAGATCTTATTGAGATACATGTGTGTGTCAATTTTTGTGTCATTTTGACAAAGCGTACAGGCGTGACAGTCAATAGTGTGAATTTTCACCTTAGGGGGCGCTATGGAGCCATTTTGCATTTTCTTGTTTGGGCGACTTCGGAATATCAAATTTTTCACCAGGCCCGGTCGTCCTGCCAAATTTCATGAGTTTTCGCCAGTGGGAAGTGGGCCATTTTCCAGTTCAAAGGGGAGGAAAAAGAAGAAAGAAAGAAACAACTAGGGCCCCGGTGGGGCACTGTCGGGCCCGAGCCGCGTTGCGCCGCCCCCGGCGCGACCGCCCCCCCCTCCCGATCGCGTCACACTCAAGGTCCAAAGATGGTGTGCGCACTTGTCTGTGGTCATTTCCCATTATAATGAATGGGAGGCGCAGTTTCTACCAAACACTCGCTGCAGACAAACTACATGTCCTATTTGAAGAAAGTCTGGACCATGAGTGGGTCCACAAACACAGCTAGGATATATCCAAACGGCAAGTTGCTCCTCGTTACGGTGTTGCCAGGAGAGCGATGCGATTGAGCCATTGAGGGATGGGCAGGAAAAACTTGACTGTTTCTCCTGCCATGGGGGATGGGGGATGGGGGGGGGGGGGGGGGATTCTTTTAAGAATGTGGATATTTAGGTCATCTTTGGCGCCCCCTAGAACGTAAACCGTGGGGTGCAGCGTCATGATTTTTACAACTTTGAATGGCCATGGGGTGTAGATTGGCCTGAGCAAATTTGGTGTCAGTGGGACGAAAGCCTTAGGAGGAGTTAGCCACATTCCAATGTGTGCGAATCGGCAAAAAATGCGGAATAACCCTTTAACCGTACATTTTACAGATACGTGGCCATTGACTTTTTCGAAGATCTTATTGAAATACACGTGTATGTCAAATTTTGTGTCATTTTGACAAAGCGCACAGGCGTGGCACTCTACAATGTGTATTTTCACCTTAGGGGACAAGAAAAAATGGACTTTTTTCTCCTGCCATGGGGGGGCGCTCTTTTGGGGAGTAAAAATTCCTTCACAAATGTGTTGATGGCTGGACATTGCATCATCCTAGAAAACTTGGAGAACAGTGAGGACAAAAATAAAAAGTTATAAGACTTTTAAATATGTGGATTTTAGGGTTATCTTTGGCGCCCCCTAGAACCTAAACCGTGGGGTGCAGCATCATGATTTGAATAACTTTTAATGGCCATGGGGTGTAGATTGGCCTGAGCAAATGTGGTGCCGGTGGAACGAAAGCCTTAGGAGGAGTTAGCCACATTCCAATGTGTGCGGATCGGCAAAAAATGCGGAATAGCCCTTTAACCGTACATTTGACAGATACGCGCGCATTGACTTTTTCGTAGATCTTATTGAGATACATGTGTGTGTCAATTTTTGTGTCATTTTGCCAAAGCGTACAGGTGTTACACTCAACAATGTGTATTTTCACCTTAGGGGACAAGAAAAAATGGACTTTTTTCTCCTGCCATGGGGGGGCGCTCTTTTGGGGAGTAAAAATTCCTTCACAAATGTGTTGATGGCTGGACATTGCATCATCCTAGAAAACTTGGAGGCCAGTGAGGGCAAAAATAAAAAGTTATAAGACTTTTAAATATGTGGATCTTAGGGTTATCTTTGGCGCCCCCTAGAACCTAAACCGTGGGGTGCAGCATCATGATTTGAATAACTTTTAATGGCCATGGGGTGTAGATTGGCCTGAGCAAATGTGGTGCCGGTGGAACGAAAGCCTTCGGAGGAGTTAGCGAAATTCCAATGTGTGCGGATCGGCAAAAAATGCGAAATAACCCTTTAACCGTACATTTGACAGATACGCCCGCACTGACTTTTTTGTAGATCTTATTGAGATACATGTGTGTGTCAATTTTTGTGTCATTTTGACAAAGCGTACCGGCGTGACAGTGAATAGTGTGAATTTTCACCTTAGGGGGCGCTATGGAGCCATTTTGCATTTTCTTGTTTGGGCGACTTCGGAATATCAAATTTTTCACCAGGCCCGGTCGTCCTGCCAAATTTCATGAGTTTTCGCCAGTGGGAAGTGGGCCATTTTCCAGTTCAAAGGGGAGGAAAAATAATAATAATAACAAAAGAAGGAAACTACAGGAACAAGAGGGCTCTCGCAGCTGCTTAGCAGCTACGCTCGGGCCCTAAAGAAAAACCCCTACAGGAATAACAGGGCCTACGCCCGGCTGCTCTGCAGCTGGCTCGGGCCCTAAAGAAAGAACTAGGACCCCGTTGGGGCACTGGCGGGCCCGAGCCGTGTCGCGTCCCCCCCCCCAACGTGCTGCCTCCCCGTCCCATTTGTGTCCTCTGGCCATCGCCCTCTCTGGTAACGCCCATCACTGCAAAGACCCTTTTCCTTCATCGGCGTTTGCTGTTCTTCCTGCCAGTGCGTGTTGCTTTCACTTACACTTGCCACAGCCAGCCTCGTGAGTGCCTAGCCTATTGGATATCACTGTCACCTACACAGGACAGTCATTACCTTTCTATTAATACTTTGTGTTTTAATTTCACATTAATTTCCATATTGTATAAACGACTGGAAAAAACTTGAGCCCCTGCCCCTGTATAATCATGTGCATGTCTCTGTTCTAGCTCCAAGGTGAATCTTCACTGCTCATGTTCTCCTCAGAAGCACTCACCTCACTCCCCTCAGGTTACTGTACACATGCACCAACTGCCTGCTTCAGGTTTGGATGGAGCTTCATGGTTGTCTTTTGGAGAAATGAGCAGTCAAGTTGTGTTTGAAATTTGATTTTTTTCAGGGGCAAAAGGAGCCTCTGCATTCTTGTCAAATATGTAAATAGCATGTTTTTGCAGGTGCTAAAAACCAGACTCTGAGTGTGTGTGTGTGTGTGTGTGCGTGTGTGTGTGTCTGTGTGTGCGTTCAAGTCACATGACATATTTAACCGGATGTAGCTGCAAGACGGAGCCTCGTTGACTCTCCGTTTCAACTTATCTCAAAAGTGAGGACCTCAACCTATATACCAGTTTTTAAATTGTGTTGATAGGCCAAATAAAACCAGAGTTATGATAAATTATGTCCGCGATACTTTTTTTCTGCTTATTTTGATCACGTTCGGCGCTCGATCGCGCTGTATGAGACAGGAAAACATAGCATGCAGACATTAGCGACAGGTCTTACAGGCGGAAAAGGCTTGCCAGAAGAAAAAAAAAACACACCACAACATCTCTCCTATTGGTGGAAAACTTCACCACAACAACCAATCCAAAATTATATGGTGACTGATTGACAAGGGGAGGGCGCTTACGTTCTTCCTGCAACATGAGAAGCGAGGGAGGGACTCTCAGCAGGGATGCAGTCTGGGACACGTAGTTGCAAACCTAGCGACTTTGTTGTTAGATTCAATGACTTTTCAGACCCCCCTAACGACTTTTTTTTTTAGAAAGAAAGGGAATTTTATCAACTTCTTCTGGAGTTTAGAGACTCTGACATGAAGCAGGCTTTCCTTACTGAGGAGTTAGCAACGCTGCTAAGGGTGCAGAGCCACACATGCGCTCAGAGCTCTGCATGGGAGACTGAAGCTGACAGAGCTGCAGCAGTTAGCAGGTTTCACCCTCAGAGACCACCAGGGGTTCATGTTGAGGCATTTTAATTTTTTTTTTTTTGTGCCATAGACACTGTCAGCACAATCTGCAGTTACACTAACAAAAATGCTGCAAAAAACAAAGAATTATGGAAAAATTACACATGGACTGACATAGAGGAGGATCTACACAAGTTTTTTACATCATGTTTTACATCATGCATCATTTACATCATGTTTTTTTGTAGTGGCATAAATAAAAAGTGACATTTGTGAGACTATACAGTGTTTTGTAAATAATTTTACAAAGAACGCCTGGGCCATTGCCTGCATTTTGATGTAAATAGAGGTAAATCACTATGTTCTTTGTTAAAAATTTGCATATGTTTTGAAGTTTACAATTTTTATTTGAAGTTTAAGTTTTAAAAACAGTTCATCACACATATTTGTGGTTTTCACAGTAAAAATGTTACTTTTTTCCACTCGGATTTTATGTTTTGTGTGTGAATTTGGGTCCATTGTGTAAATTCAGTATGTCAACATGATAAAATAACTGTAAATTCGCACAGGTGAGGTTGTGCTGAAAAAAAGGATACCAGGCAAGGCACGTGATTGTCAAATTTTGTGTCAATATGACAAAGCGTATAGGCGTGAATCTCAACAATATGTATTTTCACCTTAGGGGACAAGAAAAAATGGACTTTTTTCTCCTGCCATGGGGGGGCGCTCTTTTGGGGAGTAAAAATTCCTTCACAAATGTGTTGATGGCTGGACATTGCATCATCCTAGAAAACTTGGAGGCCAGTGAGGACAAAAATAAAAAGTTATAAGACTTTGAAATATGTGGATTTTAGGGTTATCTTTGGCGCCCCCTAGAACCTAAACCGTGGGGTGCAGCGTCATGATTTGAATAACTTTTAATGGCCATGGGGTGTAGATTGGCCTGAGCAAATGTGGTGCCGGTGGAACGAAAGCCTTCGGAGGAGTTAGCGAAATTCCAATGTGTGCGGATCGGCAAAAAATGCGGAATAACCCTTTAACCGTACATTTGACAGATACGCGCGCATTGACTTTTTCGTAGATCTTATTGAGTTACATGTGTGTGTCAATTTTTGTGTCATTTTGACAAAGCGTATAGGCGTGACACTCAACAATGTGTATTTTCACCTTAGGGGACAAGAAAAAATGGACTTTTTTCTTCTGCCATGGGGGGGCGCTCTTTTGGGGAGTAAAAATTCCTTCACAAATGTGTTGATGGCTGGACATTGCATCATCCTAGAAAACTTGGAGGCCAGTGAGGACAAAAATAAAAAGTTATAAGACTTTGAAATATGTGGATTTTAGGGTTATCTTTGGCGCCCCTAGAACCTAAACCGTGGGGTGCAGCATCATGATTTGAATAACTTTTAATGGCCATGGGGTGTAGATTGGCCTGAGCAAATGTGGTGCCGGTGGAACGAAAGCCTTAGGAGGAGTTAGCCACATTCCAATGTGTGCGGATCGGCAAAAAATGCGGAATAACCCTTTAACCGTACATTTGACAGATACGCGCGCATTGACTTTTTCGTAGATCTTATTGAGTTACATGTGTGTGTCAATTTTTGTGTCATTTTGACAAAGCGTATAGGCGTGACACTCAACAATGTGTATTTTCACCTTAGGGGACAAGAAAAAATGGACTTTTTTCTTCTGCCATGGGGGGGCGCTCTTTTGGGGAGTAAAAATTCCTTCACAAATGTGTTGATGGCTGGACATTGCATCATCCTAGAAAACTTGGAGGCCAGTGAGGACAAAAATAAAAAGTTATAAGACTTTGAAATATGTGGATTTTAGGGTTATCTTTGGCGCCCCCTAGAACCTAAACCGTGGGGTGCAGCGTCATGATTTGAATAACTTTTAATGGCCATGGGGTGTAGATTGGCCTGAGCAAATGTGGTGCCGGTGGAACGAAAGCCTTAGGAGGAGTTAGCCACATTCCAATGTGTGCGGATCGGCAAAAAATGCGGAATAACCCTTTAACCGTACATTTGACAGATACGCGCGCATTGACTTTTTCGTAGATCTTATTGAGTTACATGTGTGTGTCAATTTTTGTGTCATTTTGACAAAGCGTATAGGCGTGACACTCAACAATGTGTATTTTCACCTTAGGGGACAAGAAAAAATGGACTTTTTTCTTCTGCCATGGGGGGGCGCTCTTTTGGGGAGTAAAAATTCCTTCACAAATGTGTTGATGGCTGGACATTGCATCATCCTAGAAAACTTGGAGGCCAGTGAGGACAAAAATAAAAAGTTATAAGACTTTGAAATATGTGGATTTTAGGGTTATCTTTGGCGCCCCCTAGAACCTAAACCGTGGGGTGCAGCGTCATGATTTGAATAACTTTTAATGGCCATGGGGTGTAGATTGGCCTGAGCAAATGTGGTGCCGGTGGAACGAAAGCCTTCGGAGGAGTTAGCGAAATTCCAATGTGTGCGGATCGGCAAAAAATGCGAAATAACCCTTTAACCGTAATTTGGACAGATACGGCCGCACTGACTTTTTTGTAGATCTTATTAAGATACATATGTGTGTCAATTTTTGTGTCAATATGACAAAGCGTACAGGCGTGACAGTCAATAGTGTGAATTTCCACCTTAGGGGGCGCTATGGAGCCATTTTGCATTTTATTGTTTGGGCGACTTCAGAATATCGAATTTTTCACCAGGCCCGGTCGTCCTGCCAAATTTCATGAGTTTTCGCCAGTGGGAAGTGGGCCATTTTCCAGTTCAAAGGGGAGGAAAAAGAAGAAAGAAAGAAAGAAAGAAACAAAGAAAAACCACTTGGGGAATAATAGGGCCTACGCCCGGCTGCTCTGCAGCTGGCTCGGGCCCTAAAGAAAGAAAGAAAGAAAGAAAGAAACAAAGAAAAACCACTTGGGGAATAATAGGGCCTACGCCCGGCTGCTCTGCAGCTGGCTCGGGCCCTAACTAGGGCCCCGGTGGGGCACTGTCGGGCCCGAGCCGCGTCGCGCCGCCCCCAGCGCGACCGCCTCCCCCTCCCGATCGCGTCACACTCAAGGTCCAAAGATGGTGTGCGCACTTGTCTGTGGTCATTTCCCATTATAATGAATGGGAGGCGCAGTTTCTACCAAAACACTCGCTGCAGACAAACTTCATGTCCTATTTGAAAAAAGTCTGGACCATGAGTGAGGGCACAAACACAGCTATGATATATCGAAATGGCAGGTTGCTCCTCTTTACGGTGTTGCCTGGAGAGCGATGCGATTGAGCCATTGAGCGATGGGCAGGGTTAACTTGACTTTTTCTCCTGCCTTGGGGGGGGGATGTGGATTCCTTTAAGAATGTGGATTTTTGGGTCATCTTTGGCGCCCCCTAGAACGTAAACCGTGGGGTGCAGCGTCATGATTTTTACAACTTTGAATGGCCATGGGGTGTAGATTGGCCTGAGCAAATTTGGTGTCAGTGGGACGAAAGCCTTAGGAGGAGTTAGCCACATTCCAATGTGTGCGAATCGGCAAAAAATGCAAAATAGCCCTTTAACCGTACATTTGACAGATACGCGCGCATTGACTTTTTTGTAGATCTTATTGAGATACATATGTGTGTCAATTTTTGTGTCAATATGATAAAGCGTACAGGCGTGACAGTCAATAGTGTGAATTTCCACCTTAGGGGACAAGAAAAAATTGACTTTTTTCTCCTGCCATGGGGGGGCGCTCTTTTGGGGAGTAAAAATTCCTTCACAAATGTGTTGATGGCTGGACATTGCATCATCCTAGAAAACTTGGAGGCCGGTGAGGACAAAAATAAAAAGTTATAAGACTTTTAAATATGTGGATTTTAGGGTTATCTTTGGCGCCCCCTAGAACCTAAACCGTGGGGTGCAGCGTCATGATTTGAATAACTTTTAATGGCCATGGGGTGTAGATTGGCCTGAGCAAATGTGGTGCCGGTGGAACGAAAGCCTTCGGAGGAGTTAGCGAAATTCCAATGTGTGCGGATCTGCAAAAAATGCGAAATAACCCTTTAACCGTACATTTGACAGATACGGCCGCACTGACTTTTTTGTAGATCTTATTGAGATACATGTGTGTGTCAATTTTTGTGTCATTTTGACAAAGCGTACACGCGTGACAGTCAATAGTGTGAATTTTCACCTTAGGGGGCGCTATGGAGCCATTTTGCATTTTCTTGTTTGGGCGACTTCGGAATATCAAATTTTTCACCAGGCCCGGTCGTCCTGCCAAATTTCCTGAGTTTTCGCCAGTGGGAAGTGGGCCATTTTCCAGTTCAAAGGGGAGGAAAAATAATAACTAGGGCCCCGGTGGGGCACTGGCGGGCCCGAGCCGTGTCGCGCCGCCCCCAGCGCGACCGCCTCCCCCACCCAATCGCGTCACACTCAAGGTCCAAAGATGGTGTGCGCACTTGTCTGTGGTCATTTACCATTATAATGAATGGGAGGCGCAGTTTCTACCAAAACGCTCGCTGCAGAAAAACTCCATGTCCTATTTGAAAAAAGTCTGGACCATGAGTGAGGGCACAAACACAGCTAAGATATATCCAAATGGCAAGTTGCTCCTCCTTTCGCTTTTGCAGAGAGAGCGATGCGTTTGAGCCATTGAACGATGAACAGGAAAAACTTGACTTTATTCTCCTGCCATGGGGGGGCGCTCTTTTAACGAGAAAAAACTCCTTCACAAATGTGTTGATGGCTGGACATTGCATCATCCTAGAAAACATGGAGGCCAGTGAGGACAAAAATAAAATGTTATAACACTTTTAAGAATATGGATATTTGGGTCATCTTTGGCGCCCCCTAGAACTTAAACCGTGGGGTGCAGCGTCATGATTTTTACAACTTTGAATGGCCATGGGGTGTAGATTGGCCTGAGCAAATTTGGTGCCGGTGGAGCGAAAGCCTTCGGAGGAGTTAGCTACATTCCAATGTGTGCGAATCGGCAAAAAATTCGAAATAGCCCTTTAACCGTACATTTGACAGATACGCCTGCATTTACTTTTTCGTAGATCTTATTGAGATACACGTGTGTGTTGAATTTTGTGTCATTTTGACAAAGCGTACAGGCATGACACTCAACAATGTGTATTTTCACCTTAGGGGACAAGAAAAAATGGACTTTTTTCTCCTGCCATGGGGGGGCGCTCTTTTGGGGAGTAAACATTCCTTCACAAATGTGTTGATGGCTGGACATTGCATCATCCTAGAAAACTTGGAGGCCAGTGAGGACAAAAATAAAAAGTTATAAGACTTTTAAAAATGTGGATATTTGGGTCCTCTTTGGCGCCCCCTAGAACATAGACCGTGGGGTGCAGCGTCATGATTTTTACAACTTTGAATGGCCATGGAGTGTAGATTGGCCTGAGCAAATTTGGTGTCAGTGGGACGAAAGCCTTAGGAGGAGTTAGCCACATTCCAATGTGTGCGAAACGGCAAAAAATGTGAAATAGCCCTTTAACCGTACATTTTACTGATACGCGCGCATTGACTCTTTCGTAGATCTTATTGAGATACACGTGATTGTCAAATTTTGTGTCAATATGACGAAGCGTACAGGCGTGACATTCAACAATGTGTATTTTCGCCTTAGGGGACTAGAAAAAATGGACTTTTTTCTCCTGCCATGGGGGGGCGCTCTTTTGGCGAGTAAAAATTCCTTCACAAATGTGTTGATGGCTGGACATTGCATCATCCTAGAAAACTTGGAGGGCAGTGAGGACAAAAATAAAAAGTTATAAGACTTTTAAGAATGTGGATTTTGGGTTATCTTTGGCGCCCCCTAGAACGTAAACCGTGGGGTGCAGCGTCATGATTTGTACAACTTTTAATGGCCATGGGGGGTAGATTGGCCTGCGCAAATGTGGTGCTGGTCGAACGAAAGCCTTCGGAGGAGTTAGCGAAATTCCAATGTGTGCAGATCTGCAAAAAATGCAAAATAACCCATTAACCGTACATTTGACAGATACGCCCGCACTGACTTTTTTGTAGATCTTATTGAGATACATGTGTGTGTCAATTTTTGTGTCAATATGACAAAGCGTACAGCCGTCATGTGAATTTTCACCTTAGGGGGCGCTATGGAGCCATTTTGCATTTTATTGTTTGGGCGACTTCAGAATATCGAATTTTTCACCAGGCCCGGTCGTCCTGCCAAATTTCATGAGTTTTCGCCAGTGGGAAGTGGGCCATTTTCCAGTTTAAAGCGGAGGAAAAATAATAACGAAAGAAGGAAACATGCAGGAACAAGAGGGCTCTCGCAGCTGCTTAGCAGCTACGCTCGGGCCCTAAAGAAAGAAACAAAGAAAAACCACTTGGGGAATAATAGGGCTCTACGCCCGGCTGCTCTGCAGTTGGCTCGGGCCCTAAAGAAACAAAGAAAAACCACTTGAGGAACAACAGGGCCTACGCCCGGCTGCTCTGCAGCTGGCTCGGGCCCTAAAAAGAAGAATCCATCAGGAACAAGAGGGCTCTCGCAGCTGCTTAGCAGCTATGCTCGGGCCCTAAAGAAAGAAAGAACTAGGGCCCCGTTGGGGCACTGGCGGGCCCGAGCCATGTCGCACCGCCCCCAGCGCGACCGCCTCCCCCTCCTGATCGCGTCACACTCAAGGTCCAAAGATGGTGTGTGCACTTGTCTGTGGTCATTTACCGTTATAATGAATGGGAGGCGCAGTTTCTACCAAAATGCTCGCTGCAGAAAAATTCCATGTCCTATTTGAAAAAAGTCTGGACCATGAGTGAGGGCAGAAACACAGCTAGTATATATCCAAATGGCAAGTTGCTCCTCCTTTCGGTTTTGCCGAGAGAGCGATGTTTGAGCCATTGAGCAATGGGCAGGAAAAACTTGACTTTTTCGCCTGCCATGGGGGGGCGCTCTTTTGGGGAGAAAAAATTCCTTCACAAATGTGTTGATGGCTGGACATTGCATCATCCTAGAAAACTTGGAGGCCAGTGAGGACAAAAATAAAAAGTTATAAGACTTTTAAATATGTGGATTTTAGGGTTATTTTTGGCGCCCCCTAGAACCTAAACCGTGGGGTGAAGCGTCATGATTTGTACAACTTTTAATGGCCATGGGGTGTAGATTGGCCTGAGCAAATGTGGTGCCGGTGGAACGAAAGCCTTAGGAGGAGTTAGCGAAATTCCAATGTGTGCGGATCGGCAAAAAATGCGAAATAGCCCTTTAACCGTACATTTGACAGATACGCCCGCCCTGACTTTTTTGTAGATCTTATTGAGATACATGTGTGTGTCAATTTTTGTGTCAATATGACAAAGCGTACAGGCGTGACACTCGATAGTGTGAATTTTCACCTTAGGGGGCGCTATGGAGCCATTTTGCATATTATTTTTTCGGCGACTTCAGAATATCGAATTTTTCACCAGGCCCGGTCGTCCTGCCAAATTTCATGAGTTTTCGCCAGTGGGAAGTGGGCCATTTTACCCTTCAAAGGGGAGGAAAAATAAGAAGAAAGAAAGAAAGAAGAAAGAAGAACCCATACAGGAATAATAGGACTCTACGCCCGGCTGCTCTGCAGCTGGCTCGGGCCCTAACAAGTCCAGCAACAGCACAGTTTCGTCCGGTGTGGCTGCTGCGATCACGTCCACCTCCATCATGGTTCCCTTTGGTTTAGTCTTCATAGTCTTTGCTGTGCATTTCTACCGCTCACTGGTCAGCCACAAGACGGACAGACAGTTTCAGGAGCTGGAGGAGCTTTCTAATCTCACCAGGCTACAGAATGAGCTGGACAACAGGGGCGAATCTTCTATCCTGCAGTCTCCTAGCTCAAATTTCCCTTAGACAACAAGTATGTTGGACTCATGGTGGAACTCTGATTTCCTGAGATTTCTCTCAAGTTAGAAGCGGCATTTTGGCTTCTGTTTTTACAGATGTATCACCTTTTTGTTGTGAAATTGTTCTTTTATGTAAAGAGTTGTATTTTTAGAACACGTTTGATAAACTGTGAACTCACAAATTTGCCATTACGCATGTAACTTAAATTTGAAGTCTTAACTGTGACAGCTGTTTGATTTCTCACTTAATTTATAGCACTCACAAAAAAAAAACATCTGAACAATAACTTGAATCCTGTCTGTTGCCTGCTATTTATTAACCTGTTTGTCTACTATAGTTTTTCTGTTGACACATAAATTACCTGGCTATGCAAACAGAAAGTATTTAACCTCTTTTTGTTGACTATATACCTGGTTTATTGTAAAGTTCACTTCATGAATGTAAGGACTGCCATTTGTGTAGACTGATTGCCAAAACTCCAGTATTATTAAAGGATACATGCTGACATCTGTAGCACAAGCTTTGTTCCAAGAATGAACACTTTTCATTTTGTAAAGCATCCTGAAATATGTAAATATATTCTCTATTTGTGCTATATATTTTTAATTTTTGACACAGGTTGGGCAAATCACACCTGGAATATTTAGTAAATGTGAAATTTTTTGTCTCATGAGCACATGAGACTGCTTGTACTTGTTAATAATCTACACCAGTGCTCTCGTGCTTTATTCTGTAAAGCCTTGGTGCCCCCTTTGTTTTTCAAGCACTAAGTTAGCATGTCGTTTTTATCAGTCACTCTTGACACATGAAGTGCACTTAAGTAACAGTGATATTTCTTCAAGATTACCGTTACATAGTAGGATGTTTTGTTCTCACATATTTAGAGAGACGAGTCAGTCTGGGTTAGTAGCCTGTGCTGGAGGTGCATGTAGACTGTATGTAGATGATGTCCAGGAGTGGTTTTCAGTCAAAGTAATGGGAAGTTGTGGGGCAGATATGGCATTATAACTATTTAAAAAAACAGGGTTAAATCTCTTGGATTTCATAATGAAACAAAAAGAGTAACCATTACTGGTTTGTGTAAAAAGTCATCCCTGAATGGCACTCACTGTGAAGGGTTTTTCTATACCATCCTGTAAATTACACCTACTGACCCCTACCAAGCAGTTACAGCATTTTAATTATAGAAAATTTCTGACCTTTTGCGAATGAACTCGTTTGTTTTGGTTTAGGCATCACTATAAATTTTGTTCTGTTGAAATAGACATACTTGAAATTGAATCACAGGAACTTAAAACTTAGCTGCATGATCCATTTATACTGGCGTGTAACATGATGAGCTTTTGTACCCTTGCTCTGTTTGTAATGTAACAAAGCAGTGTCATTTTCATCAGGTTTTTCCTTATAAACATAATCTAATATTCAAGAAGCTTCACTAAGAGCTTTGGCAAACTATTCAATGATAATGAAATTTAGTGTAAACATTTTATTGTCATGCAAGGTATTGTATTTAACCATCTTTTTGGCAGTAAACTAAATCAGTGTGTTATTTCACTTATCTTTGTTTTTCAGTCCATTTCAAGTATTTCTCTGATTTTTTTTTCACTAATAACAAACAAGTGATTTAGCTGAAAATATTCAAATATGAACACACAAAATGAAATTATGCCAATTTTATTATTTGGCAGTAAATGTACGGCAGAGTGGAAACTTGCTATCGGTCTTCCTCTTGTCCCTCTTCAACTCTGGTAAGGTAGGCTGACTGGGCTTCCCTTAGAACCAATTGCATGTCGACCAGTTGAACCTTGAAAAACAAAGAAAAGCTTCATTTCTTCACAGTTACGCCAAGAGAAAGAGCTTTATTACAAATGTTTATTTGATTTGTCACACAAGGGCTGAATTGTAAACGGATCTGTGACTGTGTCATAATGAAAATGTTGTACCTGTGGGATTGGGTATCTTGTCGATGCAGGTGCGTCATCTCTTCCAAAATCAGACAGAGTTCCACATTTTGCAACCCCATCCACCCAAAAACCTTCATAAAGTTGACCTTTGTCAGAATGATAGAATTTCCCGTTTCCATTTTTCAAGCCATTTTTCCAGGTGCCTTCATACCAGTTTCCATTCACTCAAGAAAGGAGAAAAGTCAAATGTTAGATCTACAAACATTGTCACACTCAATTTCTAATCCATTTTAACTGAAAATGTATGATAGCAAAGTCTGCTTACAAAATTGAATGATGCCTTTTCCATGATTCTTATCCTTCATCCACTCTCCCTCATAGATGTCTCCATTCTCATAGAACATTCTTCCCCAGCCACTCCGTTCGTCCTCACTCCACTCCCCCTCATAAACTGATGAGTGACTGAAGAAGTATGTCCCATACCCCTAGAGAGAAAGGTAATGATTAGCGATATATGACACAGGCAATGTAAGCTCAGACAACAGGCATTATTGATGTTACAGTGTATATAAATAATAGTATTTCAATACATGCTTCTTTCCATTCTTCCATTCCCCACAGTACTTTCTCAAGTACTCCTTCCTTTGAGGGAGAAGCACACTGTAGGTACCATATCCATCACGTTTTCCGAATTTCCACTCTCCATCATAAATCATTCCAGACTCCTTCCAAACCTGAGTTCCCTTTCCTAAAAGACACATTAAAAGTGTAAATGTCATCTATTACATAGCAAGTACTTCACATGTTATAACTAGGTGACCAAAGGAGTTGTGGTGGAAGAAGCCGCTCACCATGCTTCTGGTTGTCTTTCCACTCTCCTGTATATTCATTTCCATTCACAAAGAACACAGTGTGCCGTAGTCCACATTTCCGTGACTTGATATCCAACAATGATGATCGTGTCTGGTTTTTTGCAGCTGTTTTAAGATATGGCATGGCTGAGTGGAGATGAAAAACCCTAAAACATAAATGTCTGGTTATACTCATAAATCAGCAAAGCTGGTCCAGTTTTTCTTTTGACTGAACTATAACATAAAAAGGGAGAAAGAATGTTAAGAGGATGAGTTCACAATGCTGACGGTTATCTAATGATTTTTTTTTGCATCAAAATCAGACTTTGAATTTCAAAGCACGCATTATTTTTTTCCACAATGATGATAAATTCGGTTTAAAAAAAAACAGTCTCTCAAATTATTCGTGTAGTAAAAATTCGACCTAAAATAAAACTGTGTAAAAAAAAAATTCAACATAAAAAATTTTTCAGTGTCAAAAAATTTTGTGTAAAACAAACTGACTCAACATCCGCGTAATCAGGGAGAAGCAATCGATTTCTCAATCTTCCACTGGGGTCGGTGCCACATGACCAATCTAGCTTTAATTGATTAGCTGGACGATGGATGATTGAGCCAGGAATCGATTGCTCTCCCTGGTTACCTGGATGTTGAGTCAGTCTGTTTTACACTAAATTTTTTGACACAGAATTTTTTTACACGTTTTTTTAAGGTAAATTTTTACTCAACAAATTTTTTGAGAGACTGATTTTTTTTACACTGAATGCATATCATCATTGTGAAAAAAAGCGTCAGAAATAAAAATGCATGCTTGAAATTCAATAGTTTTGAAATTCAAAGTCTGATTTTGATGCAAAAAAAAATCAGCTTTAGAAATTCAATTTCAAAATCAGATGGCACAGATTTACTTCCATAAAGAAGCATGCGTTTTGGTATCCAACACTTATTTAGTTTTTTAAAGATGGTGCAATTACAAAAGCTTCAAGGAAAACTACTTCTACAGAAAAATATGCAGTGAAAATTTGGAGTATACTGTGTTTACATTAGCAGCTTAGCTTAAAAGTCACTTTCCGTGCTGTAACATCAGCAAAATACCTTTAATACCCATTTAAAGCAACGTAAATGTACCTTAACGACGTCCCCAAGCGAATTACTCACTTCAGCTAAATCGACGCGGGCTATGTAACAGAGGAATAAACTAAGATTACAAAAACAGCTCAAATCAATGTGGGTTAACAGCAGGTTTGAAAAATACATGATGTAAACAAACAACAAGAGAATATGGCATCAAAGGAACAATTCCGTGATGACATCATTATGACATCATCACGGCTTTCATCTCGTGTTACTAACTGGAAGTAGAGCAGCTGTCCAGGGTATCGTTTGAACCTTTCAGCGAGTAGCTACACTTAAAGAAAGAGACAATCGAAATCTTTTAGCAGCGGAACTCTGAGACTACAAACAGTCAAAGACAATGCAGCGACCAACAAACCGACCCAGGATTAACAGGCCCTTCTACTTGAGGGACAGAGAGATGGAGACACTCCGCAGGACTGTGGCTCAGCTCACTGGACAGCTGGAGAGTGAGAAGAACCGAACACTCTTGCTCAGCCAGGAGTTGGAGGTGACTCAACAGAAGCTCACTGGACAGCTGGAGAGAGAGAAGAACCGAACACTCTTGCTCAGCCAGGAGTTGGAGGTGATTCATCAGAAGCTGACCAGGCAAAGGGCTCTCAAGGAAGTGTACATTAACAAAGGGAAGGAGCTCAAAAAGGAGCTGCAGATGCTTCAAAAGTACAGCTCAGAGGAGACCCTCTCCAAACACAGAATTGCTCTTAAGGTGAGGGACACGAGCCGGCAGAAGAAGAAGAAGGATCTTCATGTCGATTACGAGGAGCTGAAGGTGGCACATATTGTGGAAAATGAGAGGCTCACAACACAAGTCCAGGAACTGACTGAAAGAAACACGGTCCTCCATGAAGAACAGGAGAAGACAAGAACCTCATACCAAGCACTGAAATTCCAGTATGCAACTGATCTCACTGCTGCGAAACAGGAAGTTGAGACCCTTCAGCGTGAGCTGCAAAATCAGGCTCACCATGATGGACTCTTACAGGAACAGACCATCCAGATCCTGAGAGCCGAACAGGACTCCATGACGGAGAAGATTGCTGTTCTGCAGCAGGCAGCTTTTGAAACAGAGAGGAGGCACTGGGCTGAGCTGGAGGAGCTGAAACAACAGCTCTACATCCAGACAGCCGGTATGATGGACAACAAGGAGCTTAAAGTGGCCCAAGAAACCAGCTTTAACAATGAAAACAACAAAAAAACAAATGAACTCTCAACTGAGCTTCAACTTCGAGAGACAGGCATCAGGCAAAGTGAGATGACGCTTCAGGAGCAGGACTTCATGGACATGGACATCGAGCAGTTTTGCATGGAGTTGGAGAAAACTGCAGAAACTTCTGGAGCTGAAGAACTGGCAGGAGCTTTAGAAATCGAAGTGACTGCTGGATCTCCAGAACTAGTTGGAACAGCAGGACCAGCAGAGACACCAACCTCTAATGCCACCAAACCACCTTCTTCAGTCTGGAAACAAACAAGACACTTCTTGGGGTTAAGAAAGCCTGAGAAGTGGAAGAAGAAGTAACTTCCTCGAAGTAAGGAAGTACTTTAAAAAAAAAAAAAAACTCTTCAAAAAGAGATCTCAAAAAAAAAAATAAAGAAAGAAAACCAAAAAAAAAAAAAATCAATCAATCAATCAACTTTATTTCTATAGCACATTTAAAAGAACCACAAGGGTAGCCAAAGTGCTGTACAGTGACACATAAAAACAAATAAAACAATCAAAGAACCAGATAAAGCAAGCAGAAATACAGTAATGCAAAAGAATAAATAAGTGTATAAATAAGGAGGCTCACGGCAAGTGCTAAGATGATAAAAAACAAATTAACACTACAATGTACTAAAAGCCAATGAGTAAAAGTACGTTTTTAAAAGGGATTTAAAAACAGAAAATGAGGAGGCCTGTCTAATTTTCAAGGGCAACTCATTCCAGAGCTTAGGGGCAGCAGCGGCAAATGCTCTGTCCCCTCTGAGCTTCAGCCTTGTACTGGGGACGGTCAGTAAAAGCTGATCAGCTGATCTTAGGGGTCGGGGTGGGCAATAAGGCTGTAGCATCTCCGAAATATAGGGTGGAGCAAGGTTGTTCAGGCCCTTAAAAACAAATGCTAAAAGCTTAAAATGAATTCTGTACTGAACAGGGAGCCAGTGTAAGGACGCCAGGATGGGGGTGATGTGCTCACGCCTGCGGGTCTGTGTCAGGAGACGTGCAGCAGAGTTCTGCATAAGCTGCAGGCGGGCAAGGGAAGCCTGGCTAATCCCTACGTACAAGGAGTTGCAGTAATCAAGACGGGTAGTGATAAAAGCATGGATTAATTTTTCCAGGTCAGGTCTTGATAAAATGGGCTTCACCTTCGCTATTTGGCGTAGCTGATAAAAACTTTTTTGTACCACCCCGCTGATCTGCTTGTCAAATTTAAAATCAGGGTCAAATTTAACTCCCAGATTAGTGACGACCTCTTTAAGGTAGGGTGAGAGGGAGCCTAGGTCGAAAACCCTTAAAACAGGCAGAAAAAAGAGAAAACTAGGGCCCCGGTGGGGCACTGGCGGGCCCGAGCCGTGTCACGCCGCCCCCAGCGCGACTGCCTACCCCTCCCGATTGCGTCACACTCAAGGTCCAAAGATGGTGCGCGCACTTGTCTGTGGTCATTTACCATTATAATGAATGGGAGGCGCAGTTTCTACCAAAACGCTCGCTGCAGACAAACTCCATGTCCTTTTTGAAAAAAGTCTGGACCATGAGTGAGGGCACAAACACAGCTAGTATATATCCAAATGGCAAGTTGCTCCTCCTTTCGGTTTTGCCGAGAGAGCGATGCGTTTGAGCCATTGAGCGATGGGCAGGAAAAACTTGACTTTTTCTCCTGCCATGGGGGGCGCTCTTTTGGGGAGTAAAAATTCCTTCACAAATGTGTTGATGGCTGGACATTGCATCATCCTAGAAAACTTGGAGGCCAGTGAGGGCAAAAATAAAAAGTTATAAGACTTTTAAATATGTGGATTTTAGGGTTATTTTTGGCGCCCCCTAGAACCTAAACCGTGGGGTGCAGCGTCATGATTTGAATAACTTTTAATGGCCATGGGGTGTAGATTGGCCTGAGCAAATGTGGTGCCGGTGGAACGAAAGCCTTAGGAGGAGTTAGCGAAATTCCAATGTGTGCGGATCGGCAAAAAATGCGAAATAGCCCTTTAACCGTACATTTGACAGATACGCCCGCCCTGACTTTTTTGTAGATCTTATTGAGATACATGTGTGTGTCAATTTTTGTGTCAATATGACAAAGCGTACAGGCGTGACACTCGATAGTGTGAATTTTCACCTTAGGGGGCGCTATGGAGCCATTTTGCATATTATTTTTTCGGCGACTTCAGAATATCGAATTTTTCACCAGGCCCGGTCGTCCTGCCAAATTTCATGAGTTTTCGCCAGTGGGAAGTGGGCCATTTTCCCCTTCAAAGGGGAGGAAAAATAAGAAGAAAGAAAGAAAGAAGAAAGAAGAACCCATACAGGAATAATAGGACTCTACGCCCGGCTGCTCTGCAGCTGGCTCGGGCCCTAACAAGTCCAGCAACAGCACAGTTTCGTCCGGTGTGGCTGCTGCGATCACGTCCACCTCCATCATGGTTCCCTTTGGTTTAGTCTTCATAGTCTTTGCTGTGCATTTCTACCGCTCACTGGTCAGCCACAAGACGGACAGACAGTTTCAGGAGCTGGAGGAGCTTTCTAATCTCACCAGGCTACAGAATGAGCTGGACAACAGGGGCGAATCTTCTATCCTGCAGTCTCCTAGCTCAAATTTCCCTTAGACAACAAGTATGTTGGACTCATGGTGGAACTCTGATTTCCTGAGATTTCTCTCAAGTTAGAAGCGGCATTTTGGCTTCTGTTTTTACAGATGTATCACCTTTTTGTTGTGAAATTGTTCTTTTATGTAAAGAGTTGTATTTTTAGAACACGTTTGATAAACTGTGAACTCACAAATTTGCCATTACGCATGTAACTTAAATTTGAAGTCTTAACTGTGACAGCTGTTTGATTTCTCACTTAATTTATAGCACTCACAAAAAAAAAACATCTGAACAATAACTTGAATCCTGTCTGTTGCCTGCTATTTATTAACCTGTTTGTCTACTATAGTTTTTCTGTTGACACATAAATTACCTGGCTGTGCAAACAGAAAGTATTTAACCTCTTTTTGTTGACTATATACCTGGTTTATTGTAAAGTTCACTTCATGAATGTAAGGACTGCCATTTGTGTAGACTGATTGCCAAAACTCCAGTATTATTAAAGGATACATGCTGACATCTGTAGCACAAGCTTTGTTCCAAGAATGAACACTTTTCATTTTGTAAAGCATCCTGAAATATGTAAATATATTCTCTATTTGTGCTATATATTTTTAATTTTTGACACAGGTTGGGCAAATCACACCTGGAATATTTAGTAAATGTGAAATTTTTTGTCTCATGAGCACATGAGACTGCTTGTACTTGTTAATAATCTACACCAGTGCTCTCGTGCTTTATTCTGTAAAGCCTTGGTGCCCCCTTTGTTTTTCAAGCACTAAGTTAGCATGTCGTTTTTATCAGTCACTCTTGACACATGAAGTGCACTTAAGTAACAGTGATATTTCTTCAAGATTACTGTTACATAGTAGGATGTTTTGTTCTCACATATTTAGAGAGACGAGTCAGTCTGGGTTAGTAGCCTGTGCTGGAGGTGCATGTAGACTGTATGTAGATGATGTCCAGGAGTGGTTTTCAGTCAAAGTAATGGGAAGTTGTGGGGCAGATATGGCATTATAACTATTTAAAAAAACAGGGTTAAATCTCTTGGATTTCATAATGAAACAAAAAGAGTAACCATTACTGGTTTGTGTAAAAAGTCATCCCTGAATGGCACTCACTGTGAAGGGTTTTTCTATACCATCCTGTAAATTACACCTACTGACCCCTACCAAGCAGTTACAGCATTTTAATTATAGAAAATTTCTGACCTTTTGCGAATGAACTCGTTTGTTTTGGTTTAGGCATCACTATAAATTTTGTTCTGTTGAAATAGACATACTTGAAATTGAATCACAGGAACTTAAAACTTAGCTGCATGATCCATTTATACTGGCGTGTAACATGATGAGCTTTTGTACCCTTGCTCTGTTTGTAATGTAACAAAGCAGTGTCATTTTCATCAGGTTTTTCCTTATAAACATAATCTAATATTCAAGAAGCTTCACTAAGAGCTTTGGCAAACTATTCAATGATAATGAAATTTAGTGTAAACCTTTTATTGTCATGCAAGGTATTGTATTTAACCATCTTTTTGGCAGTAAACTAAATCAGTGTGTTATTTCACTTATCTTTGTTTTTCAGTCCATTTCAAGTATTTCTCTGATTTTTTTTTTCACTAATAACAAACAAGTGATTTAGCTGAAAATATTCAAATATGAACACACAAAATGAAATTATGCCAATTTTATTATTTGGCAGTAAATGTACGGCAGAGTGGAAACTTGCTATCGGTCTTCCTCTTGTCCCTCTTCAACTCTGGTAAGGTAGGCTGACTGGGCTTCCCTTAGAACCAATTGCATGTCGACCAGTTGAACCTTGAAAAACAAAGAAAAGCTTCATTTCTTCACAGTTACGCCAAGAGAAAGAGCTTTATTACAAATGTTTATTTGATTTGTCACACAAGGGCTGAATTGTAAACGGATCTGTGACTGTGTCATAATGAAAATGTTGTACCTGTGGGATTGGGTATCTTGTCGATGCAGGTGCGTCATCTCTTCCAAAATCAGACAGAGTTCCACATTTTGCAACCCCATCCACCCAAAAACCTTCATAAAGTTGACCTTTGTCAGAATGATAGAATTTCCCGTTTCCATTTTTCAAGCCATTTTTCCAGGTGCCTTCATACCAGTTTCCATTCACTCAAGAAAGGAGAAAAGTCAAATGTTAGATCTACAAACATTGTCACACTCAATTTCTAATCCATTTTAACTGAAAATGTATGATAGCAAAGTCTGCTTACAAAATTGAATGATGCCTTTTCCATGATTCTTATCCTTCATCCACTCTCCCTCATAGATGTCTCCATTCTCATAGAACATTCTTCCCCAGCCACTCCGTTCGTCCTCACTCCACTCCCCCTCATAAACTGATGAGTGACTGAAGAAGTATGTCCCATACCCCTAGAGAGAAAGGTAATGATTAGCGATATATGACACAGGCAATGTAAGCTCAGACAACAGGCATTATTGATGTTACAGTGTATATAAATAATAGTATTTCAATACATGCTTCTTTCCATTCTTCCATTCCCCACAGTACTTTCTCAAGTACTCCTTCCTTTGAGGGAGAAGCACACTGTAGGTACCATATCCATTACGTTTTCCGAATTTCCACTCTCCATCATAAATCATTCCAGACTCCTTCCAAACCTGAGTTCCCTTTCCTAAAAGACACATTAAAAGTGTAAATGTCATCTATTACATAGCAAGTACTTCACATGTTATAACTAGGTGACCAAAGGAGTTGTGGTGGAAGAAGCCGCTCACCATGCTTCTGGTTGTCTTTCCACTCTCCTGTATATTCATTTCCATTCACAAAGAACACAGTGTGCCGTAGTCCACATTTCCGTGACTTGATATCCAACAATGATGATCGTGTCTGGTTTTTTGCAGCTGTTTTAAGATATGGCATGGCTGAGTGGAGATGAAAAACCCTAAAACATAAATGTCTGGTTATACTCATAAATCAGCAAAGCTGGTCCAGTTTTTCTTTTGACTGAACTATAACATAAAAAGGGAGAAAGAATGTTAAGAGGATGAGTTCACAATGCTGACGGTTATCTAATGATTTTTTTTTGCATCAAAATCAGACTTTGAATTTCAAAGCACGCATTATTTTTTTTCCACAATGATGATAAATTCGGTTTAAAAAAAAACAGTCTCTCAAATTATTCGTGTAGTAAAAATTCGACCTAAAATAAAACTGTGTAAAAAAAAAATTCAACATAAAAAATTTTTCAGTGTCAAAAAATTTTGTGTAAAACAAACTGACTCAACATCCGCGTAATCAGGGAGAAGCAATCGATTTCTCAATCTTCCACTGGGGTCGGTGCCACATGACCAATCTAGCTTTAATTGATTAGCTGGACGATGGATGATTGAGCCAGGAATCGATTGCTCTCCCTGGTTACCTGGATGTTGAGTCAGTCTGTTTTACACTAAATTTTTTGACACAGAATTTTTTTTACACGTTTTTTTAAGGTAAATTTTTACTCAACAAATTTTTTGAGAGACTGATTTTTTTTTACACTGAATGCATATCATCATTGTGAAAAAAAGCGTCAGAAATAAAAATGCATGCTTGAAATTCAATAGTTTTGAAATTCAAAGTCTGATTTTGATGCAAAAAAAAATCAGCTTTAGAAATTCAATTTCAAAATCAGATGGCACAGATTTACTTCCATAAAGAAGCATGCGTTTTGGTATCCAACACTTATTTAGTTTTTTAAAGATGGTGCAATTACAAAAGCTTCAAGGAAAACTACTTCTACAGAAAAATATGCAGTGAAAATTTGGAGTATACTGTGTTTACATTAGCAGCTTAGCTTAAAAGTCACTTTCCGTGCTGTAACATCAGCAAAATACCTTTAATACCCATTTAAAGCAACGTAAATGTACCTTAACGACGTCCCCAAGCGAATTACTCACTTCAGCTAAATCGACGCGGGCTATGTAACAGAGGAATAAACTAAGATTACAAAAACAGCTCAAATCAATGTGGGTTAACAGCAGGTTTGAAAAATACATGATGTAAACAAACAACAAGAGAATATGGCATCAAAGGAACAATTCCGTGATGACATCATTATGACATCATCACGGCTTTCATCTCGTGTTACTAACTGGAAGTAGAGCAGCTGTCCAGGGTATCGTTTGAACCTTTCAGCGAGTAGCTACACTTAAAGAAAGAGACAATCGAAATCTTTTAGCAGCGGAACTCTGAGACTACAAACAGTCAAAGACAATGCAGCGACCAACAAACCGACCCAGGATTAACAGGCCCTTCTACTTGAGGGACAGAGAGATGGAGACACTCCGCAGGACTGTGGCTCAGCTCACTGGACAGCTGGAGAGTGAGAAGAACCGAACACTCTTGCTCAGCCAGGAGTTGGAGGTGACTCAACAGAAGCTCACTGGACAGCTGGAGAGAGAGAAGAACCGAACACTCTTGCTCAGCCAGGAGTTGGAGGTGATTCATCAGAAGCTGACCAGGCAAAGGGCTCTCAAGGAAGTGTACATTAACAAAGGGAAGGAGCTCAAAAAGGAGCTGCAGATGCTTCAAAAGTACAGCTCAGAGGAGACCCTCTCCAAACACAGAATTGCTCTTAAGGTGAGGGACACGAGCCGGCAGAAGAAGAAGAAGGATCTTCATGTCGATTACGAGGAGCTGAAGGTGGCACATATTGTGGAAAATGAGAGGCTCACAACACAAGTCCAGGAACTGACTGAAAGAAACACGGTCCTCCATGAAGAACAGGAGAAGACAAGAACCTCATACCAAGCACTGAAATTCCAGTATGCAACTGATCTCACTGCTGCGAAACAGGAAGTTGAGACCCTTCAGCGTGAGCTGCAAAATCAGGCTCACCATGATGGACTCTTACAGGAACAGACCATCCAGATCCTGAGAGCCGAACAGGACTCCATGACGGAGAAGATTGCTGTTCTGCAGCAGGCAGCTTTTGAAACAGAGAGGAGGCACTGGGCTGAGCTGGAGGAGCTGAAACAACAGCTCTACATCCAGACAGCCGGTATGATGGACAACAAGGAGCTTAAAGTGGCCCAAGAAACCAGCTTTAACAATGAAAACAACAAAAAAACAAATGAACTCTCAACTGAGCTTCAACTTCGAGAGACAGGCATCAGGCAAAGTGAGATGACGCTTCAGGAGCAGGACTTCATGGACATGGACATCGAGCAGTTTTGCATGGAGTTGGAGAAAACTGCAGAAACTTCTGGAGCTGAAGAACTGGCAGGAGCTTTAGAAATCGAAGTGACTGCTGGATCTCCAGAACTAGTTGGAACAGCAGGACCAGCAGAGACACCAACCTCTAATGCCACCAAACCACCTTCTTCAGTCTGGAAACAAACAAGACACTTCTTGGGGTTAAGAAAGCCTGAGAAGTGGAAGAAGAAGTAACTTCCTCGAAGTAAGGAAGTACTTTAAAAAAAAAAAAAACTCTTCAAAAAGAGATCTCAAAAAAAAAATAAAGAAAACCAAAAAAAAAAAAAATCAATCAATCAATCAACTTTATTTCTATAGCACATTTAAAAGAACCACAAGGGTAGCCAAAGTGCTGTACAGTGACACATAAAAACAAATAAAACAATCAAAGAACCAGATAAAGCAAGCAGAAATACAGTAATGCAAAAGAATAAATAAGTGTATAAATAAGGAGGCTCACGGCAAGTGCTAAGATGATAAAAAACAAATTAACACTACAATGTACTAAAAGCCAATGAGTAAAAGTACGTTTTTAAAAGGGATTTAAAAACAGAAAATGAGGAGGCCTGTCTAATTTTCAAGGGCAACTCATTCCAGAGCTTAGGGGCAGCAGCGGCAAATGCTCTGTCCCCTCTGAGCTTCAGCCTTGTACTGGGGACGGTCAGTAAAAGCTGATCAGCTGATCTTAGGGGTCGGGGTGGGCAATAAGGCTGTAGCATCTCCGAAATATAGGGTGGAGCAAGGTTGTTCAGGCCCTTAAAAACAAATGCTAAAAGCTTAAAATGAATTCTGTACTGAACAGGGAGCCAGTGTAAGGACGCCAGGATGGGGGTGATGTGCTCACGCCTGCGGGTCTGTGTCAGGAGACGTGCAGCAGAGTTCTGCATAAGCTGCAGGCGGGCAAGGGAAGCCTGGCTAATCCCTACGTACAAGGAGTTGCAGTAATCAAGACGGGTAGTGATAAAAGCATGGATTAATTTTTCCAGGTCAGGTCTTGATAAAATGGGCTTCACCTTCGCTATTTGGCGTAGCTGATAAAAACTTTTTTGTACCACCCCGCTGATCTGCTTGTCAAATTTAAAATCAGGGTCAAATTTAACTCCCAGATTAGTGACGACCTCTTTAAGGTAGGGTGAGAGGGAGCCTAGGTCGAAAACCCTTAAAACAGGCAGAAAAAAGAGAAAACTAGGGCCCCGGTGGGGCACTGGCGGGCCCGAGCCGTGTCACGCCGCCCCCAGCGCGACTGCCTACCCCTCCCGATTGCGTCACACTCAAGGTCCAAAGATGGTGCGCGCACTTGTCTGTGGTCATTTACCATTATAATGAATGGGAGGCGCAGTTTCTACCAAAACGCTCGCTGCAGACAAACTCCATGTCCTTTTTGAAAAAAGTCTGGACCATGAGTGAGGGCACAAACACAGCTAGTATATATCCAAATGGCAAGTTGCTCCTCCTTTCGGTTTTGCCGAGAGAGCGATGCGTTTGAGCCATTGAGCGATGGGCAGGAAAAACTTGACTTTTTCTCCTGCCATGGGGGGCGCTCTTTTGGGGAGTAAAAATTCCTTCACAAATGTGTTGATGGCTGGACATTGCATCATCCTAGAAAACTTGGAGGCCAGTGAGGGCAAAAATAAAAAGTTATAAGACTTTTAAATATGTGGATTTTAGGGTTATTTTTGGCGCCCCCTAGAACCTAAACCGTGGGGTGCAGCGTCATGATTTGAATAACTTTTAATGGCCATGGGGTGTAGATTGGCCTGAGCAAATGTGGTGCCGGTGGAACGAAAGCCTTCGGAGGAGTTAGCGAAATTCCAATGTGTGCGGATCGGCAAAAAATGCGAAATAGCCCTTTAACCGTACATTTGACAGATACGCCCGCCCTGACTTTTTTGTAGATCTTATTGAGATACATGTGTGTGTCAATTTTTGTGTCAATATGACAAAGCGTACAGGCGTGACACTCGATAGTGTGAATTTTCACCTTAGGGGGCGCTATGGAGCCATTTTGCATATTATTTTTTCGGCGACTTCAGAATATCGAATTTTTCACCAGGCCCGGTCGTCCTGCCAAATTTCATGAGTTTTCGCCAGTGGGAAGTGGGCCATTTTCCCCTTCAAAGGGGAGGAAAAATAAGAAGAAAGAAAGAAAGACTAGGGCCCCGTTGGGGCACTGGCGGGCCCGAGCCGTGTCACGCCGCCCCCAGCGCGACCGCCTCCCCCACCCGATCGCGTCACACTCAAGGTCCAAAGATGGTGTGCGCACTTGTTTGTGGTCATTTACCATTATAATGAACGGGAGGCGCAGTTTCTACCAAAACGCTCGCTGCAGAAAAACTCCATGTCCTATTTGAAAAAAGTCTGGACCATGAGTGAGGGCACAAACACAGCTAAGATATATCCAAATGGCAAGTTGCTCCTCCTTTCGCTTTTGCCGAGAGAGCAGTGCGTTTGAGCCATTGAATGATGAACAGGAAAAACTTGACTTTATTCTCCTGCCATGGGGGGGCGCTCTTTTAAAGAGAAAAAACTCCTTCACAAATGTGTTGATGGCTGGACATTGCATCATCCTAGAAAACATGGAGGCCAGTGAGGACAAAAATAAAAAGTTATAAGACTTTTAAATATGTGGATTTTAGGGTTATATTTGGCAACCCCTAGAACCTAAACCGTGGGGTGCAGCGTCATGATTTGAATAACTTTTAATGGCCATGGGGTGTAGATTGGCCTGAGCAAATGTGGTGCCGGTGGAACGAAAGCCTTCGGAGGAATTAGCAAAATTCCAATGTGTGCGAATCTGCAAAAAATGCGAAATAACCCTTTAACCGTACATTTTACAGATACGTGGCCATTGACTTTTTCGAAGATCTTATTGAAATACACGTGTATGTAAAATTTTGTGTCAATACGACAAAACATACAGGCGTAGCACTCAACAATGTGTATTTTCACCTTAGTGGACAAGAAAAAATTGACTTTTTTCTCCTGCCATGGGGGGCGCTCTTTTGCCGAGTAAAAATTCCTTCACAAATGTGTTGATGGCTGGACATTGCATCATCCTAGAAAACTTGGAGGCCAGTGGGGACAAAAATAAAAAGTTATAAGACTTTTAAATATGTGGATTTTACGGTTATCTTTGGCTCCCCCTAGAACCTAAACCGTGGGGTGCAGCGTCATGATTTGAATAACTTTTAATGGCCATGGGGTGTAGATTGGCCTGAGCAAATGTGGTGCCGGTGGAACGAAAGCCTTCGGAGGAGTTAGCGAAATTCCAATGTGTGCGGATCGGCAAAAAATGCGGAATAACCCTTTAACCGTACATTTGACAGATACGCGCGCATTGACTTTTTCGTAGATCTTATTGAGATACATGTGTGTGTCAATTTTTGTGTCATTTTGCCAAAGCGTACAGGTGTTACACTCAACAATGTGTATTTTCACCTTAGGGGACAAGAAAAAATGGACTTTTTTCTCCTGCCATGGGGGGGCGCTCTTTTGGGGAGTAAAAATTCCTTCACAAATATGTTGATGGCTGGACATTGCATCATCCTAGAAAACTTGGAGGCCAGTGAGGACAAAAATAAAAAGTTATAAGACTTTTAAATATGTGGATTTTAGGGTTATCTTTGGCGCCCCCTAGAACCTAAACCGTGGGGTGCAGCGTCATGATTTGAATAACTTTTAATGGCCATGGGGTGTAGATTGGCCTGAGCAAATGTGGTGCCGGTGGAACGAAAGCCTTCGGAGGAGTTAGCGAAATTCCAATGTGTGCGGATCGGCAAAAAATGCGAAATAACCCTTTAACCGTACATTTGACAGATACGCCCGCACTGACTTTTTTGTAGATCTTATTGAGATACATGTGTGTGTCAATTTTTGTGTCATTTTGACAAAGCGTACCGTCGGACAGTGAATAGTGTGAATTTTCACCTTAGGGGGCGCTATGGAGCCATTTTGCATTTTCTTGTTTGGGCGACTTCGGAATATCAAATTTTTCACCAGGCCCAGTCGTCCTGCCAAATTTCATGAGTTTTCGCCAGTGGGAAGTGGGCCATTTTCCAGTTCAAAGGGGAGGAAAAATAATAACTAGGGCCCCGGTGGGGCACTGTCGGGCCCGAGCCGCGTCGCGCCGCCCCCAGCGCGACGCCTCCCCCTCCCGATCGCGTCACACTCAAGGTCCAAAGATGGTGTGCGCACTTGTCTGTGGTCATTTCCCATTATAATGAATGGGAGGCGCAGTTTCTACCAAAACGCTGGCTGCAGACAAACTACATGTCCTATTTGAAAAAAGTCTGGACCATGAGTGAGGGCACAAACACAGCTAGGATATATCCAAATGGCAAGTTGCTCCTCCTTACGGTGTTGCCCGGAGAGCGATGCGATTGAGCCATTGAGCGATGGGCAGGGTTAACTTGACTTTTTCTCCTGCCTTGGGGGGGGGGGGGGGGGGTGGATTCTTTTAAGAATGTGGATATTTGGGTCATCTTTGGCGCCCCCTAGAACGTAAACCGTTGGGTGCAGCGTCATGATTTTTACAACTTTGAATGGCCATGGGATGTAGATCGGCTTGAGCAAATTTGGTGTCGGTGGGAAGAAAGCCTAAGGAGGAGTTAGCGAAATTCCAATGTGTGCAGATCTGCAAAAAATGCGAAATAACCCTCTAACCGTACATTTTACAGATACGTGCCCATTGACTCTTTCGTAGATCTTATTGAGATACACGTGTGTGTCAAAAATTTTGTGTCATTTTGACAAAGCGTATAGGCGTGACAGTCAACAATGTGTTTTTTCAACTTAGGGGACAAGAAAAAATGGACTTTTTCTCCTGCCATGGGGGGGCGCTCTTTTCGGGAGTAAAAATTCCTTTACAAATGTGTTGATGGCTGGACATTGCATCATCCTAGAAAACTTGGAGGCCAGTGAGGACAAAAATAAAAAGTTATAAGACTATTAAGAATGTGGATTTTTGGGTTATCTTTGGCGCCCCCTAGAACCTAAATCGTGGAGTGCAGCGTCATGATTTGTACAACTTTTAATGGCCATGGGGTGTAGATTGGCCTGAGCAAATTTGGTGCCGGTGGAACGAAAGCCTTAGGAGGAGTTAGCGAAATTCCAATGTGTGCGGATCGGCAAAAAATGCGAAATAGCCCTTTAACCGTACATTTGACAGATACGCCCGCCCTGACTTTTTTGTAGATCTTATTGAGATACATGTGTGTGTCAATTTTTGTGTCAATATGACAAAGCGTACAGGCGTGACACTCGATAGTGTGAATTTTCACCTTAGGGGGCGCTATGGAGCCATTTTGCATATTATTTTTTCGGCGACTTCAGAATATCGAATTTTTCACCAGGCCCGGTCGTCCTGCCAAATTTCATGAGTTTTCGCCAGTGGGAAGTGGGCCATTTTCCCCTTCAAAGGGGAGGAAAAATAAGAAGAAAGAAAGAAAGACTAGGGCCCCGTTGGGGCACTGGCGGGCCCGAGCCGTGTCACGCCGCCCCCAGCGCGACCGCCTCCCCCACCCGATCGCGTCACACTCAAGGTCCAAAGATGGTGTGCGCACTTGTTTGTGGTCATTTACCATTATAATGAACGGGAGGCGCAGTTTCTACCAAAACGCTCGCTGCAGAAAAACTCCATGTCCTATTTGAAAATAGTCTGGACCATGAGTGAGGGCACAAACACAGCTAAGATATATCCAAATGGCAAGTTGCTCCTCCTTTCGCTTTTGCCGAGAGAGCAGTGCGTTTGAGCCATTGAATGATGAACAGGAAAAACTTGACTTTATTCTCCTGCCATGGGGGGCGCTCTTTTAAAGAGAAAAAACTCCTTCACAAATGTGTTGATGGCTGGACATTGCATCATCCTAGAAAACATGGAGGCCAGTGAGGACAAAAATAAAAAGTTATAAGACTTTTAAATATGTGGATTTTAGGGTTATATTTGGCAACCCCTAGAACCTAAACCGTGGGGTGCAGCGTCATGATTTGAATAACTTTTAATGGCCATGGGGTGTAGATTGGCCTGAGCAAATGTGGTGCCGGTGGAACGAAAGCCTTCGGAGGAATTAGCAAAATTCCAATGTGTGCGAATCTGCAAAAAATGCGAAATAACCCTTTAACCGTACATTTTACAGATACGTGGCCATTGACTTTTTCGAAGATCTTATTGAAATACACGTGTATGTAAAATTTTGTGTCAATACGACAAAACATACAGGCGTAGCACTCAACAATGTGTATTTTCACCTTAGTGGACAAGAAAAAATTGACTTTTTTCTCCTGCCATGGGGGGGCGCTCTTTTGCCGAGTAAAAATTCCTTCACAAATGTGTTGATGGCTGGACATTGCATCATCCTAGAAAACTTGGAGGCCAGTGGGGACAAAAATAAAAAGTTATAAGACTTTTAAATATGTGGATTTTACGGTTATCTTTGGCTCCCCCTAGAACCTAAACCGTGGGGTGCAGCGTCATGATTTGAATAACTTTTAATGGCCATGGGGTGTAGATTGGCCTGAGCAAATGTGGTGCCGGTGGAACGAAAGCCTTCGGAGGAGTTAGCGAAATTCCAATGTGTGCGGATCGGCAAAAAATGCGGAATAACCCTTTAACCGTACATTTGACAGATACGCGCACATTGACTTTTTCGTAGATCTTATTGAGATACATGTGTGTGTCAATTTTTGTGTCATTTTGCCAAAGCGTACAGGTGTTACACTCAACAATGTGTATTTTCACCTTAGGGGACAAGAAAAAATGGACTTTTTTCTCCTGCCATGGGGGGCGCTCTTTTGGGGAGTAAAAATTCCTTCACAAATATGTTGATGGCTGGACATTGCATCATCCTAGAAAACTTGGAGGCCAGTGAGGACAAAAATAAAAAGTTATAAGACTTTTAAATATGTGGATCTTAGGGTTATCTTTGGCGCCCCCTAGAACCTAAACCGTGGGGTGCAGCGTCATGATTTGAATAACTTTTAATGGCCATGGGGTGTAGATTGGCCTGAGCAAATGTGGTGCCGGTGGAACGAAAGCCTTCGGAGGAGTTAGCGAAATTCCAATGTGTGCGGATCGGCAAAAAATGCGAAATAACCCTTTAACCGTACATTTGACAGATACGCCCGCACTGACTTTTTTGTAGATCTTATTGAGATACATGTGTGTGTCAATTTTTGTGTCATTTTGACAAAGCGTACACGCGTGACAGTCAATAGTGTGAATTTTCACCTTAGGGGGCGCTATGGAGCCATTTTGCATTTTCTTGTTTGGGCGACTTCGGAATATCAAATTTTTCACCAGGCCCAGTCGTCCTGCCAAATTTCATGAGTTTTCGCCAGTGGGAAGTGGGCCATTTTCCAGTTCAAAGGGGAGGAAAAATAATAACTAGGGCCCCGGTGGGGCACTGTCGGGCCCGAGCCGCGTCGCGCCGCCCCCAGCGCGACGCCTCCCCCTCCGATCGCGTCACACTCAAGGTCCAAAGATGGTGTGCGCACTTGTCTGTGGTCATTTCCCATTATAATGAATGGGAGGCGCAGTTTCTACCAAAACGCTGGCTGCAGACAAACTACATGTCCTATTTGAAAAAAGTCTGGACCATGAGTGAGGGCACAAACACAGCTAGGATATATCCAAATGGCAAGTTGCTCCTCCTTACGGTGTTGCCCGGAGAGCGATGCGATTGAGCCATTGAGCGATGGGCAGGGTTAACTTGACTTTTTCTCCTGCCTTGAGGGGGGGGGGTGGGGGGGGGGGGGGTGGATTCTTTTAAGAATGTGGATATTTGGGTCATCTTTGGCGCCCCCTAGAACGTAAACCGTTGGGTGCAGCGTCATGATTTTTACAACTTTGAATGGCCATGGGATGTAGATCGGCTTGAGCAAATTTGGTGTCGGTGGGAAGAAAGCCTAAGGAGGAGTTAGCGAAATTCCAATGTGTGCAGATCTGCAAAAAATGCGAAATAACCCTCTAACCGTACATTTTACAGATACGTGCCCATTGACTCTTTCGTAGATCTTATTGAGATACACGTGTGTGTCAAATTTTGTGTCATTTTGACAAAGCGTATAGGCGTGACAGTCAACAATGTGTTTTTTCAGCTTAGGGGACAAGAAAAAATGGACTTTTTTCTCCTGCCATGGGGGGCGCTCTTTTCGGGAGTAAAAATTCCTTTACAAATGTGTTGATGGCTGGACATTGCATCATCCTAGAAAACTTGGAGGCCAGTGAGGACAAAAATAAAAAGTTATAAGACTATTAAGAATGTGGATTTTTGGGTTATCTTTGGCGCCCCCTAGAACCTAAATCGTGGAGTGCAGCGTCATGATTTGTACAACTTTTAATGGCCATGGGGTGTAGATTGGCCTGAGCAAATTTGGTGCCGGTGGAACTAAAGCCTTCGGAGGAGTTAGCGACATTCCAATGTGTGCGGATCGGCAAAAAATGCGGAATAACCCTTTAACCGTACATTTGACAGATACGCGCGCATTGACTTTTTCGTAGATCTTATTGAGATACACGTGTGTGTCAAATTTTGTGTCATTTTGACAAAGCGTATAGGCGTGACAGTTAACAATGTGTTTTTTCAACTTAGGGGACAAGAAAAAATGGACTTTTTTCTCCTGCCATGTGGGGGCGCTCTTTTGGGGAGTAAAAATTCCTTCACAAATGTGTTGATGGCTGGACATTGCATCATCCTAGAGAACTTGGAGGCCAGTGAGGACAAAAATAAAAAGTTATAAGACTTTTAAGACTGTGGATTTTAGGGTTATCTTTGGCGCCCCCTAGAACCTAAACCGTGGGGTGCAGCGTCATGATTTGTACAACTTTTAATGGCCATGGGGTGTAGATTGGCCTGAGCAAATGTGGTGCCGTTGGAACGAAAGCCTTCGGAGGAGTTAGCGAAATTCCAATGTGTGCGGATCGGCAAAAAATGCGAAATAACCCTTTAACCGTACATTTGACAGATACGCCCGCACTGACTTTTTTGTAGATCTTATTGAGATACATGTGTGTGTCAATTTTTGTGTCATTTTGACAAAGCGTACACGCGTGACAGTCAATAGTGTGAATTTTCACCTTAGGGGGCGCTATGGAGCCATTTTGCATTTTCTTGTTTGGGCGACTTCGGAATATCAAATTTTTCACCAGGCCCAGTCGTCCTGCCAAATTTCATGAGTTTTCGCCAGTGGGAAGTGGGCCATTTTCCAGTTCAAAGGGGAGGAAAAATAATAACTAGGGCCCCGGTGGGGCACTGTCGGGCCCGAGCCGCGTCGCGCCGCCTCCAGCGCGACGCCTCCCCCTCCCGATCGCGTCACACTCAAGGTCCAAAGATGGTGTGCGCACTTGTCTGTGGTCATTTCCCATTATAATGAATGGGAGGCGCAGTTTCTACCAAAACGCTGGCTGCAGACAAACTACATGTCCTATTTGAAAAAAGTCTGGACCATGAGTGAGGGCACAAACACAGCTAGGATATATCCAAATGGCAAGTTGCTCCTCCTTACGGTGTTGCCCGGAGAGCGATGCGATTGAGCCATTGAGCGATGGGCAGGGTTAACTTGACTTTTTCTCCTGCCTTGGGGGGGGGGGGGGGGGGGGGGATTCTTTTAAGAATGTGGATATTTGGGTCATCTTTGGCGCCCCCTAGAACGTAAACCGTTGGGTGCAGCGTCATGATTTTTACAACTTTGAATGGCCATGGGATGTAGATCGGCTTGAGCAAATTTGGTGTCGGTGGGAAGAAAGCCTAAGGAGGAGTTAGCGAAATTCCAATGTGTGCAGATCTGCAAAAAATGCGAAATAACCCTCTAACCGTACATTTTACAGATACGTGCCCATTGACTCTTTCGTAGATCTTATTGAGATACACGTGTGTGTCAAATTTTGTGTCATTTTGACAAAGCGTATAGGCGTGACAGTCAACAATGTGTTTTTTCAACTTAGGGGACAAGAAAAAATGGACTTTTTTCTCCTGCTATGGGGGGCGCTCTTTTCGGGAGTAAAAATTCCTTTACAAATGTGTTGATGGCTGGACATTGCATCATCCTAGAAAACTTGGAGGCCAGTGAGGACAAAAATAAAAAGTTATAAGACTATTAAGAATGTGGATTTTTGGGTTATCTTTGGCGCCCCCTAGAACCTAAATCGTGGAGTGCAGCGTCATGATTTGTACAACTTTTAATGGCCATGGGGTGTAGATTGGCCTGAGCAAATTTGGTGCCGGTGGAACTAAAGCCTTCGGAGGAGTTAGCGACATTCCAATGTGTGCGGATCGGCAAAAAATGCGGAATAACCCTTTAACCATACATTTTACAGATACGTGCCCATTGACTTTTTCGTAGATCTTATTGAGATACATGTGATTGTCAAATTTTGTGTCATTTTGACAAAGCGTATAGGCGTGACAGTCAACAATGTGTTTTTTCAACTTAGGGGACAAGAAAAAATGGACTTTTTTCTCCTGCCATGTGGGGGCGCTCTTTTGGGGAGTAAAAATTCCTTCACAAATGTGTTGATGGCTGGACATTGCATCATCCTAGAGAACTTGGAGGCCAGTGAGGACAAAAATAAAAAGTTATAAGACTTTTAAGACTGTGGATTTTAGGGTTATCTTTGGCGCCCCCTAGAACGTAAACTGTGGGGTGCAGCGTCATGATTTGTACAACTTTTAATGGCCATGGGGTGTAGATTGGCCTGAGCAAATGTGGTGCCGGTGGAACGAATGCCTTCGGAGGAGTTAGCGAAATTCCAATGTGTGCAGATCGGCAAAAAATGCGAAATAACCCTCTAACTGTACATTTCACAGATGCGCCCGCGCTGACTTTTTCGTAGAACGTATTGAGATACACGTGTGTGTCAATTTTTGTGTCAATATGACAAAGCGTACAGGCGTGACAGTCAATAGTGTGAATTTTCGCCTTAGGGGGCGCTATGGAGCCATTTTGCATTTTATTGTTTGGGCGACTTCAGAATATCGAATTTTTCACCAGGCCCGGTCGTCCTGCCAAATTTCATGAGTTTTCGCCAGTGGGAAGTCGGCCATTTTCCAGTTTAAAGCGGAGGAAAAATAATAATAATAACAAACTAGGGCCCCGGTGGGGCACTGTCGGGCCCGAGCCGCGTCGCGCCGCCCCCAGTGCGACCGCCTCCCCGTCCCGATCGAGTCACACTCAAGAACCAAAGATGGTGTGCGCACTTGTCTGTGGTCATTTCCCATTATAATGAATGGGAGGCGCAGTTTCTACCAAAACACTCGCTGCAGACAAACTTCATGTCCTATTTGAAAAAAGTCTGGACTATGAGTGAGGGCACAAACACAGCTATGATATATCGAAATGCCAGGTTGCTCCTCCTTACGGTGTTGCCTGGAGAGCGATGCGATTGAGCCATTGAGCGATGGGCAGGAAAAACTTGACTTTTTCTCCTGCCATAGGGGGGGATGTGGATTCTTTTAAGAATGTGGATTTTTGGGTCATCTTTGGCGCCCCCTAGAACGTAAACCGTGGGGTGCAGCGTCATGATTTGAATAACTTTTAATGGCCATGGGGTGTAGATTGGCCTGAGCAAATGTGGTGCCGGTGGAACGAAAGCCTTCGGAGGAGTTAGCGAAATTCCAATGTGTGCGGATCGGCAAAAAATGCGGAATAACCCTTTAACCGTACATTTGACAGATACGCGCGCATTGACTTTTTCGTAGATCTTATTGAGATACATGTGTGTGTCAATTTTTGTGTCATTTTGCCAAAGCGTACAGGTGTTACACTCAACAATGTGTATTTTCACCTTAGGGGACAAGAAAAAATGGACTTTTTTCTCCTGCCATGGGGGGCGCTCTTTGGGAGTAAAAATTCCTTCACAAATGTGTTGATGGCTGGACATTGCATCATCCTAGAAAACTTGGAGGCCAGTGAGGGCAAAAATAAAAAGTTATAAGACTTTTAAATATGTGGATCTTAGGGTTATCTTTGGCGCCCCCTAGAACCTAAACCGTGGGGTGCAGCGTCATGATTTGAATAACTTTTAATGGCCATGGGGTGTAGATTGGCCTGAGCAAATGTGGTGCCGGTGGAACGAAAGCCTTCGGAGGAGTTAGCGAAATTCCAATGTGTGCGGATCGGCAAAAAATGCGAAATAACCCTTTAACCGTACATTTGACAGATACGCCCGCACTGACTTTTTTGTAGATCTTATTGAGATACATGTGTGTGTCAATTTTTGTGTCATTTTGACAAAGCGTACAGGCGTGACAGTGAACAGTGTGAATTTTCACCTTAGGGGGCGCTATGGAGCCATTTTGCATTTTCTTGTTTGGGCGACTTCGGAATATCAAATTTTTCACCAGGCCCGGTCGTCCTGCCAAATTTCATGAGTTTTCGCCAGTGGGAAGTGGGCCATTTTCCAGTTCAAAGGGGAGGAAAAATAACTAGGGCCCCGTTGGGGCACTGGCGGGCCCGAGCCGTGTCGCGCCGCCCCCAGCGCGACCGCCTACCCCTCTTGATCGCGTCACACTCAAGGTCCAAAGATGGTGTGCGCACTCGTCTGTGGTCATTTACCATTATAATGAATGGGAGGCGCAGTTTCTACCAAAATGCTCGCTGCAGACAAACTCCATGTCCTTTTTGAAAAAAGTCTGGACCATGAGTGAGGGCATAAACACAGCTAGGATATATCCAAATGGCAAGTTGCTCCTCCTTTCGGTTTTGCCGAGAGAGCGATGCGTTTGAGCCATTGAGCGATGGGCAGGAAAAACTTGACTTTTTCTCCTGCCATGGGGGGGCGCTCTTTTGGGGAGAAAAAATTCCTTCACAAATGTGTTGATGGCTGGACATTGCATCATCCTAGAAAACTTGGAGGCCAGTGAGGACAAAAATAAAAAGTTATAAGACTTTTAAAAATGTGGATATTTGGGTCCTCTTTGGCACCCCCTAGAACGTAAACCGTGGGGTGCAGCATCATGATTTGTACAACTTTGAATGGCCATGGGGTGTAGATTGACCTGAGCAAATTTGAAGCCGATGGGACAAAAGCTTTAGGAGGAGTTAGCCACATTCCAATGTGTGCGAATCGGCAAAAAATGCGAAATAGCCCTTTAACCGTACATTGAACAGATACGCTCGCATTGACTTTTTCGTAGATCTTATTGAGATACATGTGTGTGTCAAATTTTGTGTCATTTTGACAAAGCGTAAAGGCGTGACAGTCAACAATGTGTATTTTCGCCTTAGGAGACAAGAAAAAATGGACTTTTTTCTCCTGCCATGGGGGGCGCTCTTTTGGCGAGTAAAAATTCCTTCACAAATGTGTTGATGGCTGGACATTGCATCATCCTAGAGAACTTGGAGGCCAGTGAGGACAAAAATAAAAAGTTATAAGACTTTTAAGACTGTGGATTTTTGGGTTATCTTTGGCGCCCCCTAGAACGTAAACCGTGGGGTGCAGCGTCATGATTTGTACAACTTTTAATGGCCATGGGGTGTAGATTGGCCTGAGCAAATGTGGTGCCGTTGGAATGAAAGCCTTCGGAGGAGTTAGCGAAATTCCAATGTGTGCGGATCGGCAAAAAATGCGAAATAACCCTTTAACCGTACATTTGACAGATATGCCCGCACTGACTTTTTTGTAGATCTTATTGAGATACATGTGTGTGTCAAATTTTGTGTCATTTTGACAAAGCGTAAAGGCGTGACAGTCAACAATGTGTATTTTCGCCTTAGGAGACAAGAAAAAATGGACATTTTTCTCCTGCCATGGGGGGCGCTCTTTTGGCGAGTAAAAATTCCTTCACAAATGTGTTGATGGCTGGACATTGCATCATCCTAGAGAACTTGGAGGCCAGTGAGGACAAAAATAAAAAGTTATAAGACTTTTAAGACTGTGGATTTTTGGGTTATCTTTGGCGCCCCCTAGAACGTAAACCGTGGGGTGCAGCGTCATGATTTGTACAACTTTTATTGGCCATGGGGTGTAGATTGGCCTGAGCAAATGTGGTGCCGGTGGAACGAAAACCTTCGGAGGAGTTAGCGAAATTCAAATGTGTGCGGATCGGCAAAAAATGCGAAATAAACCTTTAACCGTACATTTGACAGATACGCCCGCACTGACTTTTTTGTAGATCTTATTGAGATACACGTGTGTGTCAAATTTTGTGTCATTTTGACAAAGCGTACAGGCGTGACACTCAATCATGTGAATTTTTCACCTTAGGGGGCGCTATGGAGCCATTTTGCATTTGATTTTTTGGGCGACTTCAGAATATCAAATTTTTCACCAGGCCCGGTCGTCTTGCCAAATTTCATGACTTTTCACCAGTGGGAAGTGGGCCATTTTCCAGTTCAAAGGGGCAGAAAAATAATAATAAGAAGAAGAAGAAAGAAGAATCCATCAGGAATAATAGGGCTCTCGCAGCTGCTTAGCAGCTACGCTCGGGCCCTAATAATAATAATAACAAAAGAAGGAAACTACAGGAACAAGAGGGCTCTCGCAGCTGCTTAGCAGCTACGCTCGGGCCCTAAAGAAGAATCCATCAGGAACAAGAGGGCTCTCGCAGCTGCTTAGCAGCTACGCTCGGGCCCTAAAGAAAGAAGAAAGAAAAACTCATCAGGAATAATAGGGCTCTACGCCCGGCTGCTCTGCAGCTGGCTCGGGCCCTAATAATAACAAAAGAAGGAAACTACAGGAACAAGAGGGCTCTCGCAGCTGCTTAGCAGCTACGCTCGGGCCCTAAAGAAAGAAGAACCCATACAGGAATAATAGGACTCTACGCCCGGCTGCTCTGCAGCTGGCTCGGGCCCTAACAAGTCCAGCAACAGCACAGTTTCGTCCGGTGTGGCTGCTGCGATCACGTCCACCTCCATCATGGTTCCCTTTGGTTTAGTCTTCATAGTCTTTGCTGTGCATTTCTACCGCTCACTGGTCAGCCACAAGACGGACAGACAGTTTCAGGAGCTGGAGGAGCTTTCTAATCTCACCAGGCTACAGAATGAGCTGGACAACAGGGGCGAATCTTCTATCCTGCAGTCTCCTAGCTCAAATTTCCCTTAGACAACAAGTATGTTGGACTCATGGTGGAACTCTGATTTCCTGAGATTTCTCTCAAGTTAGAAGCGGCATTTTGGCTTCTGTTTTTACAGATGTATCACCTTTTTGTTGTGAAATTGTTCTTTTATGTAAAGAGTTGTATTTTTAGAACACGTTTGATAAACTGTGAACTCACAAATTTGCCATTACGCATGTAACTTAAATTTGAAGTCTTAACTGTGACAGCTGTTTGATTTCTCACTTAATTTATAGCACTCACAAAAAAAAAACATCTGAACAATAACTTGAATCCTGTCTGTTGCCTGCTATTTATTAACCTGTTTGTCTACTATAGTTTTTCTGTTGACACATAAATTACCTGGCTGTGCAAACAGAAAGTATTTAACCTCTTTTTGTTGACTATATACCTGGTTTATTGTAAAGTTCACTTCATGAATGTAAGGACTGCCATTTGTGTAGACTGATTGCCAAAACTCCAGTATTATTAAAGGATACATGCTGACATCTGTAGCACAAGCTTTGTTCCAAGAATGAACACTTTTCATTTTGTAAAGCATCCTGAAATATGTAAATATATTCTCTATTTGTGCTATATATTTTTAATTTTTGACACAGGTTGGGCAAATCACACCTGGAATATTTAGTAAATGTGAAATTTTTTGTCTCATGAGCACATGAGACTGCTTGTACTTGTTAATAATCTACACCAGTGCTCTCGTGCTTTATTCTGTAAAGCCTTGGTGCCCCCTTTGTTTTTCAAGCACTAAGTTAGCATGTCGTTTTTATCAGTCACTCTTGACACATGAAGTGCACTTAAGTAACAGTGATATTTCTTCAAGATTACTGTTACATAGTAGGATGTTTTGTTCTCACATATTTAGAGAGACGAGTCAGTCTGGGTTAGTAGCCTGTGCTGGAGGTGCATGTAGACTGTATGTAGATGATGTCCAGGAGTGGTTTTCAGTCAAAGTAATGGGAAGTTGTGGGGCAGATATGGCATTATAACTATTTAAAAAAACAGGGTTAAATCTCTTGGATTTCATAATGAAACAAAAAGAGTAACCATTACTGGTTTGTGTAAAAAGTCATCCCTGAATGGCACTCACTGTGAAGGGTTTTTCTATACCATCCTGTAAATTACACCTACTGACCCCTACCAAGCAGTTACAGCATTTTAATTATAGAAAATTTCTGACCTTTTGCGAATGAACTCGTTTGTTTTGGTTTAGGCATCACTATAAATTTTGTTCTGTTGAAATAGACATACTTGAAATTGAATCACAGGAACTTAAAACTTAGCTGCATGATCCATTTATACTGGCGTGTAACATGATGAGCTTTTGTACCCTTGCTCTGTTTGTAATGTAACAAAGCAGTGTCATTTTCATCAGGTTTTTCCTTATAAACATAATCTAATATTCAAGAAGCTTCACTAAGAGCTTTGGCAAACTATTCAATGATAATGAAATTTAGTGTAAACCTTTTATTGTCATGCAAGGTATTGTATTTAACCATCTTTTTGGCAGTAAACTAAATCAGTGTGTTATTTCACTTATCTTTGTTTTTCAGTCCATTTCAAGCATTTCTCTGATTTTTTTTTTCACTAATAACAAACAAGTGATTTAGCTGAAAATATTCAAATATGAACACACAAAATGAAATTATGCCAATTTTATTATTTGGCAGTAAATGTACGGCAGAGTGGAAACTTGCTATCGGTCTTCCTCTTGTCCCTCTTCAACTCTGGTAAGGTAGGCTGACTGGGCTTCCCTTAGAACCAATTGCATGTCGACCAGTTGAACCTTGAAAAACAAAGAAAAGCTTCATTTCTTCACAGTTACGCCAAGAGAAAGAGCTTTATTACAAATGTTTATTTGATTTGTCACACAAGGGCTGAATTGTAAACGGATCTGTGACTGTGTCATAATGAAAATGTTGTACCTGTGGGATTGGGTATCTTGTCGATGCAGGTGCGTCATCTCTTCCAAAATCAGACAGAGTTCCACATTTTGCAACCCCATCCACCCAAAAACCTTCATAAAGTTGACCTTTGTCAGAATGATAGAATTTCCCGTTTCCATTTTTCAAGCCATTTTTCCAGGTGCCTTCATACCAGTTTCCATTCACTCAAGAAAGGAGAAAAGTCAAATGTTAGATCTACAAACATTGTCACACTCAATTTCTAATCCATTTTAACTGAAAATGTATGATAGCAAAGTCTGCTTACAAAATTGAATGATGCCTTTTCCATGATTCTTATCCTTCATCCACTCTCCCTCATAGATGTCTCCATTCTCATAGAACATTCTTCCCCAGCCACTCCGTTCGTCCTCACTCCACTCCCCCTCATAAACTGATGAGTGACTGAAGAAGTATGTCCCATACCCCTAGAGAGAAAGGTAATGATTAGCGATATATGACACAGGCAATGTAAGCTCAGACAACAGGCATTATTGATGTTACAGTGTATATAAATAATAGTATTTCAATACATGCTTCTTTCCATTCTTCCATTCCCCACAGTACTTTCTCAAGTACTCCTTCCTTTGAGGGAGAAGCACACTGTAGGTACCATATCCATCACGTTTTCCGAATTTCCACTCTCCATCATAAATCATTCCAGACTCCTTCCAAACCTGAGTTCCCTTTCCTAAAAGACACATTAAAAGTGTAAATGTCATCTATTACATAGCAAGTACTTCACATGTTATAACTAGGTGACCAAAGGAGTTGTGGTGGAAGAAGCCGCTCACCATGCTTCTGGTTGTCTTTCCACTCTCCTGTATATTCATTTCCATTCACAAAGAACACAGTGTGCCGTAGTCCACATTTCCGTGACTTGATATCCAACAATGATGATCGTGTCTGGTTTTTTGCAGCTGTTTTAAGATATGGCATGGCTGAGTGGAGATGAAAAACCCTAAAACATAAATGTCTGGTTATACTCATAAATCAGCAAAGCTGGTCCAGTTTTTCTTTTGACTGAACTATAACATAAAAAGGGAGAAAGAATGTTAAGAGGATGAGTTCACAATGCTGACGGTTATCTAATGATTTTTTTTTGCATCAAAATCAGACTTTGAATTTCAAAGCACGCATTATTTTTTTTCCACAATGATGATAAATTCGGTTTAAAAAAAAACAGTCTCTCAAATTATTCGTGTAGTAAAAATTCGACCTAAAATAAAACTGTGTAAAAAAAAAAATTCAACATAAAAAATTTTTCAGTGTCAAAAAATTTTGTGTAAAACAAACTGACTCAACATCCGCGTAATCAGGGAGAAGCAATCGATTTCTCAATCTTCCACTGGGGTCGGTGCCACATGACCAATCTAGCTTTAATTGATTAGCTGGACGATGGATGATTGAGCCAGGAATCGATTGCTCTCCCTGGTTACCTGGATGTTGAGTCAGTCTGTTTTACACTAAATTTTTTGACACAGAATTTTTTTTACACGTTTTTTTAAGGTAAATTTTTACTCAACAAATTTTTTGAGAGACTGATTTTTTTTTACACTGAATGCATATCATCATTGTGAAAAAAAGCGTCAGAAATAAAAATGCATGCTTGAAATTCAATAGTTTTGAAATTCAAAGTCTGATTTTGATGCAAAAAAAAATCAGCTTTAGAAATTCAATTTCAAAATCAGATGGCACAGATTTACTTCCATAAAGAAGCATGCGTTTTGGTATCCAACACTTATTTAGTTTTTTAAAGATGGTGCAATTACAAAAGCTTCAAGGAAAACTACTTCTACAGAAAAATATGCAGTGAAAATTTGGAGTATACTGTGTTTACATTAGCAGCTTAGCTTAAAAGTCACTTTCCGTGCTGTAACATCAGCAAAATACCTTTAATACCCATTTAAAGCAACGTAAATGTACCTTAACGACGTCCCCAAGCGAATTACTCACTTCAGCTAAATCGACGCGGGCTATGTAACAGAGGAATAAACTAAGATTACAAAAACAGCTCAAATCAATGTGGGTTAACAGCAGGTTTGAAAAATACATGATGTAAACAAACAACAAGAGAATATGGCATCAAAGGAACAATTCCGTGATGACATCATTATGACATCATCACGGCTTTCATCTCGTGTTACTAACTGGAAGTAGAGCAGCTGTCCAGGGTATCGTTTGAACCTTTCAGCGAGTAGCTACACTTAAAGAAAGAGACAATCGAAATCTTTTAGCAGCGGAACTCTGAGACTACAAACAGTCAAAGACAATGCAGCGACCAACAAACCGACCCAGGATTAACAGGCCCTTCTACTTGAGGGACAGAGAGATGGAGACACTCCGCAGGACTGTGGCTCAGCTCACTGGACAGCTGGAGAGTGAGAAGAACCGAACACTCTTGCTCAGCCAGGAGTTGGAGGTGACTCAACAGAAGCTCACTGGACAGCTGGAGAGAGAGAAGAACCGAACACTCTTGCTCAGCCAGGAGTTGGAGGTGATTCATCAGAAGCTGACCAGGCAAAGGGCTCTCAAGGAAGTGTACATTAACAAAGGGAAGGAGCTCAAAAAGGAGCTGCAGATGCTTCAAAAGTACAGCTCAGAGGAGACCCTCTCCAAACACAGAATTGCTCTTAAGGTGAGGGACACGAGCCGGCAGAAGAAGAAGAAGGATCTTCATGTCGATTACGAGGAGCTGAAGGTGGCACATATTGTGGAAAATGAGAGGCTCACAACACAAGTCCAGGAACTGACTGAAAGAAACACGGTCCTCCATGAAGAACAGGAGAAGACAAGAACCTCATACCAAGCACTGAAATTCCAGTATGCAACTGATCTCACTGCTGCGAAACAGGAAGTTGAGACCCTTCAGCGTGAGCTGCAAAATCAGGCTCACCATGATGGACTCTTACAGGAACAGACCATCCAGATCCTGAGAGCCGAACAGGACTCCATGACGGAGAAGATTGCTGTTCTGCAGCAGGCAGCTTTTGAAACAGAGAGGAGGCACTGGGCTGAGCTGGAGGAGCTGAAACAACAGCTCTACATCCAGACAGCCGGTATGATGGACAACAAGGAGCTTAAAGTGGCCCAAGAAACCAGCTTTAACAATGAAAACAACAAAAAAACAAATGAACTCTCAACTGAGCTTCAACTTCGAGAGACAGGCATCAGGCAAAGTGAGATGACGCTTCAGGAGCAGGACTTCATGGACATGGACATCGAGCAGTTTTGCATGGAGTTGGAGAAAACTGCAGAAACTTCTGGAGCTGAAGAACTGGCAGGAGCTTTAGAAATCGAAGTGACTGCTGGATCTCCAGAACTAGTTGGAACAGCAGGACCAGCAGAGACACCAACCTCTAATGCCACCAAACCACCTTCTTCAGTCTGGAAACAAACAAGACACTTCTTGGGGTTAAGAAAGCCTGAGAAGTGGAAGAAGAAGTAACTTCCTCGAAGTAAGGAAGTACTTTAAAAAAAAAAAAAAACTCTTCAAAAAGAGATCTCAAAAAAAAAAAATAAATAAAGAAAACCCAAAAAAAAAAAAAATCAATCAATCAATCAACTTTATTTCTATAGCACATTTAAAAGAACCACAAGGGTAGCCAAAGTGCTGTACAGTGACACATAAAAACAAATAAAACAATCAAAGAACCAGATAAAGCAAGCAGAAATACAGTAATGCAAAAGAATAAATAAGTGTATAAATAAGGAGGCTCACGGCAAGTGCTAAGATGATAAAAAACAAATTAACACTACAATGTACTAAAAGCCAATGAGTAAAAGTACGTTTTTAAAAGGGATTTAAAAACAGAAAATGAGGAGGCCTGTCTAATTTTCAAGGGCAACTCATTCCAGAGCTTAGGGGCAGCAGCGGCAAATGCTCTGTCCCCTCTGAGCTTCAGCCTTGTACTGGGGACGGTCAGTAAAAGCTGATCAGCTGATCTTAGGGGTCGGGGTGGGCAATAAGGCTGTAGCATCTCCGAAATATAGGGTGGAGCAAGGTTGTTCAGGCCCTTAAAAACAAATGCTAAAAGCTTAAAATGAATTCTGTACTGAACAGGGAGCCAGTGTAAGGACGCCAGGATGGGGGTGATGTGCTCACGCCTGCGGGTCTGTGTCAGGAGACGTGCAGCAGAGTTCTGCATAAGCTGCAGGCGGGCAAGGGAAGCCTGGCTAATCCCTACGTACAAGGAGTTGCAGTAATCAAGACGGGTAGTGATAAAAGCATGGATTAATTTTTCCAGGTCAGGTCTTGATAAAATGGGCTTCACCTTCGCTATTTGGCGTAGCTGATAAAAACTTTTTTGTACCACCCCGCTGATCTGCTTGTCAAATTTAAAATCAGGGTCAAATTTAACTCCCAGATTAGTGACGACCTCTTTAAGGTAGGGTGAGAGGGAGCCTAGGTCGAAAACCCTTAAAACAGGCAGAAAAAAGAGAAAACTAGGGCCCCGGTGGGGCACTGGCGGGCCCGAGCCGTGTCGCGCCGCCCCCAGCGCGACTGCCTACCCCTCCCGATTGCGTCACACTCAAGGTCCAAAGATGGTGCGCGCACTTGTCTGTGGTCATTTACCATTATAATGAATGGGAGGCGCAGTTTCTACCAAAACGCTCGCTGCAGACAAACTCCATGTCCTTTTTGAAAAAAGTCTGGACCATGAGTGAGGGCACAAACACAGCTAGTATATATCCAAATGGCAAGTTGCTCCTCCTTTCGGTTTTGCCGAGAGAGCGATGCGTTTGAGCCATTGAGCGATGGGCAGGAAAAACTTGACTTTTTCTCCTGCCATGGGGGGCGCTCTTTTGGGGAGTAAAAATTCCTTCACAAATGTGTTGATGGCTGGACATTGCATCATCCTAGAAAACTTGGAGGCCAGTGAGGGCAAAAATAAAAAGTTATAAGACTTTTAAATATGTGGATTTTAGGGTTATTTTTGGCGCCCCCTAGAACCTAAACCGTGGGGTGCAGCGTCATGATTTGAATAACTTTTAATGGCCATGGGGTGTAGATTGGCCTGAGCAAATGTGGTGCCGGTGGAACGAAAGCCTTAGGAGGAGTTAGCGAAATTCCAATGTGTGCGGATCGGCAAAAAATGCGAAATAGCCCTTTAACCGTACATTTGACAGATACGCCCGCCCTGACTTTTTTGTAGATCTTATTGAGATACATGTGTGTGTCAATTTTTGTGTCAATATGACAAAGCGTACAGGCGTGACACTCGATAGTGTGAATTTTCACCTTAGGGGGCGCTATGGAGCCATTTTGCATATTATTTTTTCGGCGACTTCAGAATATCGAATTTTTCACCAGGCCCGGTCGTCCTGCCAAATTTCATGAGTTTTCGCCAGTGGGAAGTGGGCCATTTTCCCCTTCAAAGGGGAGGAAAAATAAGAAGAAAGAAAGAAAGAAGAAAGAAGAACCCATACAGGAATAATAGGACTCTACGCCCGGCTGCTCTGCAGCTGGCTCGGGCCCTAACAAGTCCAGCAACAGCACAGTTTCGTCCGGTGTGGCTGCTGCGATCACGTCCACCTCCATCATGGTTCCCTTTGGTTTAGTCTTCATAGTCTTTGCTGTGCATTTCTACCGCTCACTGGTCAGCCACAAGACGGACAGACAGTTTCAGGAGCTGGAGGAGCTTTCTAATCTCACCAGGCTACAGAATGAGCTGGACAACAGGGGCGAATCTTCTATCCTGCAGTCTCCTAGCTCAAATTTCCCTTAGACAACAAGTATGTTGGACTCATGGTGGAACTCTGATTTCCTGAGATTTCTCTCAAGTTAGAAGCGGCATTTTGGCTTCTGTTTTTACAGATGTATCACCTTTTTGTTGTGAAATTGTTCTTTTATGTAAAGAGTTGTATTTTTAGAACACGTTTGATAAACTGTGAACTCACAAATTTGCCATTACGCATGTAACTTAAATTTGAAGTCTTAACTGTGACAGCTGTTTGATTTCTCACTTAATTTATAGCACTCACAAAAAAAAAACATCTGAACAATAACTTGAATCCTGTCTGTTGCCTGCTATTTATTAACCTGTTTGTCTACTATAGTTTTTCTGTTGACACATAAATTACCTGGCTGTGCAAACAGAAAGTATTTAACCTCTTTTTGTTGACTATATACCTGGTTTATTGTAAAGTTCACTTCATGAATGTAAGGACTGCCATTTGTGTAGACTGATTGCCAAAACTCCAGTATTATTAAAGGATACATGCTGACATCTGTAGCACAAGCTTTGTTCCAAGAATGAACACTTTTCATTTTGTAAAGCATCCTGAAATATGTAAATATATTCTCTATTTGTGCTATATATTTTTAATTTTTGACACAGGTTGGGCAAATCACACCTGGAATATTTAGTAAATGTGAAATTTTTTGTCTCATGAGCACATGAGACTGCTTGTACTTGTTAATAATCTACACCAGTGCTCTCGTGCTTTATTCTGTAAAGCCTTGGTGCCCCCTTTGTTTTTCAAGCACTAAGTTAGCATGTCGTTTTTATCAGTCACTCTTGACACATGAAGTGCACTTAAGTAACAGTGATATTTCTTCAAGATTACTGTTACATAGTAGGATGTTTTGTTCTCACATATTTAGAGAGACGAGTCAGTCTGGGTTAGTAGCCTGTGCTGGAGGTGCATGTAGACTGTATGTAGATGATGTCCAGGAGTGGTTTTCAGTCAAAGTAATGGGAAGTTGTGGGGCAGATATGGCATTATAACTATTTAAAAAAACAGGGTTAAATCTCTTGGATTTCATAATGAAACAAAAAGAGTAACCATTACTGGTTTGTGTAAAAAGTCATCCCTGAATGGCACTCACTGTGAAGGGTTTTTCTATACCATCCTGTAAATTACACCTACTGACCCCTACCAAGCAGTTACAGCATTTTAATTATAGAAAATTTCTGACCTTTTGCGAATGAACTCGTTTGTTTTGGTTTAGGCATCACTATAAATTTTGTTCTGTTGAAATAGACATACTTGAAATTGAATCACAGGAACTTAAAACTTAGCTGCATGATCCATTTATACTGGCGTGTAACATGATGAGCTTTTGTACCCTTGCTCTGTTTGTAATGTAACAAAGCAGTGTCATTTTCATCAGGTTTTTCCTTATAAACATAATCTAATATTCAAGAAGCTTCACTAAGAGCTTTGGCAAACTATTCAATGATAATGAAATTTAGTGTAAACCTTTTATTGTCATGCAAGGTATTGTATTTAACCATCTTTTTGGCAGTAAACTAAATCAGTGTGTTATTTCACTTATCTTTGTTTTTCAGTCCATTTCAAGCATTTCTCTGATTTTTTTTTTCACTAATAACAAACAAGTGATTTAGCTGAAAATATTCAAATATGAACACACAAAATGAAATTATGCCAATTTTATTATTTGGCAGTAAATGTACGGCAGAGTGGAAACTTGCTATCGGTCTTCCTCTTGTCCCTCTTCAACTCTGGTAAGGTAGGCTGACTGGGCTTCCCTTAGAACCAATTGCATGTCGACCAGTTGAACCTTGAAAAACAAAGAAAAGCTTCATTTCTTCACAGTTACGCCAAGAGAAAGAGCTTTATTACAAATGTTTATTTGATTTGTCACACAAGGGCTGAATTGTAAACGGATCTGTGACTGTGTCATAATGAAAATGTTGTACCTGTGGGATTGGGTATCTTGTCGATGCAGGTGCGTCATCTCTTCCAAAATCAGACAGAGTTCCACATTTTGCAACCCCATCCACCCAAAAACCTTCATAAAGTTGACCTTTGTCAGAATGATAGAATTTCCCGTTTCCATTTTTCAAGCCATTTTTCCAGGTGCCTTCATACCAGTTTCCATTCACTCAAGAAAGGAGAAAAGTCAAATGTTAGATCTACAAACATTGTCACACTCAATTTCTAATCCATTTTAACTGAAAATGTATGATAGCAAAGTCTGCTTACAAAATTGAATGATGCCTTTTCCATGATTCTTATCCTTCATCCACTCTCCCTCATAGATGTCTCCATTCTCATAGAACATTCTTCCCCAGCCACTCCGTTCGTCCTCACTCCACTCCCCCTCATAAACTGATGAGTGACTGAAGAAGTATGTCCCATACCCCTAGAGAGAAAGGTAATGATTAGCGATATATGACACAGGCAATGTAAGCTCAGACAACAGGCATTATTGATGTTACAGTGTATATAAATAATAGTATTTCAATACATGCTTCTTTCCATTCTTCCATTCCCCACAGTACTTTCTCAAGTACTCCTTCCTTTGAGGGAGAAGCACACTGTAGGTACCATATCCATCACGTTTTCCGAATTTCCACTCTCCATCATAAATCATTCCAGACTCCTTCCAAACCTGAGTTCCCTTTCCTAAAAGACACATTAAAAGTGTAAATGTCATCTATTACATAGCAAGTACTTCACATGTTATAACTAGGTGACCAAAGGAGTTGTGGTGGAAGAAGCCGCTCACCATGCTTCTGGTTGTCTTTCCACTCTCCTGTATATTCATTTCCATTCACAAAGAACACAGTGTGCCGTAGTCCACATTTCCGTGACTTGATATCCAACAATGATGATCGTGTCTGGTTTTTTGCAGCTGTTTTAAGATATGGCATGGCTGAGTGGAGATGAAAAACCCTAAAACATAAATGTCTGGTTATACTCATAAATCAGCAAAGCTGGTCCAGTTTTTCTTTTGACTGAACTATAACATAAAAAGGGAGAAAGAATGTTAAGAGGATGAGTTCACAATGCTGACGGTTATCTAATGATTTTTTTTTGCATCAAAATCAGACTTTGAATTTCAAAGCACGCATTATTTTTTTCCACAATGATGATAAATTCGGTTTAAAAAAAAACAGTCTCTCAAATTATTCGTGTAGTAAAAATTCGACCTAAAATAAAACTGTGTAAAAAAAAAATTCAACATAAAAAATTTTTCAGTGTCAAAAAATTTTGTGTAAAACAAACTGACTCAACATCCGCGTAATCAGGGAGAAGCAATCGATTTCTCAATCTTCCACTGGGGTCGGTGCCACATGACCAATCTAGCTTTAATTGATTAGCTGGACGATGGATGATTGAGCCAGGAATCGATTGCTCTCCCTGGTTACCTGGATGTTGAGTCAGTCTGTTTTACACTAAATTTTTTGACACAGAATTTTTTTTACACGTTTTTTTAAGGTAAATTTTTACTCAACAAATTTTTTGAGAGACTGATTTTTTTTACACTGAATGCATATCATCATTGTGAAAAAAAGCGTCAGAAATAAAAATGCATGCTTGAAATTCAATAGTTTTGAAATTCAAAGTCTGATTTTGATGCAAAAAAAAATCAGCTTTAGAAATTCAATTTCAAAATCAGATGGCACAGATTTACTTCCATAAAGAAGCATGCGTTTTGGTATCCAACACTTATTTAGTTTTTTAAAGATGGTGCAATTACAAAAGCTTCAAGGAAAACTACTTCTACAGAAAAATATGCAGTGAAAATTTGGAGTATACTGTGTTTACATTAGCAGCTTAGCTTAAAAGTCACTTTCCGTGCTGTAACATCAGCAAAATACCTTTAATACCCATTTAAAGCAACGTAAATGTACCTTAACGACGTCCCCAAGCGAATTACTCACTTCAGCTAAATCGACGCGGGCTATGTAACAGAGGAATAAACTAAGATTACAAAAACAGCTCAAATCAATGTGGGTTAACAGCAGGTTTGAAAAATACATGATGTAAACAAACAACAAGAGAATATGGCATCAAAGGAACAATTCCGTGATGACATCATTATGACATCATCACGGCTTTCATCTCGTGTTACTAACTGGAAGTAGAGCAGCTGTCCAGGGTATCGTTTGAACCTTTCAGCGAGTAGCTACACTTAAAGAAAGAGACAATCGAAATCTTTTAGCAGCGGAACTCTGAGACTACAAACAGTCAAAGACAATGCAGCGACCAACAAACCGACCCAGGATTAACAGGCCCTTCTACTTGAGGGACAGAGAGATGGAGACACTCCGCAGGACTGTGGCTCAGCTCACTGGACAGCTGGAGAGTGAGAAGAACCGAACACTCTTGCTCAGCCAGGAGTTGGAGGTGACTCAACAGAAGCTCACTGGACAGCTGGAGAGAGAGAAGAACCGAACACTCTTGCTCAGCCAGGAGTTGGAGGTGATTCATCAGAAGCTGACCAGGCAAAGGGCTCTCAAGGAAGTGTACATTAACAAAGGGAAGGAGCTCAAAAAGGAGCTGCAGATGCTTCAAAAGTACAGCTCAGAGGAGACCCTCTCCAAACACAGAATTGCTCTTAAGGTGAGGGACACGAGCCGGCAGAAGAAGAAGAAGGATCTTCATGTCGATTACGAGGAGCTGAAGGTGGCACATATTGTGGAAAATGAGAGGCTCACAACACAAGTCCAGGAACTGACTGAAAGAAACACGGTCCTCCATGAAGAACAGGAGAAGACAAGAACCTCATACCAAGCACTGAAATTCCAGTATGCAACTGATCTCACTGCTGCGAAACAGGAAGTTGAGACCCTTCAGCGTGAGCTGCAAAATCAGGCTCACCATGATGGACTCTTACAGGAACAGACCATCCAGATCCTGAGAGCCGAACAGGACTCCATGACGGAGAAGATTGCTGTTCTGCAGCAGGCAGCTTTTGAAACAGAGAGGAGGCACTGGGCTGAGCTGGAGGAGCTGAAACAACAGCTCTACATCCAGACAGCCGGTATGATGGACAACAAGGAGCTTAAAGTGGCCCAAGAAACCAGCTTTAACAATGAAAACAACAAAAAAACAAATGAACTCTCAACTGAGCTTCAACTTCGAGAGACAGGCATCAGGCAAAGTGAGATGACGCTTCAGGAGCAGGACTTCATGGACATGGACATCGAGCAGTTTTGCATGGAGTTGGAGAAAACTGCAGAAACTTCTGGAGCTGAAGAACTGGCAGGAGCTTTAGAAATCGAAGTGACTGCTGGATCTCCAGAACTAGTTGGAACAGCAGGACCAGCAGAGACACCAACCTCTAATGCCACCAAACCACCTTCTTCAGTCTGGAAACAAACAAGACACTTCTTGGGGTTAAGAAAGCCTGAGAAGTGGAAGAAGAAGTAACTTCCTCGAAGTAAGGAAGTACTTTAAAAAAAAAAAAAACTCTTCAAAAAGAGATCTCAAAAAAAAAAATAAATAAAGAAAACCCAAAAAAAAAAAAAATCAATCAATCAATCAACTTTATTTCTATAGCACATTTAAAAGAACCACAAGGGTAGCCAAAGTGCTGTACAGTGACACATAAAAACAAATAAAACAATCAAAGAACCAGATAAAGCAAGCAGAAATACAGTAATGCAAAAGAATAAATAAGTGTATAAATAAGGAGGCTCACGGCAAGTGCTAAGATGATAAAAAACAAATTAACACTACAATGTACTAAAAGCCAATGAGTAAAAGTACGTTTTTAAAAGGGATTTAAAAACAGAAAATGAGGAGGCCTGTCTAATTTTCAAGGGCAACTCATTCCAGAGCTTAGGGGCAGCAGCGGCAAATGCTCTGTCCCCTCTGAGCTTCAGCCTTGTACTGGGGACGGTCAGTAAAAGCTGATCAGCTGATCTTAGGGGTCGGGGTGGGCAATAAGGCTGTAGCATCTCCGAAATATAGGGTGGAGCAAGGTTGTTCAGGCCCTTAAAAACAAATGCTAAAAGCTTAAAATGAATTCTGTACTGAACAGGGAGCCAGTGTAAGGACGCCAGGATGGGGGTGATGTGCTCACGCCTGCGGGTCTGTGTCAGGAGACGTGCAGCAGAGTTCTGCATAAGCTGCAGGCGGGCAAGGGAAGCCTGGCTAATCCCTACGTACAAGGAGTTGCAGTAATCAAGACGGGTAGTGATAAAAGCATGGATTAATTTTTCCAGGTCAGGTCTTGATAAAATGGGCTTCACCTTCGCTATTTGGCGTAGCTGATAAAAACTTTTTTGTACCACCCCGCTGATCTGCTTGTCAAATTTAAAATCAGGGTCAAATTTAACTCCCAGATTAGTGACGACCTCTTTAAGGTAGGGTGAGAGGGAGCCTAGGTCGAAAACCCTTAAAACAGGCAGAAAAAAGAGAAAACTAGGGCCCCGGTGGGGCACTGGCGGGCCCGAGCCGTGTCGCGCCGCCCCCAGCGCGACTGCCTACCCCTCCCGATTGCGTCACACTCAAGGTCCAAAGATGGTGCGCGCACTTGTCTGTGGTCATTTACCATTATAATGAATGGGAGGCGCAGTTTCTACCAAAACGCTCGCTGCAGACAAACTCCATGTCCTTTTTGAAAAAAAGTCTGGACCATGAGTGAGGGCACAAACACAGCTAGTATATATCCAAATGGCAAGTTGCTCCTCCTTTCGGTTTTGCCGAGAGAGCGATGCGTTTGAGCCATTGAGCGATGGGCAGGAAAAACTTGACTTTTTCTCCTGCCATGGGGGGCGCTCTTTTGGGGAGTAAAAATTCCTTCACAAATGTGTTGATGGCTGGACATTGCATCATCCTAGAAAACTTGGAGGCCAGTGAGGGCAAAAATAAAAAGTTATAAGACTTTTAAATATGTGGATTTTAGGGTTATTTTTGGCGCCCCCTAGAACCTAAACCGTGGGGTGCAGCGTCATGATTTGAATAACTTTTAATGGCCATGGGGTGTAGATTGGCCTGAGCAAATGTGGTGCCGGTGGAACGAAAGCCTTAGGAGGAGTTAGCGAAATTCCAATGTGTGCGGATCGGCAAAAAATGCGAAATAGCCCTTTAACCGTACATTTGACAGATACGCCCGCCCTGACTTTTTTGTAGATCTTATTGAGATACATGTGTGTGTCAATTTTTGTGTCAATATGACAAAGCGTACAGGCGTGACACTCGATAGTGTGAATTTTCACCTTAGGGGGCGCTATGGAGCCATTTTGCATATTATTTTTTCGGCGACTTCAGAATATCGAATTTTTCACCAGGCCCGGTCGTCCTGCCAAATTTCATGAGTTTTCGCCAGTGGGAAGTGGGCCATTTTCCCCTTCAAAGGGGAGGAAAAATAAGAAGAAAGAAAGAAAGAAGAAAGAAGAACCCATACAGGAATAATAGGACTCTACGCCCGGCTGCTCTGCAGCTGGCTCGGGCCCTAACAAGTCCAGCAACAGCACAGTTTCGTCCGGTGTGGCTGCTGCGATCACGTCCACCTCCATCATGGTTCCCTTTGGTTTAGTCTTCATAGTCTTTGCTGTGCATTTCTACCGCTCACTGGTCAGCCACAAGACGGACAGACAGTTTCAGGAGCTGGAGGAGCTTTCTAATCTCACCAGGCTACAGAATGAGCTGGACAACAGGGGCGAATCTTCTATCCTGCAGTCTCCTAGCTCAAATTTCCCTTAGACAACAAGTATGTTGGACTCATGGTGGAACTCTGATTTCCTGAGATTTCTCTCAAGTTAGAAGCGGCATTTTGGCTTCTGTTTTTACAGATGTATCACCTTTTTGTTGTGAAATTGTTCTTTTATGTAAAGAGTTGTATTTTTAGAACACGTTTGATAAACTGTGAACTCACAAATTTGCCATTACGCATGTAACTTAAATTTGAAGTCTTAACTGTGACAGCTGTTTGATTTCTCACTTAATTTATAGCACTCACAAAAAAAAAACATCTGAACAATAACTTGAATCCTGTCTGTTGCCTGCTATTTATTAACCTGTTTGTCTACTATAGTTTTTCTGTTGACACATAAATTACCTGGCTGTGCAAACAGAAAGTATTTAACCTCTTTTTGTTGACTATATACCTGGTTTATTGTAAAGTTCACTTCATGAATGTAAGGACTGCCATTTGTGTAGACTGATTGCCAAAACTCCAGTATTATTAAAGGATACATGCTGACATCTGTAGCACAAGCTTTGTTCCAAGAATGAACACTTTTCATTTTGTAAAGCATCCTGAAATATGTAAATATATTCTCTATTTGTGCTATATATTTTTAATTTTTGACACAGGTTGGGCAAATCACACCTGGAATATTTAGTAAATGTGAAATTTTTTGTCTCATGAGCACATGAGACTGCTTGTACTTGTTAATAATCTACACCAGTGCTCTCGTGCTTTATTCTGTAAAGCCTTGGTGCCCCCTTTGTTTTTCAAGCACTAAGTTAGCATGTCGTTTTTATCAGTCACTCTTGACACATGAAGTGCACTTAAGTAACAGTGATATTTCTTCAAGATTACTGTTACATAGTAGGATGTTTTGTTCTCACATATTTAGAGAGACGAGTCAGTCTGGGTTAGTAGCCTGTGCTGGAGGTGCATGTAGACTGTATGTAGATGATGTCCAGGAGTGGTTTTCAGTCAAAGTAATGGGAAGTTGTGGGGCAGATATGGCATTATAACTATTTAAAAAAACAGGGTTAAATCTCTTGGATTTCATAATGAAACAAAAAGAGTAACCATTACTGGTTTGTGTAAAAAGTCATCCCTGAATGGCACTCACTGTGAAGGGTTTTTCTATACCATCCTGTAAATTACACCTACTGACCCCTACCAAGCAGTTACAGCATTTTAATTATAGAAAATTTCTGACCTTTTGCGAATGAACTCGTTTGTTTTGGTTTAGGCATCACTATAAATTTTGTTCTGTTGAAATAGACATACTTGAAATTGAATCACAGGAACTTAAAACTTAGCTGCATGATCCATTTATACTGGCGTGTAACATGATGAGCTTTTGTACCCTTGCTCTGTTTGTAATGTAACAAAGCAGTGTCATTTTCATCAGGTTTTTCCTTATAAACATAATCTAATATTCAAGAAGCTTCACTAAGAGCTTTGGCAAACTATTCAATGATAATGAAATTTAGTGTAAACCTTTTATTGTCATGCAAGGTATTGTATTTAACCATCTTTTTGGCAGTAAACTAAATCAGTGTGTTATTTCACTTATCTTTGTTTTTCAGTCCATTTCAAGCATTTCTCTGATTTTTTTTTTCACTAATAACAAACAAGTGATTTAGCTGAAAATATTCAAATATGAACACACAAAATGAAATTATGCCAATTTTATTATTTGGCAGTAAATGTACGGCAGAGTGGAAACTTGCTATCGGTCTTCCTCTTGTCCCTCTTCAACTCTGGTAAGGTAGGCTGACTGGGCTTCCCTTAGAACCAATTGCATGTCGACCAGTTGAACCTTGAAAAACAAAGAAAAGCTTCATTTCTTCACAGTTACGCCAAGAGAAAGAGCTTTATTACAAATGTTTATTTGATTTGTCACACAAGGGCTGAATTGTAAACGGATCTGTGACTGTGTCATAATGAAAATGTTGTACCTGTGGGATTGGGTATCTTGTCGATGCAGGTGCGTCATCTCTTCCAAAATCAGACAGAGTTCCACATTTTGCAACCCCATCCACCCAAAAACCTTCATAAAGTTGACCTTTGTCAGAATGATAGAATTTCCCGTTTCCATTTTTCAAGCCATTTTTCCAGGTGCCTTCATACCAGTTTCCATTCACTCAAGAAAGGAGAAAAGTCAAATGTTAGATCTACAAACATTGTCACACTCAATTTCTAATCCATTTTAACTGAAAATGTATGATAGCAAAGTCTGCTTACAAAATTGAATGATGCCTTTTCCATGATTCTTATCCTTCATCCACTCTCCCTCATAGATGTCTCCATTCTCATAGAACATTCTTCCCCAGCCACTCCGTTCGTCCTCACTCCACTCCCCCTCATAAACTGATGAGTGACTGAAGAAGTATGTCCCATACCCCTAGAGAGAAAGGTAATGATTAGCGATATATGACACAGGCAATGTAAGCTCAGACAACAGGCATTATTGATGTTACAGTGTATATAAATAATAGTATTTCAATACATGCTTCTTTCCATTCTTCCATTCCCCACAGTACTTTCTCAAGTACTCCTTCCTTTGAGGGAGAAGCACACTGTAGGTACCATATCCATCACGTTTTCCGAATTTCCACTCTCCATCATAAATCATTCCAGACTCCTTCCAAACCTGAGTTCCCTTTCCTAAAAGACACATTAAAAGTGTAAATGTCATCTATTACATAGCAAGTACTTCACATGTTATAACTAGGTGACCAAAGGAGTTGTGGTGGAAGAAGCCGCTCACCATGCTTCTGGTTGTCTTTCCACTCTCCTGTATATTCATTTCCATTCACAAAGAACACAGTGTGCCGTAGTCCACATTTCCGTGACTTGATATCCAACAATGATGATCGTGTCTGGTTTTTTGCAGCTGTTTTAAGATATGGCATGGCTGAGTGGAGATGAAAAACCCTAAAACATAAATGTCTGGTTATACTCATAAATCAGCAAAGCTGGTCCAGTTTTTCTTTTGACTGAACTATAACATAAAAAGGGAGAAAGAATGTTAAGAGGATGAGTTCACAATGCTGACGGTTATCTAATGATTTTTTTTTGCATCAAAATCAGACTTTGAATTTCAAAGCACGCATTATTTTTTTCCACAATGATGATAAATTCGGTTTAAAAAAAAACAGTCTCTCAAATTATTCGTGTAGTAAAAATTCGACCTAAAATAAAACTGTGTAAAAAAAAAATTCAACATAAAAAATTTTTCAGTGTCAAAAAATTTTGTGTAAAACAAACTGACTCAACATCCGCGTAATCAGGGAGAAGCAATCGATTTCTCAATCTTCCACTGGGGTCGGTGCCACATGACCAATCTAGCTTTAATTGATTAGCTGGACGATGGATGATTGAGCCAGGAATCGATTGCTCTCCCTGGTTACCTGGATGTTGAGTCAGTCTGTTTTACACTAAATTTTTTGACACAGAATTTTTTTTACACGTTTTTTTAAGGTAAATTTTTACTCAACAAATTTTTTGAGAGACTGATTTTTTTTTACACTGAATGCATATCATCATTGTGAAAAAAAGCGTCAGAAATAAAAATGCATGCTTGAAATTCAATAGTTTTGAAATTCAAAGTCTGATTTTGATGCAAAAAAAAATCAGCTTTAGAAATTCAATTTCAAAATCAGATGGCACAGATTTACTTCCATAAAGAAGCATGCGTTTTGGTATCCAACACTTATTTAGTTTTTTAAAGATGGTGCAATTACAAAAGCTTCAAGGAAAACTACTTCTACAGAAAAATATGCAGTGAAAATTTGGAGTATACTGTGTTTACATTAGCAGCTTAGCTTAAAAGTCACTTTCCGTGCTGTAACATCAGCAAAATACCTTTAATACCCATTTAAAGCAACGTAAATGTACCTTAACGACGTCCCCAAGCGAATTACTCACTTCAGCTAAATCGACGCGGGCTATGTAACAGAGGAATAAACTAAGATTACAAAAACAGCTCAAATCAATGTGGGTTAACAGCAGGTTTGAAAAATACATGATGTAAACAAACAACAAGAGAATATGGCATCAAAGGAACAATTCCGTGATGACATCATTATGACATCATCACGGCTTTCATCTCGTGTTACTAACTGGAAGTAGAGCAGCTGTCCAGGGTATCGTTTGAACCTTTCAGCGAGTAGCTACACTTAAAGAAAGAGACAATCGAAATCTTTTAGCAGCGGAACTCTGAGACTACAAACAGTCAAAGACAATGCAGCGACCAACAAACCGACCCAGGATTAACAGGCCCTTCTACTTGAGGGACAGAGAGATGGAGACACTCCGCAGGACTGTGGCTCAGCTCACTGGACAGCTGGAGAGTGAGAAGAACCGAACACTCTTGCTCAGCCAGGAGTTGGAGGTGACTCAACAGAAGCTCACTGGACAGCTGGAGAGAGAGAAGAACCGAACACTCTTGCTCAGCCAGGAGTTGGAGGTGATTCATCAGAAGCTGACCAGGCAAAGGGCTCTCAAGGAAGTGTACATTAACAAAGGGAAGGAGCTCAAAAAGGAGCTGCAGATGCTTCAAAAGTACAGCTCAGAGGAGACCCTCTCCAAACACAGAATTGCTCTTAAGGTGAGGGACACGAGCCGGCAGAAGAAGAAGAAGGATCTTCATGTCGATTACGAGGAGCTGAAGGTGGCACATATTGTGGAAAATGAGAGGCTCACAACACAAGTCCAGGAACTGACTGAAAGAAACACGGTCCTCCATGAAGAACAGGAGAAGACAAGAACCTCATACCAAGCACTGAAATTCCAGTATGCAACTGATCTCACTGCTGCGAAACAGGAAGTTGAGACCCTTCAGCGTGAGCTGCAAAATCAGGCTCACCATGATGGACTCTTACAGGAACAGACCATCCAGATCCTGAGAGCCGAACAGGACTCCATGACGGAGAAGATTGCTGTTCTGCAGCAGGCAGCTTTTGAAACAGAGAGGAGGCACTGGGCTGAGCTGGAGGAGCTGAAACAACAGCTCTACATCCAGACAGCCGGTATGATGGACAACAAGGAGCTTAAAGTGGCCCAAGAAACCAGCTTTAACAATGAAAACAACAAAAAAACAAATGAACTCTCAACTGAGCTTCAACTTCGAGAGACAGGCATCAGGCAAAGTGAGATGACGCTTCAGGAGCAGGACTTCATGGACATGGACATCGAGCAGTTTTGCATGGAGTTGGAGAAAACTGCAGAAACTTCTGGAGCTGAAGAACTGGCAGGAGCTTTAGAAATCGAAGTGACTGCTGGATCTCCAGAACTAGTTGGAACAGCAGGACCAGCAGAGACACCAACCTCTAATGCCACCAAACCACCTTCTTCAGTCTGGAAACAAACAAGACACTTCTTGGGGTTAAGAAAGCCTGAGAAGTGGAAGAAGAAGTAACTTCCTCGAAGTAAGGAAGTACTTTAAAAAAAAAAAAAACTCTTCAAAAAGAGATCTCAAAAAAAAAAAATAAATAAAGAAAACCCAAAAAAAAAAAAAATCAATCAATCAATCAACTTTATTTCTATAGCACATTTAAAAGAACCACAAGGGTAGCCAAAGTGCTGTACAGTGACACATAAAAACAAATAAAACAATCAAAGAACCAGATAAAGCAAGCAGAAATACAGTAATGCAAAAGAATAAATAAGTGTATAAATAAGGAGGCTCACGGCAAGTGCTAAGATGATAAAAAACAAATTAACACTACAATGTACTAAAAGCCAATGAGTAAAAGTACGTTTTTAAAAGGGATTTAAAAACAGAAAATGAGGAGGCCTGTCTAATTTTCAAGGGCAACTCATTCCAGAGCTTAGGGGCAGCAGCGGCAAATGCTCTGTCCCCTCTGAGCTTCAGCCTTGTACTGGGGACGGTCAGTAAAAGCTGATCAGCTGATCTTAGGGGTCGGGGTGGGCAATAAGGCTGTAGCATCTCCGAAATATAGGGTGGAGCAAGGTTGTTCAGGCCCTTAAAAACAAATGCTAAAAGCTTAAAATGAATTCTGTACTGAACAGGGAGCCAGTGTAAGGACGCCAGGATGGGGGTGATGTGCTCACGCCTGCGGGTCTGTGTCAGGAGACGTGCAGCAGAGTTCTGCATAAGCTGCAGGCGGGCAAGGGAAGCCTGGCTAATCCCTACGTACAAGGAGTTGCAGTAATCAAGACGGGTAGTGATAAAAGCATGGATTAATTTTTCCAGGTCAGGTCTTGATAAAATGGGCTTCACCTTCGCTATTTGGCGTAGCTGATAAAAACTTTTTTGTACCACCCCGCTGATCTGCTTGTCAAATTTAAAATCAGGGTCAAATTTAACTCCCAGATTAGTGACGACCTCTTTAAGGTAGGGTGAGAGGGAGCCTAGGTCGAAAACCCTTAAAACAGGCAGAAAAAAGAGAAAACTAGGGCCCCGGTGGGGCACTGGCGGGCCCGAGCCGTGTCGCGCCGCCCCCAGCGCGACTGCCTACCCCTCCCGATTGCGTCACACTCAAGGTCCAAAGATGGTGCGCGCACTTGTCTGTGGTCATTTACCATTATAATGAATGGGAGGCGCAGTTTCTACCAAAACGCTCGCTGCAGACAAACTCCATGTCCTTTTTGAAAAAAGTCTGGACCATGAGTGAGGGCACAAACACAGCTAGTATATATCCAAATGGCAAGTTGCTCCTCCTTTCGGTTTTGCCGAGAGAGCGATGCGTTTGAGCCATTGAGCGATGGGCAGGAAAAACTTGACTTTTTCTCCTGCCATGGGGGGGCGCTCTTTTGGGGAGTAAAAATTCCTTCACAAATGTGTTGATGGCTGGACATTGCATCATCCTAGAAAACTTGGAGGCCAGTGAGGGCAAAAATAAAAAGTTATAAGACTTTTAAATATGTGGATTTTAGGGTTATTTTTGGCGCCCCCTAGAACCTAAACCGTGGGGTGCAGCGTCATGATTTGAATAACTTTTAATGGCCATGGGGTGTAGATTGGCCTGAGCAAATGTGGTGCCGGTGGAACGAAAGCCTTAGGAGGAGTTAGCGAAATTCCAATGTGTGCGGATCGGCAAAAAATGCGAAATAGCCCTTTAACCGTACATTTGACAGATACGCCCGCCCTGACTTTTTTGTAGATCTTATTGAGATACATGTGTGTGTCAATTTTTGTGTCAATATGACAAAGCGTACAGGCGTGACACTCGATAGTGTGAATTTTCACCTTAGGGGGCGCTATGGAGCCATTTTGCATATTATTTTTTCGGCGACTTCAGAATATCGAATTTTTCACCAGGCCCGGTCGTCCTGCCAAATTTCATGAGTTTTCGCCAGTGGGAAGTGGGCCATTTTCCCCTTCAAAGGGGAGGAAAAATAAGAAGAAAGAAAGAAAGAAGAAAGAAGAACCCATACAGGAATAATAGGACTCTACGCCCGGCTGCTCTGCAGCTGGCTCGGGCCCTAACAAGTCCAGCAACAGCACAGTTTCGTCCGGTGTGGCTGCTGCGATCACGTCCACCTCCATCATGGTTCCCTTTGGTTTAGTCTTCATAGTCTTTGCTGTGCATTTCTACCGCTCACTGGTCAGCCACAAGACGGACAGACAGTTTCAGGAGCTGGAGGAGCTTTCTAATCTCACCAGGCTACAGAATGAGCTGGACAACAGGGGCGAATCTTCTATCCTGCAGTCTCCTAGCTCAAATTTCCCTTAGACAACAAGTATGTTGGACTCATGGTGGAACTCTGATTTCCTGAGATTTCTCTCAAGTTAGAAGCGGCATTTTGGCTTCTGTTTTTACAGATGTATCACCTTTTTGTTGTGAAATTGTTCTTTTATGTAAAGAGTTGTATTTTTAGAACACGTTTGATAAACTGTGAACTCACAAATTTGCCATTACGCATGTAACTTAAATTTGAAGTCTTAACTGTGACAGCTGTTTGATTTCTCACTTAATTTATAGCACTCACAAAAAAAAAACATCTGAACAATAACTTGAATCCTGTCTGTTGCCTGCTATTTATTAACCTGTTTGTCTACTATAGTTTTTCTGTTGACACATAAATTACCTGGCTGTGCAAACAGAAAGTATTTAACCTCTTTTTGTTGACTATATACCTGGTTTATTGTAAAGTTCACTTCATGAATGTAAGGACTGCCATTTGTGTAGACTGATTGCCAAAACTCCAGTATTATTAAAGGATACATGCTGACATCTGTAGCACAAGCTTTGTTCCAAGAATGAACACTTTTCATTTTGTAAAGCATCCTGAAATATGTAAATATATTCTCTATTTGTGCTATATATTTTTAATTTTTGACACAGGTTGGGCAAATCACACCTGGAATATTTAGTAAATGTGAAATTTTTTGTCTCATGAGCACATGAGACTGCTTGTACTTGTTAATAATCTACACCAGTGCTCTCGTGCTTTATTCTGTAAAGCCTTGGTGCCCCCTTTGTTTTTCAAGCACTAAGTTAGCATGTCGTTTTTATCAGTCACTCTTGACACATGAAGTGCACTTAAGTAACAGTGATATTTCTTCAAGATTACTGTTACATAGTAGGATGTTTTGTTCTCACATATTTAGAGAGACGAGTCAGTCTGGGTTAGTAGCCTGTGCTGGAGGTGCATGTAGACTGTATGTAGATGATGTCCAGGAGTGGTTTTCAGTCAAAGTAATGGGAAGTTGTGGGGCAGATATGGCATTATAACTATTTAAAAAAACAGGGTTAAATCTCTTGGATTTCATAATGAAACAAAAAGAGTAACCATTACTGGTTTGTGTAAAAAGTCATCCCTGAATGGCACTCACTGTGAAGGGTTTTTCTATACCATCCTGTAAATTACACCTACTGACCCCTACCAAGCAGTTACAGCATTTTAATTATAGAAAATTTCTGACCTTTTGCGAATGAACTCGTTTGTTTTGGTTTAGGCATCACTATAAATTTTGTTCTGTTGAAATAGACATACTTGAAATTGAATCACAGGAACTTAAAACTTAGCTGCATGATCCATTTATACTGGCGTGTAACATGATGAGCTTTTGTACCCTTGCTCTGTTTGTAATGTAACAAAGCAGTGTCATTTTCATCAGGTTTTTCCTTATAAACATAATCTAATATTCAAGAAGCTTCACTAAGAGCTTTGGCAAACTATTCAATGATAATGAAATTTAGTGTAAACCTTTTATTGTCATGCAAGGTATTGTATTTAACCATCTTTTTGGCAGTAAACTAAATCAGTGTGTTATTTCACTTATCTTTGTTTTTCAGTCCATTTCAAGTATTTCTCTGATTTTTTTTTTCACTAATAACAAACAAGTGATTTAGCTGAAAATATTCAAATATGAACACACAAAATGAAATTATGCCAATTTTATTATTTGGCAGTAAATGTACGGCAGAGTGGAAACTTGCTATCGGTCTTCCTCTTGTCCCTCTTCAACTCTGGTAAGGTAGGCTGACTGGGCTTCCCTTAGAACCAATTGCATGTCGACCAGTTGAACCTTGAAAAACAAAGAAAAGCTTCATTTCTTCACAGTTACGCCAAGAGAAAGAGCTTTATTACAAATGTTTATTTGATTTGTCACACAAGGGCTGAATTGTAAACGGATCTGTGACTGTGTCATAATGAAAATGTTGTACCTGTGGGATTGGGTATCTTGTCGATGCAGGTGCGTCATCTCTTCCAAAATCAGACAGAGTTCCACATTTTGCAACCCCATCCACCCAAAAACCTTCATAAAGTTGACCTTTGTCAGAATGATAGAATTTCCCGTTTCCATTTTTCAAGCCATTTTTCCAGGTGCCTTCATACCAGTTTCCATTCACTCAAGAAAGGAGAAAAGTCAAATGTTAGATCTACAAACATTGTCACACTCAATTTCTAATCCATTTTAACTGAAAATGTATGATAGCAAAGTCTGCTTACAAAATTGAATGATGCCTTTTCCATGATTCTTATCCTTCATCCACTCTCCCTCATAGATGTCTCCATTCTCATAGAACATTCTTCCCCAGCCACTCCGTTCGTCCTCACTCCACTCCCCCTCATAAACTGATGAGTGACTGAAGAAGTATGTCCCATACCCCTAGAGAGAAAGGTAATGATTAGCGATATATGACACAGGCAATGTAAGCTCAGACAACAGGCATTATTGATGTTACAGTGTATATAAATAATAGTATTTCAATACATGCTTCTTTCCATTCTTCCATTCCCCACAGTACTTTCTCAAGTACTCCTTCCTTTGAGGGAGAAGCACACTGTAGGTACCATATCCATTACGTTTTCCGAATTTCCACTCTCCATCATAAATCATTCCAGACTCCTTCCAAACCTGAGTTCCCTTTCCTAAAAGACACATTAAAAGTGTAAATGTCATCTATTACATAGCAAGTACTTCACATGTTATAACTAGGTGACCAAAGGAGTTGTGGTGGAAGAAGCCGCTCACCATGCTTCTGGTTGTCTTTCCACTCTCCTGTATATTCATTTCCATTCACAAAGAACACAGTGTGCCGTAGTCCACATTTCCGTGACTTGATATCCAACAATGATGATCGTGTCTGGTTTTTTGCAGCTGTTTTAAGATATGGCATGGCTGAGTGGAGATGAAAAACCCTAAAACATAAATGTCTGGTTATACTCATAAATCAGCAAAGCTGGTCCAGTTTTTCTTTTGACTGAACTATAACATAAAAAGGGAGAAAGAATGTTAAGAGGATGAGTTCACAATGCTGACGGTTATCTAATGATTTTTTTTTTGCATCAAAATCAGACTTTGAATTTCAAAGCACGCATTATTTTTTTTCCACAATGATGATAAATTCGGTTTAAAAAAAAACAGTCTCTCAAATTATTCGTGTAGTAAAAATTCGACCTAAAATAAAACTGTGTAAAAAAAAAAATTCAACATAAAAATTTTTCAGTGTCAAAAAATTTTGTGTAAAACAAACTGACTCAACATCCGCGTAATCAGGGAGAAGCAATCGATTTCTCAATCTTCCACTGGGGTCGGTGCCACATGACCAATCTAGCTTTAATTGATTAGCTGGACGATGGATGATTGAGCCAGGAATCGATTGCTCTCCCTGGTTACCTGGATGTTGAGTCAGTCTGTTTTACACTAAATTTTTTGACACAGAATTTTTTTTACACGTTTTTTTAAGGTAAATTTTTACTCAACAAATTTTTTGAGAGACTGATTTTTTTTTACACTGAATGCATATCATCATTGTGAAAAAAAGCGTCAGAAATAAAAATGCATGCTTGAAATTCAATAGTTTTGAAATTCAAAGTCTGATTTTGATGCAAAAAAAAATCAGCTTTAGAAATTCAATTTCAAAATCAGATGGCACAGATTTACTTCCATAAAGAAGCATGCGTTTTGGTATCCAACACTTATTTAGTTTTTTAAAGATGGTGCAATTACAAAAGCTTCAAGGAAAACTACTTCTACAGAAAAATATGCAGTGAAAATTTGGAGTATACTGTGTTTACATTAGCAGCTTAGCTTAAAAGTCACTTTCCGTGCTGTAACATCAGCAAAATACCTTTAATACCCATTTAAAGCAACGTAAATGTACCTTAACGACGTCCCCAAGCGAATTACTCACTTCAGCTAAATCGACGCGGGCTATGTAACAGAGGAATAAACTAAGATTACAAAAACAGCTCAAATCAATGTGGGTTAACAGCAGGTTTGAAAAATACATGATGTAAACAAACAACAAGAGAATATGGCATCAAAGGAACAATTCCGTGATGACATCATTATGACATCATCACGGCTTTCATCTCGTGTTACTAACTGGAAGTAGAGCAGCTGTCCAGGGTATCGTTTGAACCTTTCAGCGAGTAGCTACACTTAAAGAAAGAGACAATCGAAATCTTTTAGCAGCGGAACTCTGAGACTACAAACAGTCAAAGACAATGCAGCGACCAACAAACCGACCCAGGATTAACAGGCCCTTCTACTTGAGGGACAGAGAGATGGAGACACTCCGCAGGACTGTGGCTCAGCTCACTGGACAGCTGGAGAGTGAGAAGAACCGAACACTCTTGCTCAGCCAGGAGTTGGAGGTGACTCAACAGAAGCTCACTGGACAGCTGGAGAGAGAGAAGAACCGAACACTCTTGCTCAGCCAGGAGTTGGAGGTGATTCATCAGAAGCTGACCAGGCAAAGGGCTCTCAAGGAAGTGTACATTAACAAAGGGAAGGAGCTCAAAAAGGAGCTGCAGATGCTTCAAAAGTACAGCTCAGAGGAGACCCTCTCCAAACACAGAATTGCTCTTAAGGTGAGGGACACGAGCCGGCAGAAGAAGAAGAAGGATCTTCATGTCGATTACGAGGAGCTGAAGGTGGCACATATTGTGGAAAATGAGAGGCTCACAACACAAGTCCAGGAACTGACTGAAAGAAACACGGTCCTCCATGAAGAACAGGAGAAGACAAGAACCTCATACCAAGCACTGAAATTCCAGTATGCAACTGATCTCACTGCTGCGAAACAGGAAGTTGAGACCCTTCAGCGTGAGCTGCAAAATCAGGCTCACCATGATGGACTCTTACAGGAACAGACCATCCAGATCCTGAGAGCCGAACAGGACTCCATGACGGAGAAGATTGCTGTTCTGCAGCAGGCAGCTTTTGAAACAGAGAGGAGGCACTGGGCTGAGCTGGAGGAGCTGAAACAACAGCTCTACATCCAGACAGCCGGTATGATGGACAACAAGGAGCTTAAAGTGGCCCAAGAAACCAGCTTTAACAATGAAAACAACAAAAAAACAAATGAACTCTCAACTGAGCTTCAACTTCGAGAGACAGGCATCAGGCAAAGTGAGATGACGCTTCAGGAGCAGGACTTCATGGACATGGACATCGAGCAGTTTTGCATGGAGTTGGAGAAAACTGCAGAAACTTCTGGAGCTGAAGAACTGGCAGGAGCTTTAGAAATCGAAGTGACTGCTGGATCTCCAGAACTAGTTGGAACAGCAGGACCAGCAGAGACACCAACCTCTAATGCCACCAAACCACCTTCTTCAGTCTGGAAACAAACAAGACACTTCTTGGGGTTAAGAAAGCCTGAGAAGTGGAAGAAGAAGTAACTTCCTCGAAGTAAGGAAGTACTTTAAAAAAAAAAAAAACTCTTCAAAAAGAGATCTCAAAAAAAAAAATAAAGAAAGAAAACCAAAAAAAAAAAAAATCAATCAATCAATCAACTTTATTTCTATAGCACATTTAAAAGAACCACAAGGGTAGCCAAAGTGCTGTACAGTGACACATAAAAACAAATAAAACAATCAAAGAACCAGATAAAGCAAGCAGAAATACAGTAATGCAAAAGAATAAATAAGTGTATAAATAAGGAGGCTCACGGCAAGTGCTAAGATGATAAAAAACAAATTAACACTACAATGTACTAAAAGCCAATGAGTAAAAGTACGTTTTTAAAAGGGATTTAAAAACAGAAAATGAGGAGGCCTGTCTAATTTTCAAGGGCAACTCATTCCAGAGCTTAGGGGCAGCAGCGGCAAATGCTCTGTCCCCTCTGAGCTTCAGCCTTGTACTGGGGACGGTCAGTAAAAGCTGATCAGCTGATCTTAGGGGTCGGGGTGGGCAATAAGGCTGTAGCATCTCCGAAATATAGGGTGGAGCAAGGTTGTTCAGGCCCTTAAAAACAAATGCTAAAAGCTTAAAATGAATTCTGTACTGAACAGGGAGCCAGTGTAAGGACGCCAGGATGGGGGTGATGTGCTCACGCCTGCGGGTCTGTGTCAGGAGACGTGCAGCAGAGTTCTGCATAAGCTGCAGGCGGGCAAGGGAAGCCTGGCTAATCCCTACGTACAAGGAGTTGCAGTAATCAAGACGGGTAGTGATAAAAGCATGGATTAATTTTTCCAGGTCAGGTCTTGATAAAATGGGCTTCACCTTCGCTATTTGGCGTAGCTGATAAAAACTTTTTTGTACCACCCCGCTGATCTGCTTGTCAAATTTAAAATCAGGGTCAAATTTAACTCCCAGATTAGTGACGACCTCTTTAAGGTAGGGTGAGAGGGAGCCTAGGTCGAAAACCCTTAAAACAGGCAGAAAAAAGAGAAAACTAGGGCCCCGGTGGGGCACTGGCGGGCCCGAGCCGTGTCGCGCCGCCCCCAGCGCGACTGCCTACCCCTCCCGATTGCGTCACACTCAAGGTCCAAAGATGGTGCGCGCACTTGTCTGTGGTCATTTACCATTATAATGAATGGGAGGCGCAGTTTCTACCAAAACGCTCGCTGCAGACAAACTCCATGTCCTTTTTGAAAAAAAGTCTGGACCATGAGTGAGGGCACAAACACAGCTAGTATATATCCAAATGGCAAGTTGCTCCTCCTTTCGGTTTTGCCGAGAGAGCGATGCGTTTGAGCCATTGAGCGATGGGCAGGAAAAACTTGACTTTTTCTCCTGCCATGGGGGGCGCTCTTTTGGGGAGTAAAAATTCCTTCACAAATGTGTTGATGGCTGGACATTGCATCATCCTAGAAAACTTGGAGGCCAGTGAGGGCAAAAATAAAAAGTTATAAGACTTTTAAATATGTGGATTTTAGGGTTATTTTTGGCGCCCCCTAGAACCTAAACCGTGGGGTGCAGCGTCATGATTTGAATAACTTTTAATGGCCATGGGGTGTAGATTGGCCTGAGCAAATGTGGTGCCGGTGGAACGAAAGCCTTAGGAGGAGTTAGCGAAATTCCAATGTGTGCGGATCGGCAAAAAATGCGAAATAGCCCTTTAACCGTACATTTGACAGATACGCCCGCCCTGACTTTTTTGTAGATCTTATTGAGATACATGTGTGTGTCAATTTTTGTGTCAATATGACAAAGCGTACAGGCGTGACACTCGATAGTGTGAATTTTCACCTTAGGGGGCGCTATGGAGCCATTTTGCATATTATTTTTTCGGCGACTTCAGAATATCGAATTTTTCACCAGGCCCGGTCGTCCTGCCAAATTTCATGAGTTTTCGCCAGTGGGAAGTGGGCCATTTTCCCCTTCAAAGGGGAGGAAAAATAAGAAGAAAGAAAGAAAGAAGAAAGAAGAACCCATACAGGAATAATAGGACTCTACGCCCGGCTGCTCTGCAGCTGGCTCGGGCCCTAACAAGTCCAGCAACAGCACAGTTTCGTCCGGTGTGGCTGCTGCGATCACGTCCACCTCCATCATGGTTCCCTTTGGTTTAGTCTTCATAGTCTTTGCTGTGCATTTCTACCGCTCACTGGTCAGCCACAAGACGGACAGACAGTTTCAGGAGCTGGAGGAGCTTTCTAATCTCACCAGGCTACAGAATGAGCTGGACAACAGGGGCGAATCTTCTATCCTGCAGTCTCCTAGCTCAAATTTCCCTTAGACAACAAGTATGTTGGACTCATGGTGGAACTCTGATTTCCTGAGATTTCTCTCAAGTTAGAAGCGGCATTTTGGCTTCTGTTTTTACAGATGTATCACCTTTTTGTTGTGAAATTGTTCTTTTATGTAAAGAGTTGTATTTTTAGAACACGTTTGATAAACTGTGAACTCACAAATTTGCCATTACGCATGTAACTTAAATTTGAAGTCTTAACTGTGACAGCTGTTTGATTTCTCACTTAATTTATAGCACTCACAAAAAAAAAACATCTGAACAATAACTTGAATCCTGTCTGTTGCCTGCTATTTATTAACCTGTTTGTCTACTATAGTTTTTCTGTTGACACATAAATTACCTGGCTGTGCAAACAGAAAGTATTTAACCTCTTTTTGTTGACTATATACCTGGTTTATTGTAAAGTTCACTTCATGAATGTAAGGACTGCCATTTGTGTAGACTGATTGCCAAAACTCCAGTATTATTAAAGGATACATGCTGACATCTGTAGCACAAGCTTTGTTCCAAGAATGAACACTTTTCATTTTGTAAAGCATCCTGAAATATGTAAATATATTCTCTATTTGTGCTATATATTTTTAATTTTTGACACAGGTTGGGCAAATCACACCTGGAATATTTAGTAAATGTGAAATTTTTTGTCTCATGAGCACATGAGACTGCTTGTACTTGTTAATAATCTACACCAGTGCTCTCGTGCTTTATTCTGTAAAGCCTTGGTGCCCCCTTTGTTTTTCAAGCACTAAGTTAGCATGTCGTTTTTATCAGTCACTCTTGACACATGAAGTGCACTTAAGTAACAGTGATATTTCTTCAAGATTACTGTTACATAGTAGGATGTTTTGTTCTCACATATTTAGAGAGACGAGTCAGTCTGGGTTAGTAGCCTGTGCTGGAGGTGCATGTAGACTGTATGTAGATGATGTCCAGGAGTGGTTTTCAGTCAAAGTAATGGGAAGTTGTGGGGCAGATATGGCATTATAACTATTTAAAAAAACAGGGTTAAATCTCTTGGATTTCATAATGAAACAAAAAGAGTAACCATTACTGGTTTGTGTAAAAAGTCATCCCTGAATGGCACTCACTGTGAAGGGTTTTTCTATACCATCCTGTAAATTACACCTACTGACCCCTACCAAGCAGTTACAGCATTTTAATTATAGAAAATTTCTGACCTTTTGCGAATGAACTCGTTTGTTTTGGTTTAGGCATCACTATAAATTTTGTTCTGTTGAAATAGACATACTTGAAATTGAATCACAGGAACTTAAAACTTAGCTGCATGATCCATTTATACTGGCGTGTAACATGATGAGCTTTTGTACCCTTGCTCTGTTTGTAATGTAACAAAGCAGTGTCATTTTCATCAGGTTTTTCCTTATAAACATAATCTAATATTCAAGAAGCTTCACTAAGAGCTTTGGCAAACTATTCAATGATAATGAAATTTAGTGTAAACCTTTTATTGTCATGCAAGGTATTGTATTTAACCATCTTTTTGGCAGTAAACTAAATCAGTGTGTTATTTCACTTATCTTTGTTTTTCAGTCCATTTCAAGTATTTCTCTGATTTTTTTTTTCACTAATAACAAACAAGTGATTTAGCTGAAAATATTCAAATATGAACACACAAAATGAAATTATGCCAATTTTATTATTTGGCAGTAAATGTACGGCAGAGTGGAAACTTGCTATCGGTCTTCCTCTTGTCCCTCTTCAACTCTGGTAAGGTAGGCTGACTGGGCTTCCCTTAGAACCAATTGCATGTCGACCAGTTGAACCTTGAAAAACAAAGAAAAGCTTCATTTCTTCACAGTTACGCCAAGAGAAAGAGCTTTATTACAAATGTTTATTTGATTTGTCACACAAGGGCTGAATTGTAAACGGATCTGTGACTGTGTCATAATGAAAATGTTGTACCTGTGGGATTGGGTATCTTGTCGATGCAGGTGCGTCATCTCTTCCAAAATCAGACAGAGTTCCACATTTTGCAACCCCATCCACCCAAAAACCTTCATAAAGTTGACCTTTGTCAGAATGATAGAATTTCCCGTTTCCATTTTTCAAGCCATTTTTCCAGGTGCCTTCATACCAGTTTCCATTCACTCAAGAAAGGAGAAAAGTCAAATGTTAGATCTACAAACATTGTCACACTCAATTTCTAATCCATTTTAACTGAAAATGTATGATAGCAAAGTCTGCTTACAAAATTGAATGATGCCTTTTCCATGATTCTTATCCTTCATCCACTCTCCCTCATAGATGTCTCCATTCTCATAGAACATTCTTCCCCAGCCACTCCGTTCGTCCTCACTCCACTCCCCCTCATAAACTGATGAGTGACTGAAGAAGTATGTCCCATACCCCTAGAGAGAAAGGTAATGATTAGCGATATATGACACAGGCAATGTAAGCTCAGACAACAGGCATTATTGATGTTACAGTGTATATAAATAATAGTATTTCAATACATGCTTCTTTCCATTCTTCCATTCCCCACAGTACTTTCTCAAGTACTCCTTCCTTTGAGGGAGAAGCACACTGTAGGTACCATATCCATTACGTTTTCCGAATTTCCACTCTCCATCATAAATCATTCCAGACTCCTTCCAAACCTGAGTTCCCTTTCCTAAAAGACACATTAAAAGTGTAAATGTCATCTATTACATAGCAAGTACTTCACATGTTATAACTAGGTGACCAAAGGAGTTGTGGTGGAAGAAGCCGCTCACCATGCTTCTGGTTGTCTTTCCACTCTCCTGTATATTCATTTCCATTCACAAAGAACACAGTGTGCCGTAGTCCACATTTCCGTGACTTGATATCCAACAATGATGATCGTGTCTGGTTTTTTGCAGCTGTTTTAAGATATGGCATGGCTGAGTGGAGATGAAAAACCCTAAAACATAAATGTCTGGTTATACTCATAAATCAGCAAAGCTGGTCCAGTTTTTCTTTTGACTGAACTATAACATAAAAAGGGAGAAAGAATGTTAAGAGGATGAGTTCACAATGCTGACGGTTATCTAATGATTTTTTTTTGCATCAAAATCAGACTTTGAATTTCAAAGCACGCATTATTTTTTTCCACAATGATGATAAATTCGGTTTAAAAAAAAACAGTCTCTCAAATTATTCGTGTAGTAAAAATTCGACCTAAAATAAAACTGTGTAAAAAAAAAATTCAACATAAAAAATTTTTCAGTGTCAAAAAATTTTGTGTAAAACAAACTGACTCAACATCCGCGTAATCAGGGAGAAGCAATCGATTTCTCAATCTTCCACTGGGGTCGGTGCCACATGACCAATCTAGCTTTAATTGATTAGCTGGACGATGGATGATTGAGCCAGGAATCGATTGCTCTCCCTGGTTACCTGGATGTTGAGTCAGTCTGTTTTACACTAAATTTTTTGACACAGAATTTTTACACGTTTTTTTAAGGTAAATTTTTACTCAACAAATTTTTTGAGAGACTGATTTTTTTTACACTGAATGCATATCATCATTGTGAAAAAAAGCGTCAGAAATAAAAATGCATGCTTGAAATTCAATAGTTTTGAAATTCAAAGTCTGATTTTGATGCAAAAAAAAATCAGCTTTAGAAATTCAATTTCAAAATCAGATGGCACAGATTTACTTCCATAAAGAAGCATGCGTTTTGGTATCCAACACTTATTTAGTTTTTTAAAGATGGTGCAATTACAAAAGCTTCAAGGAAAACTACTTCTACAGAAAAATATGCAGTGAAAATTTGGAGTATACTGTGTTTACATTAGCAGCTTAGCTTAAAAGTCACTTTCCGTGCTGTAACATCAGCAAAATACCTTTAATACCCATTTAAAGCAACGTAAATGTACCTTAACGACGTCCCCAAGCGAATTACTCACTTCAGCTAAATCGACGCGGGCTATGTAACAGAGGAATAAACTAAGATTACAAAAACAGCTCAAATCAATGTGGGTTAACAGCAGGTTTGAAAAATACATGATGTAAACAAACAACAAGAGAATATGGCATCAAAGGAACAATTCCGTGATGACATCATTATGACATCATCACGGCTTTCATCTCGTGTTACTAACTGGAAGTAGAGCAGCTGTCCAGGGTATCGTTTGAACCTTTCAGCGAGTAGCTACACTTAAAGAAAGAGACAATCGAAATCTTTTAGCAGCGGAACTCTGAGACTACAAACAGTCAAAGACAATGCAGCGACCAACAAACCGACCCAGGATTAACAGGCCCTTCTACTTGAGGGACAGAGAGATGGAGACACTCCGCAGGACTGTGGCTCAGCTCACTGGACAGCTGGAGAGTGAGAAGAACCGAACACTCTTGCTCAGCCAGGAGTTGGAGGTGACTCAACAGAAGCTCACTGGACAGCTGGAGAGAGAGAAGAACCGAACACTCTTGCTCAGCCAGGAGTTGGAGGTGATTCATCAGAAGCTGACCAGGCAAAGGGCTCTCAAGGAAGTGTACATTAACAAAGGGAAGGAGCTCAAAAAGGAGCTGCAGATGCTTCAAAAGTACAGCTCAGAGGAGACCCTCTCCAAACACAGAATTGCTCTTAAGGTGAGGGACACGAGCCGGCAGAAGAAGAAGAAGGATCTTCATGTCGATTACGAGGAGCTGAAGGTGGCACATATTGTGGAAAATGAGAGGCTCACAACACAAGTCCAGGAACTGACTGAAAGAAACACGGTCCTCCATGAAGAACAGGAGAAGACAAGAACCTCATACCAAGCACTGAAATTCCAGTATGCAACTGATCTCACTGCTGCGAAACAGGAAGTTGAGACCCTTCAGCGTGAGCTGCAAAATCAGGCTCACCATGATGGACTCTTACAGGAACAGACCATCCAGATCCTGAGAGCCGAACAGGACTCCATGACGGAGAAGATTGCTGTTCTGCAGCAGGCAGCTTTTGAAACAGAGAGGAGGCACTGGGCTGAGCTGGAGGAGCTGAAACAACAGCTCTACATCCAGACAGCCGGTATGATGGACAACAAGGAGCTTAAAGTGGCCCAAGAAACCAGCTTTAACAATGAAAACAACAAAAAAACAAATGAACTCTCAACTGAGCTTCAACTTCGAGAGACAGGCATCAGGCAAAGTGAGATGACGCTTCAGGAGCAGGACTTCATGGACATGGACATCGAGCAGTTTTGCATGGAGTTGGAGAAAACTGCAGAAACTTCTGGAGCTGAAGAACTGGCAGGAGCTTTAGAAATCGAAGTGACTGCTGGATCTCCAGAACTAGTTGGAACAGCAGGACCAGCAGAGACACCAACCTCTAATGCCACCAAACCACCTTCTTCAGTCTGGAAACAAACAAGACACTTCTTGGGGTTAAGAAAGCCTGAGAAGTGGAAGAAGAAGTAACTTCCTCGAAGTAAGGAAGTACTTTAAAAAAAAAAAAAACTCTTCAAAAAGAGATCTCAAAAAAAAAAATAAAGAAAGAAAACCAAAAAAAAAAAAAATCAATCAATCAATCAACTTTATTTCTATAGCACATTTAAAAGAACCACAAGGGTAGCCAAAGTGCTGTACAGTGACACATAAAAACAAATAAAACAATCAAAGAACCAGATAAAGCAAGCAGAAATACAGTAATGCAAAAGAATAAATAAGTGTATAAATAAGGAGGCTCACGGCAAGTGCTAAGATGATAAAAAACAAATTAACACTACAATGTACTAAAAGCCAATGAGTAAAAGTACGTTTTTAAAAGGGATTTAAAAACAGAAAATGAGGAGGCCTGTCTAATTTTCAAGGGCAACTCATTCCAGAGCTTAGGGGCAGCAGCGGCAAATGCTCTGTCCCCTCTGAGCTTCAGCCTTGTACTGGGGACGGTCAGTAAAAGCTGATCAGCTGATCTTAGGGGTCGGGGTGGGCAATAAGGCTGTAGCATCTCCGAAATATAGGGTGGAGCAAGGTTGTTCAGGCCCTTAAAAACAAATGCTAAAAGCTTAAAATGAATTCTGTACTGAACAGGGAGCCAGTGTAAGGACGCCAGGATGGGGGTGATGTGCTCACGCCTGCGGGTCTGTGTCAGGAGACGTGCAGCAGAGTTCTGCATAAGCTGCAGGCGGGCAAGGGAAGCCTGGCTAATCCCTACGTACAAGGAGTTGCAGTAATCAAGACGGGTAGTGATAAAAGCATGGATTAATTTTTCCAGGTCAGGTCTTGATAAAATGGGCTTCACCTTCGCTATTTGGCGTAGCTGATAAAAACTTTTTTGTACCACCCCGCTGATCTGCTTGTCAAATTTAAAATCAGGGTCAAATTTAACTCCCAGATTAGTGACGACCTCTTTAAGGTAGGGTGAGAGGGAGCCTAGGTCGAAAACCCTTAAAACAGGCAGAAAAAAGAGAAAACTAGGGCCCCGGTGGGGCACTGGCGGGCCCGAGCCGTGTCACGCCGCCCCCAGCGCGACTGCCTACCCCTCCCGATTGCGTCACACTCAAGGTCCAAAGATGGTGCGCGCACTTGTCTGTGGTCATTTACCATTATAATGAATGGGAGGCGCAGTTTCTACCAAAACGCTCGCTGCAGACAAACTCCATGTCCTTTTTGAAAAAAGTCTGGACCATGAGTGAGGGCACAAACACAACTAGTATATATCCAAATGGCAAGTTGCTCCTCCTTTCGGTTTTGCCGAGAGAGCGATGCGTTTGAGCCATTGAGCGATGGGCAGGAAAAACTTGACTTTTTCTCCTGCCATGGGGGGCGCTCTTTTGGGGAGTAAAAATTCCTTCACAAATGTGTTGATGGCTGGACATTGCATCATCCTAGAAAACTTGGAGGCCAGTGAGGGCAAAAATAAAAAGTTATAAGACTTTTAAATATGTGGATTTTAGGGTTATTTTTGGCGCCCCCTAGAACCTAAACCGTGGGGTGCAGCGTCATGATTTGAATAACTTTTAATGGCCATGGGGTGTAGATTGGCCTGAGCAAATGTGGTGCCGGTGGAACGAAAGCCTTCGGAGGAGTTAGCGAAATTCCAATGTGTGCGGATCGGCAAAAAATGCGAAATAGCCCTTTAACCGTACATTTGACAGATACGCCCGCCCTGACTTTTTTGTAGATCTTATTGAGATACATGTGTGTGTCAATTTTTGTGTCAATATGACAAAGCGTACAGGCGTGACACTCGATAGTGTGAATTTTCACCTTAGGGGGCGCTATGGAGCCATTTTGCATATTATTTTTTCGGCGACTTCAGAATATCGAATTTTTCACCAGGCCCGGTCGTCCTGCCAAATTTCATGAGTTTTCGCCAGTGGGAAGTGGGCCATTTTCCCCTTCAAAGGGGAGGAAAAATAAGAAGAAAGAAAGAAAGACTAGGGCCCCGTTGGGGCACTGGCGGGCCCGAGCCGTGTCACGCCGCCCCCAGCGCGACCGCCTCCCCCACCCGATCGCGTCACACTCAAGGTCCAAAGATGGTGTGCGCACTTGTTTGTGGTCATTTACCATTATAATGAACGGGAGGCGCAGTTTCTACCAAAACGCTCGCTGCAGAAAAACTCCATGTCCTATTTGAAAAAAGTCTGGACCATGAGTGAGGGCACAAACACAGCTAAGATATATCCAAATGGCAAGTTGCTCCTCCTTTCGCTTTTGCCGAGAGAGCAGTGCGTTTGAGCCATTGAATGATGAACAGGAAAAACTTGACTTTATTCTCCTGCCATGGGGGGCGCTCTTTTAAAGAGAAAAAACTCCTTCACAAATGTGTTGATGGCTGGACATTGCATCATCCTAGAAAACATGGAGGCCAGTGAGGACAAAAATAAAAAGTTATAAGACTTTTAAATATGTGGATTTTAGGGTTATATTTGGCAACCCCTAGAACCTAAACCGTGGGGTGCAGCGTCATGATTTGAATAACTTTTAATGGCCATGGGGTGTAGATTGGCCTGAGCAAATGTGGTGCCGGTGGAACGAAAGCCTTCGGAGGAATTAGCAAAATTCCAATGTGTGCGAATCTGCAAAAAATGCGAAATAACCCTTTAACCGTACATTTTACAGATACGTGGCCATTGACTTTTTCGAAGATCTTATTGAAATACACGTGTATGTAAAATTTTGTGTCAATACGACAAAACATACAGGCGTAGCACTCAACAATGTGTATTTTCACCTTAGTGGACAAGAAAAAATTGACTTTTTTCTCCTGCCATGGGGGGCGCTCTTTTGCCGAGTAAAAATTCCTTCACAAATGTGTTGATGGCTGGACATTGCATCATCCTAGAAAACTTGGAGGCCAGTGGGGACAAAAATAAAAAGTTATAAGACTTTTAAATATGTGGATTTTACGGTTATCTTTGGCTCCCCCTAGAACCTAAACCGTGGGGTGCAGCGTCATGATTTGAATAACTTTTAATGGCCATGGGGTGTAGATTGGCCTGAGCAAATGTGGTGCCGGTGGAACGAAAGCCTTCGGAGGAGTTAGCGAAATTCCAATGTGTGCGGATCGGCAAAAAATGCGGAATAACCCTTTAACCGTACATTTGACAGATACGCGCGCATTGACTTTTTCGTAGATCTTATTGAGATACATGTGTGTGTCAATTTTTGTGTCATTTTGCCAAAGCGTACAGGTGTTACACTCAACAATGTGTATTTTCACCTTAGGGGACAAGAAAAAATGGACTTTTTTCTCCTGCCATGGGGGGGCGCTCTTTTGGGGAGTAAAAATTCCTTCACAAATATGTTGATGGCTGGACATTGCATCATCCTAGAAAACTTGGAGGCCAGTGAGGACAAAAATAAAAAGTTATAAGACTTTTAAATATGTGGATCTTAGGGTTATCTTTGGCGCCCCCTAGAACCTAAACCGTGGGGTGCAGCGTCATGATTTGAATAACTTTTAATGGCCATGGGGTGTAGATTGGCCTGAGCAAATGTGGTGCCGGTGGAACGAAAGCCTTCGGAGGAGTTAGCGAAATTCCAATGTGTGCGGATCGGCAAAAAATGCGAAATAACCCTTTAACCGTACATTTGACAGATACGCCCGCACTGACTTTTTTGTAGATCTTATTGAGATACATGTGTGTGTCAATTTTTGTGTCATTTTGACAAAGCGTACCGTCGGACAGTGAATAGTGTGAATTTTCACCTTAGGGGGCGCTATGGAGCCATTTTGCATTTTCTTGTTTGGGCGACTTCGGAATATCAAATTTTTCACCAGGCCCAGTCGTCCTGCCAAATTTCATGAGTTTTCGCCAGTGGGAAGTGGGCCATTTTCCAGTTCAAAGGGGAGGAAAAATAATAACTAGGGCCCCGGTGGGGCACTGTCGGGCCCGAGCCGCGTCGCGCCGCCCCCAGCGCGACGCCTCCCCCTCCCGATCGCGTCACACTCAAGGTCCAAAGATGGTGTGCGCACTTGTCTGTGGTCATTTCCCATTATAATGAATGGGAGGCGCAGTTTCTACCAAAACGCTGGCTGCAGACAAACTACATGTCCTATTTGAAAAAAGTCTGGACCATGAGTGAGGGCACAAACACAGCTAGGATATATCCAAATGGCAAGTTGCTCCTCCTTACGGTGTTGCCCGGAGAGCGATGCGATTGAGCCATTGAGCGATGGGCAGGGTTAACTTGACTTTTTCTCCTGCCTTGGGGGGGGGGGGGGGGGGGGTGGATTCTTTTAAGAATGTGGATATTTGGGTCATCTTTGGCCCCCCCTAGAACGTAAACCGTTGGGTGCAGCGTCATGATTTTTACAACTTTGAATGGCCATGGGATGTAGATCGGCTTGAGCAAATTTGGTGTCGGTGGGAAGAAAGCCTAAGGAGGAGTTAGCGAAATTCCAATGTGTGCAGATCTGCAAAAAATGCGAAATAACCCTCTAACCGTACATTTTACAGATACGTGCCCATTGACTCTTTCGTAGATCTTATTGAGATACACGTGTGTGTCAAATTTTGTGTCATTTTGACAAAGCGTATAGGCGTGACAGTCAACAATGTGTTTTTTCAACTTAGGGGACAAGAAAAAATGGACTTTTTTCTCCTGCCATGGGGGGGCGCTCTTTTCGGGAGTAAAAATTCCTTTACAAATGTGTTGATGGCTGGACATTGCATCATCCTAGAAAACTTGGAGGCCAGTGAGGACAAAAATAAAAAGTTATAAGACTATTAAGAATGTGGATTTTTGGGTTATCTTACCTAAATCGTGGAGTGCAGCGTCATGATTTGTACAACTTTTAATGGCCATGGGGTGTAGATTGGCCTGAGCAAATTTGGTGCCGGTGGAACGAAAGCCTTAGGAGGAGTTAGCGAAATTCCAATGTGTGCGGATCGGCAAAAAATGCGAAATAGCCCTTTAACCGTACATTTGACAGATACGCCCGCCCTGACTTTTTTGTAGATCTTATTGAGATACATGTGTGTGTCAATTTTTGTGTCAATATGACAAAGCGTACAGGCGTGACACTCGATAGTGTGAATTTTCACCTTAGGGGGCGCTATGGAGCCATTTTGCATATTATTTTTTCGGCGACTTCAGAATATCGAATTTTTCACCAGGCCCGGTCGTCCTGCCAAATTTCATGAGTTTTCGCCAGTGGGAAGTGGGCCATTTTCCCCTTCAAAGGGGAGGAAAAATAAGAAGAAAGAAAGAAAGACTAGGGCCCCGTTGGGGCACTGGCGGGCCCGAGCCGTGTCACGCCGCCCCCAGCGCGACCGCCTCCCCCACCCGATCGCGTCACACTCAAGGTCCAAAGATGGTGTGCGCACTTGTTTGTGGTCATTTACCATTATAATGAACGGGAGGCGCAGTTTCTACCAAAACGCTCGCTGCAGAAAAACTCCATGTCCTATTTGAAAAAAGTCTGGACCATGAGTGAGGGCACAAACACAGCTAAGATATATCCAAATGGCAAGTTGCTCCTCCTTTCGCTTTTGCCGAGAGAGCAGTGCGTTTGAGCCATTGAATGATGAACAGGAAAAACTTGACTTTATTCTCCTGCCATGGGGGGCGCTCTTTTAAAGAGAAAAAACTCCTTCACAAATGTGTTGATGGCTGGACATTGCATCATCCTAGAAAACATGGAGGCCAGTGAGGACAAAAATAAAAAGTTATAAGACTTTTAAATATGTGGATTTTAGGGTTATATTTGGCAACCCCTAGAACCTAAACCGTGGGGTGCAGCGTCATGATTTGAATAACTTTTAATGGCCATGGGGTGTAGATTGGCCTGAGCAAATGTGGTGCCGGTGGAACGAAAGCCTTCGGAGGAATTAGCAAAATTCCAATGTGTGCGAATCTGCAAAAAATGCGAAATAACCCTTTAACCGTACATTTTACAGATACGTGGCCATTGACTTTTTCGAAGATCTTATTGAAATACACGTGTATGTAAAATTTTGTGTCAATACGACAAAACATACAGGCGTAGCACTCAACAATGTGTATTTTCACCTTAGTGGACAAGAAAAAATTGACTTTTTTCTCCTGCCATGGGGGGCGCTCTTTTGCCGAGTAAAAATTCCTTCACAAATGTGTTGATGGCTGGACATTGCATCATCCTAGAAAACTTGGAGGCCAGTGGGGACAAAAATAAAAAGTTATAAGACTTTTAAATATGTGGATTTTACGGTTATCTTTGGCTCCCCCTAGAACCTAAACCGTGGGGTGCAGCGTCATGATTTGAATAACTTTTAATGGCCATGGGGTGTAGATTGGCCTGAGCAAATGTGGTGCCGGTGGAACGAAAGCCTTCGGAGGAGTTAGCGAAATTCCAATGTGTGCGGATCGGCAAAAAATGCGGAATAACCCTTTAACCGTACATTTGACAGATACGCGCGCATTGACTTTTTCGTAGATCTTATTGAGATACATGTGTGTGTCAATTTTTGTGTCATTTTGCCAAAGCGTACAGGTGTTACACTCAACAATGTGTATTTTCACCTTAGGGGACAAGAAAAAATGGACTTTTTTCTCCTGCCATGGGGGGGCGCTCTTTTGGGGAGTAAAAATTCCTTCACAAATATGTTGATGGCTGGACATTGCATCATCCTAGAAAACTTGGAGGCCAGTGAGGACAAAAATAAAAAGTTATAAGACTTTTAAATATGTGGATTTTAGGGTTATCTTTGGCGCCCCCTAGAACCTAAACCGTGGGGTGCAGCGTCATGATTTGAATAACTTTTAATGGCCATGGGGTGTAGATTGGCCTGAGCAAATGTGGTGCCGGTGGAACGAAAGCCTTCGGAGGAGTTAGCGAAATTCCAATGTGTGCGGATCGGCAAAAAATGCGAAATAACCCTTTAACCGTACATTTGACAGATACGCCCGCACTGACTTTTTTGTAGATCTTATTGAGATACATGTGTGTGTCAATTTTTGTGTCATTTTGACAAAGCGTACCGTCGGACAGTGAATAGTGTGAATTTTCACCTTAGGGGGCGCTATGGAGCCATTTTGCATTTTCTTGTTTGGGCGACTCGGAATATCAAATTTTTCACCAGGCCCAGTCGTCCTGCCAAATTTCATGAGTTTTCGCCAGTGGGAAGTGGGCCATTTTCCAGTTCAAAGGGGAGGAAAAATAATAACTAGGGCCCCGGTGGGGCACTGTCGGGCCCGAGCCGCGTCGCGCCGCCCCCAGCGCGACGCCTCCCCCTCCCGATCGCGTCACACTCAAGGTCCAAAGATGGTGTGCGCACTTGTCTGTGGTCATTTCCCATTATAATGAATGGGAGGCGCAGTTTCTACCAAAACGCTGGCTGCAGACAAACTACATGTCCTATTTGAAAAAAGTCTGGACCATGAGTGAGGGCACAAACACAGCTAGGATATATCCAAATGGCAAGTTGCTCCTCCTTACGGTGTTGCCCGGAGAGCGATGCGATTGAGCCATTGAGCGATGGGCAGGGTTAACTTGACTTTTTCTCCTGCCTTGGGGGGGGGGGGGGGGGGGATTCTTTTAAGAATGTGGATATTTGGGTCATCTTTGGCGCCCCCTAGAACGTAAACCGTTGGGTGCAGCGTCATGATTTTTACAACTTTGAATGGCCATGGGATGTAGATCGGCTTGAGCAAATTTGGTGTCGGTGGGAAGAAAGCCTAAGGAGGAGTTAGCGAAATTCCAATGTGTGCAGATCTGCAAAAAATGCGAAATAACCCTCTAACCGTACATTTTACAGATACGTGCCCATTGACTCTTTCGTAGATCTTATTGAGATACACGTGTGTGTCAAATTTTGTGTCATTTTGACAAAGCGTATAGGCGTGACAGTCAACAATGTGTTTTTTCAACTTAGGGGACAAGAAAAAATGGACTTTTTTCTCCTGCCATGGGGGGGCGCTCTTTTCGGGAGTAAAAATTCCTTTACAAATGTGTTGATGGCTGGACATTGCATCATCCTAGAAAACTTGGAGGCCAGTGAGGACAAAAATAAAAAGTTATAAGACTATTAAGAATGTGGATTTTTGGGTTATCTTTGGCGCCCCCTAGAACCTAAATCGTGGAGTGCAGCGTCATGATTTGTACAACTTTTAATGGCCATGGGGTGTAGATTGGCCTGAGCAAATTTGGTGCCGGTGGAACGAAAGCCTTAGGAGGAGTTAGCGAAATTCCAATGTGTGCGGATCGGCAAAAAATGCGAAATAGCCCTTTAACCGTACATTTGACAGATACGCCCGCCCTGACTTTTTTGTAGATCTTATTGAGATACATGTGTGTGTCAATTTTTGTGTCAATATGACAAAGCGTACAGGCGTGACACTCGATAGTGTGAATTTTCACCTTAGGGGGCGCTATGGAGCCATTTTGCATATTATTTTTTCGGCGACTTCAGAATATCGAATTTTTCACCAGGCCCGGTCGTCCTGCCAAATTTCATGAGTTTTCGCCAGTGGGAAGTGGGCCATTTTCCCCTTCAAAGGGGAGGAAAAATAAGAAGAAAGAAAGAAAGACTAGGGCCCCGTTGGGGCACTGGCGGGCCCGAGCCGTGTCACGCCGCCCCCAGCGCGACCGCCTCCCCCACCCGATCGCGTCACACTCAAGGTCCAAAGATGGTGTGCGCACTTGTTTGTGGTCATTTACCATTATAATGAACGGGAGGCGCAGTTTCTACCAAAACGCTCGCTGCAGAAAAACTCCATGTCCTATTTGAAAATAGTCTGGACCATGAGTGAGGGCACAAACACAGCTAAGATATATCCAAATGGCAAGTTGCTCCTCCTTTCGCTTTTGCCGAGAGAGCAGTGCGTTTGAGCCATTGAATGATGAACAGGAAAAACTTGACTTTATTCTCCTGCCATGGGGGGGCGCTCTTTTAAAGAGAAAAAACTCCTTCACAAATGTGTTGATGGCTGGACATTGCATCATCCTAGAAAACATGGAGGCCAGTGAGGACAAAAATAAAAAGTTATAAGACTTTTAAATATGTGGATTTTAGGGTTATATTTGGCAACCCCTAGAACCTAAACCGTGGGGTGCAGCGTCATGATTTGAATAACTTTTAATGGCCATGGGGTGTAGATTGGCCTGAGCAAATGTGGTGCCGGTGGAACGAAAGCCTTCGGAGGAATTAGCAAAATTCCAATGTGTGCGAATCTGCAAAAAATGCGAAATAACCCTTTAACCGTACATTTTACAGATACGTGGCCATTGACTTTTTCGAAGATCTTATTGAAATACACGTGTATGTAAAATTTTGTGTCAATACGACAAAACATACAGGCGTAGCACTCAACAATGTGTATTTTCACCTTAGTGGACAAGAAAAAATTGACTTTTTTCTCCTGCCATGGGGGGGCGCTCTTTTGCCGAGTAAAAATTCCTTCACAAATGTGTTGATGGCTGGACATTGCATCATCCTAGAAAACTTGGAGGCCAGTGGGGACAAAAATAAAAAGTTATAAGACTTTTAAATATGTGGATTTTACGGTTATCTTTGGCTCCCCCTAGAACCTAAACCGTGGGGTGCAGCGTCATGATTTGAATAACTTTTAATGGCCATGGGGTGTAGATTGGCCTGAGCAAATGTGGTGCCGGTGGAACGAAAGCCTTCGGAGGAGTTAGCGAAATTCCAATGTGTGCGGATCGGCAAAAAATGCGGAATAACCCTTTAACCGTACATTTGACAGATACGCGCACATTGACTTTTTCGTAGATCTTATTGAGATACATGTGTGTGTCAATTTTTGTGTCATTTTGCCAAAGCGTACAGGTGTTACACTCAACAATGTGTATTTTCACCTTAGGGGACAAGAAAAAATGGACTTTTTTCTCCTGCCATGGGGGGCGCTCTTTTGGGGAGTAAAAATTCCTTCACAAATATGTTGATGGCTGGACATTGCATCATCCTAGAAAACTTGGAGGCCAGTGAGGACAAAAATAAAAAGTTATAAGACTTTTAAATATGTGGATCTTAGGGTTATCTTTGGCGCCCCCTAGAACCTAAACCGTGGGGTGCAGCGTCATGATTTGAATAACTTTTAATGGCCATGGGGTGTAGATTGGCCTGAGCAAATGTGGTGCCGGTGGAACGAAAGCCTTCGGAGGAGTTAGCGAAATTCCAATGTGTGCGGATCGGCAAAAAATGCGAAATAACCCTTTAACCGTACATTTGACAGATACGCCCGCACTGACTTTTTTGTAGATCTTATTGAGATACATGTGTGTGTCAATTTTTGTGTCATTTTGACAAAGCGTACACGCGTGACAGTCAATAGTGTGAATTTTCACCTTAGGGGGCGCTATGGAGCCATTTTGCATTTTCTTGTTTGGGCGACTTCGGAATATCAAATTTTTCACCAGGCCCAGTCGTCCTGCCAAATTTCATGAGTTTTCGCCAGTGGGAAGTGGGCCATTTTCCAGTTCAAAGGGGAGGAAAAATAATAACTAGGGCCCCGGTGGGGCACTGTCGGGCCCGAGCCGCGTCGCGCCGCCCCCAGCGCGACGCCTCCCCCTCCCGATCGCGTCACACTCAAGGTCCAAAGATGGTGTGCGCACTTGTCTGTGGTCATTTCCCATTATAATGAATGGGAGGCGCAGTTTCTACCAAAACGCTGGCTGCAGACAAACTACATGTCCTATTTGAAAAAAGTCTGGACCATGAGTGAGGGCACAAACACAGCTAGGATATATCCAAATGGCAAGTTGCTCCTCCTTACGGTGTTGCCCGGAGAGCGATGCGATTGAGCCATTGAGCGATGGGCAGGGTTAACTTGACTTTTTCTCCTGCCTTGAGGGGGGGGGGGGGGGGGGGGGGGGGGTGGATTCTTTTAAGAATGTGGATATTTGGGTCATCTTTGGCGCCCCCTAGAACGTAAACCGTTGGGTGCAGCGTCATGATTTTTACAACTTTGAATGGCCATGGGATGTAGATCGGCTTGAGCAAATTTGGTGTCGGTGGGAAGAAAGCCTAAGGAGGAGTTAGCGAAATTCCAATGTGTGCAGATCTGCAAAAAATGCGAAATAACCCTCTAACCGTACATTTTACAGATACGTGCCCATTGACTCTTTCGTAGATCTTATTGAGATACACGTGTGTGTCAAATTTTGTGTCATTTTGACAAAGCGTATAGGCGTGACAGTCAACAATGTGTTTTTTCAGCTTAGGGGACAAGAAAAAATGGACTTTTTTCTCCTGCCATGGGGGGGCGCTCTTTTCGGGAGTAAAAATTCCTTTACAAATGTGTTGATGGCTGGACATTGCATCATCCTAGAAAACTTGGAGGCCAGTGAGGACAAAAATAAAAAGTTATAAGACTATTAAGAATGTGGATTTTTGGGTTATCTTTGGCGCCCCCTAGAACCTAAATCGTGGAGTGCAGCGTCATGATTTGTACAACTTTTAATGGCCATGGGGTGTAGATTGGCCTGAGCAAATTTGGTGCCGGTGGAACTAAAGCCTTCGGAGGAGTTAGCGACATTCCAATGTGTGCGGATCGGCAAAAAATGCGGAATAACCCTTTAACCGTACATTTGACAGATACGCGCGCATTGACTTTTTCGTAGATCTTATTGAGATACACGTGTGTGTCAAATTTTGTGTCATTTTGACAAAGCGTATAGGCGTGACAGTTAACAATGTGTTTTTTCAACTTAGGGGACAAGAAAAAATGGACTTTTTTCTCCTGCCATGTGGGGGCGCTCTTTTGGGGAGTAAAAATTCCTTCACAAATGTGTTGATGGCTGGACATTGCATCATCCTAGAGAACTTGGAGGCCAGTGAGGACAAAAAATAAAAAGTTATAAGACTTTTAAGACTGTGGATTTTAGGGTTATCTTTGGCGCCCCCTAGAACCTAAACCGTGGGGTGCAGCGTCATGATTTGTACAACTTTTAATGGCCATGGGGTGTAGATTGGCCTGAGCAAATGTGGTGCCGTTGGAACGAAAGCCTTCGGAGGAGTTAGCGAAATTCCAATGTGTGCGGATCGGCAAAAAATGCGAAATAACCCTTTAACCGTACATTTGACAGATACGCCCGCACTGACTTTTTTGTAGATCTTATTGAGATACATGTGTGTGTCAATTTTTGTGTCATTTTGACAAAGCGTACACGCGTGACAGTCAATAGTGTGAATTTTCACCTTAGGGGGCGCTATGGAGCCATTTTGCATTTTCTTGTTTGGGCGACTTCGGAATATCAAATTTTTCACCAGGCCCAGTCGTCCTGCCAAATTTCATGAGTTTTCGCCAGTGGGAAGTGGGCCATTTTCCAGTTCAAAGGGGAGGAAAAATAATAACTAGGGCCCCGGTGGGGCACTGTCGGGCCCGAGCCGCGTCGCGCCGCCTCCAGCGCGACGCCTCCCCTCCCGATCGCGTCACACTCAAGGTCCAAAGATGGTGTGCGCACTTGTCTGTGGTCATTTCCCATTATAATGAATGGGAGGCGCAGTTTCTACCAAAACGCTGGCTGCAGACAAACTACATGTCCTATTTGAAAAAAGTCTGGACCATGAGTGAGGGCACAAACACAGCTAGGATATATCCAAATGGCAAGTTGCTCCTCCTTACGGTGTTGCCCGGAGAGCGATGCGATTGAGCCATTGAGCGATGGGCAGGGTTAACTTGACTTTTTCTCCTGCCTTGTGGGTGGGGGGGGGGGTGGATTCTTTTAAGAATGTGGATATTTGGGTCATCTTTGGCGCCCCCTAGAACGTAAACCGTTGGGTGCAGCGTCATGATTTTTACAACTTTGAATGGCCATGGGATGTAGATCGGCTTGAGCAAATTTGGTGTCGGTGGGAAGAAAGCCTAAGGAGGAGTTAGCGAAATTCCAATGTGTGCAGATCTGCAAAAAATGCGAAATAACCCTCTAACCGTACATTTTACAGATACGTGCCCATTGACTCTTTCGTAGATCTTATTGAGATACACGTGTGTGTCAAATTTTGTGTCATTTTGACAAAGCGTATAGGCGTGACAGTCAACAATGTGTTTTTTCAACTTAGGGGACAAGAAAAAATGGACTTTTTTCTCCTGCTATGGGGGGCGCTCTTTTCGGGAGTAAAAATTCCTTTACAAATGTGTTGATGGCTGGACATTGCATCATCCTAGAAAACTTGGAGGCCAGTGAGGACAAAAATAAAAAGTTATAAGACTATTAAGAATGTGGATTTTTGGGTTATCTTTGGCGCCCCCTAGAACCTAAATCGTGGAGTGCAGCGTCATGATTTGTACAACTTTTAATGGCCATGGGGTGTAGATTGGCCTGAGCAAATTTGGTGCCGGTGGAACTAAAGCCTTCGGAGGAGTTAGCGACATTCCAATGTGTGCGGATCGGCAAAAAATGCGGAATAACCCTTTAACCATACATTTTACAGATACGTGCCCATTGACTTTTTCGTAGATCTTATTGAGATACATGTGATTGTCAAATTTTGTGTCATTTTGACAAAGCGTATAGGCGTGACAGTCAACAATGTGTTTTTTCAACTTAGGGGACAAGAAAAAATGGACTTTTTTCTCCTGCCATGTGGGGGCGCTCTTTTGGGGAGTAAAAATTCCTTCACAAATGTGTTGATGGCTGGACATTGCATCATCCTAGAGAACTTGGAGGCCAGTGAGGACAAAAATAAAAAGTTATAAGACTTTTAAGACTGTGGATTTTAGGGTTATCTTTGGCGCCCCCTAGAACGTAAACTGTGGGGTGCAGCGTCATGATTTGTACAACTTTTAATGGCCATGGGGTGTAGATTGGCCTGAGCAAATGTGGTGCCGGTGGAACGAATGCCTTCGGAGGAGTTAGCGAAATTCCAATGTGTGCAGATCGGCAAAAAATGCGAAATAACCCTCTAACTGTACATTTCACAGATGCGCCCGCGCTGACTTTTTCGTAGAACGTATTGAGATACACGTGTGTGTCAATTTTTGTGTCAATATGACAAAGCGTACAGGCGTGACAGTCAATAGTGTGAATTTTCGCCTTAGGGGGCGCTATGGAGCCATTTTGCATTTTATTGTTTGGGCGACTTCAGAATATCGAATTTTTCACCAGGCCCGGTCGTCCTGCCAAATTTCATGAGTTTTCGCCAGTGGGAAGTCGGCCATTTTCCAGTTTAAAGCGGAGGAAAAATAATTATAATAACAAACTAGGGCCCCGGTGGGGCACTGTCGGGCCCGAGCCGCGTCGCGCCGCCCCCAGTGCGACCGCCTCCCCGTCCCGATCGAGTCACACTCAAGAACCAAAGATGGTGTGCGCACTTGTCTGTGGTCATTTCCCATTATAATGAATGGGAGGCGCAGTTTCTACCAAAACACTCGCTGCAGACAAACTTCATGTCCTATTTGAAAAAAGTCTGGACTATGAGTGAGGGCACAAACACAGCTATGATATATCGAAATGCCAGGTTGCTCCTCCTTACGGTGTTGCCTGGAGAGCGATGCGATTGAGCCATTGAGCGATGGGCAGGAAAAACTTGACTTTTTCTCCTGCCATAGGGGGGATGTGGATTCTTTTAAGAATGTGGATTTTTGGGTCATCTTTGGCGCCCCCTAGAACGTAAACCGTGGGGTGCAGCGTCATGATTTGAATAACTTTTAATGGCCATGGGGTGTAGATTGGCCTGAGCAAATGTGGTGCCGGTGGAACGAAAGCCTTCGGAGGAGTTA